>CM031234.1:953068890-953536390 GCA_018340775.1 Taxus wallichiana var. yunnanensis
CTTATTGAGCATATTTACAACTTAGTTGTAAATTGCTCTTGAAGTTTCGAAACTTGAAATACACTAGCCCTTACGTGTGGCGGACTTTGGGGTTTCCCGAGTATACTTGCAACTTTGTTGCAAATTTCTCCTAGAGTTGTGAAACCCAATTTTCCCTAACTCTTTTATGATCGGATTTTTGACTTGCGCAAGTATATCAAAAGTTTGATACCCTTGTCAATCAAACTTTCAAGGGTTCAACACATCCTTGCAATTTGCATGCGAATTGCGTCCTAAAACCCGAAATGGTATTGGCTTTAGCATAAGTCAAACTTTTGAACTTTTCGAGCACGTTTGCACAAGTCATGCAATATGTTTGCCAACCTCATGATCCCGACTTAATCATTATCAAGGTTTTAAAACTTTCACGCACCTTTGCAATTTACATATAAATTGTGCCTCAAATCCCAAAACTTGAAATGCTCTAGTCCGAGTGCATGTCGAGTTTTTAGAACCCTTGTGCACGTTTGCAATTTTATTGCAAAATGCATGTTAACCTTTGTAACCCATAAAGCATTTGTCGAGTGTTCAACGAACTTTTTATGTGCTAGGCCACAAGAAATTCGCGCTTAGAAAATGGAAAACTTTTCCAATGTAGAGAATTAAGATATAAAAACAACATGGAACCCCGCTTAAGTGTATGGTAGATATATTAGTTATAAAAGCATGTAAGAGCCCCAAAAAGATATTTGTGGGGATTCTAAGGTGTGAAAGCAGTCTTGAACTATGTCGCATCTTGGTTGTCGGGAATCAAGCGTGAAAACTATGAATTCCATCGTAGTGTGTGTCATAGTTTTCAAGTGCTCTGAGCAAGCCATTTTCTCGCTTATATCTATGGTGGATTTTTAACATGCACAAGCAACCCAAAACCCCAATACAGATCGATCAGTGGTTTTCAAAGTAGCATATGTAAGCTAACTCTATCATAGTGTACTATGGACTATTGAAGGTGCTTAAACGAGAGATCTTTCTAAGTTTTCTTCCATGATCATCCCTCAACCATGTATGAGAGTGTTGTAGTAAATAATGTGCATTTGGGAAATATTTAAAAAGGAAAATGCAAATATGTCTCTATCATGTATTATTATAGATCATATGCGAGACATATCTTAATATATTGTAACGAATGGAACATTGCATTTGTTGAAGTGAAACACCATATTTATAACAATGAAAGTTAATTGTTAAACCTTGTCAACATGTTAATTGATCCTCTTAGTCGAGTGAAGATAACTCAAATGAACTCTAAATATCGTATGAATTGACTTATGGTAATAAAACAAGTGAATAGTTGGATATGCATGGGTGAAATGACTTGTGTAATAAAACAAGTTGATAATTGAATAATTGTGTATAATGATACTTAGTAATGGGGTTAACTGCCCTTATGTGTTGTCTCGAGTCATATGTACTTGTTTGGCATTGTTTTATATTGTTGTCTACTTAAATGGTCAAGACTTGGACAAGTGGATAGGAGTTGGGCTTTATTCAATTGCTTGCAGTATGTATGGGAAATCATCCCCCTACCTTCTCTTCTATAATTACATATGAAATGGATCAGTTCAATACCGAATCTATCCGAGGGTGTTAACCTAACCTAGGGATAAAAATTTGAAGAAATATAAATGAAAAATGTCTACAAAGTTGTAGTGATGATCATATGCAATTTGGAAATGACCATGTAGAGATGCCCAAGGAGATGCAGAAGTAATCAAATGGGAGAAATATATGTCAAAAGAATTAGATAGGTGTCATTAGTCCAAATGTCCTAAAGGGTGCCAACATTGATGTGACCAAGTGCCTCAAACCAAATTACATTACTACATATATGTAGTTATCTTTTTGGCTCTACAAGGGTGTCGTGTTTAATTTCCTCCCTGCTACAAATTTGTGGGGTTTGAATTTGCACTCTTACCTTACTCCGCTCTCCACCATACTTTAGGTCGTGAGATAATTTATGCATACATAGATATATGTCTATTTTGTGTATGGAAGCATATGCTTAGACATGAATTGAATGTGACGAGTACCCACAAGGTTTTATGTGTGTTTGAACGATTTGTAAAAATGGGTCCTTGAGTATGAATTAGGGCTATTTTCTACTAATGTGAATTGGGTGTTGGATTATTTTGAATTTTAAAGGTATCTTTTAATGCACATCAGAGGTAGTTCTTTGTTCATATTGGTCACTACTTTAGTGTGATATAGCTTTTGAGTGTATTGAGGAACATGCATAGGAAAGAATAACATAGCTTTGCATTTGTGGCATCATATGGATGGGTTGGTAAGCTAGTAAAACAATTGTAATTAAAATATGTTAACATGCAATTGAAGGATAAACATTACAATTTTTCAAATCATAGTTTATAGATTATTGAATGTTGCGCTTTGCTACACGAGCACTTTAATAGATTGATGGTTTTCATTGAATGAGTGTTCTTCTTTTAAAGATAAATGCATTAAATAACAGAGATGCATATGCATAGGAAAGAAATTCTTCCGGGCTACATGCCACCATTTACCATTCGGTTGTGAAGCTCTAGAGTCAACAATACCATTTAATACTACTAAGCTAGTAGAATAAATAACTTTCCAGTCCCTCCTAATACTAGTACTAGATAGAAGCATTACATTGGACTCCCTAAGTAAAACTCTAAATTGATATACTATTGGGGATCCCACGACCAGTTACTCCTGGACCTGATGAGGGAATAAGTAGTTCGTACGGTACTACACCAGCGCCATTCCTGTTCTTAAGAGTCAAATCTTCATTTCTCCTGTGTATGGTTTCCTCGACTTCCAGCACTTTTGCAGAAAACTTCTGAAAAGCACTTTGTACTCTTTCATCGCTAGTCCACCGGGATTCATGTCTCTCACCCAGATACTCTTCATCCGGCGAATGAGTCGAAAGAGTGTCCACAACAGCCATGGTTTTGGTGGCTTGAAGCTGAGTTGGCATTGATGATAAGTAGATACTCTGTGGATTTGCGAGGAGTATTTTGTACTCTGGATCGCTTTCCTGCGGGATTAAATTTCTCATAAGACAAGGTCGGTTGGGCACGTATCCTCCATATGGGTATTGCCCAAAATTTAAGGCAGCGTGCTGTCCTGATGCTACCCACATGATTGTAGTCAAGATTCCTGCGAGGTCATCCTTTGTCTTCAATTTTGGCCACCATGTTGCACTTCTTTTATCATAATGCCCTTTGTTTATTACTTCATCCCACCATGCTTGAAGCTCGATATCATTCTGTATGCTGTTGGGTTCTGAATAATAAATGGAAACATAATCTTCCACCCATTCTTTGATAGCAGACCAAATAAGAAGACCATCAGCAGCATATGGGTAGTCTTCAATTACAAGTCTCAAACCATGGGGTTTTGTGGGATCCTCAATTTCCATACCCCTGAATACGCATGCACAGGTAATTACTTGTTAGACAGACGCATAAAATTACAAAAAACTAGATTCAATTGCATTTACATTATTTACACTACCTCATATCACTAGCATGGGAGTCATTTTGGGTAAAATTGGGAAAATTCTAGCACCGATTAAAAAAATAACAAAACCACACATAAGTATCAAGCCCAACACCCACGCCCTTGCCCAACCTTCACTTGATTGCATGTGTAACTGCTTGAATTTATACTAGAAACATTATGTTATATATGTAATTAGTATCTCCCTATTAATTTTGTGAGAAAGTTAATCAACAAAAGACTGATACCCTAGCAAATAAATGCCCTAGGCATCAATTCTTCCCCTCTCGCTCTCTCTCATGCATGCAAATATGAGTAGTTATACATATATTGATGGAGAGGACAAGCTTGGCAAACGGATTAGGGTACGAAGGGGCAGCAATGTTATTAGGGCACAGGTTGCTGCTGCCTCTGGCGGCGACCACTGTGAATGCTGTGGCAGCTAGTAGCAAATGGATCCTCCACTTACTGGTGTGGATGTAGAGAATGAAGGGTTTAACCCTGGGAAGCTCTTTTGGATGCAGAGAGTTCAGCCTTCAGAAGCTTAACAGTAATGGCACACGGTAAGGCTAAGGCCATTTCTCCTAACCACATTATGTAAAAAAAATAGATGCAGTACCAGAACTGGTTTTTAGCCTCAGTGCTCAAGGAAGAAAGCTCTGGCCTTTTCATGTGACATGCTTAAGGCAGTTCGTGTGGGTGAAACTTCCCACTGATCCCTGGCTACCACTGGTAATGCTTTAGGCCAATTTGTTGATAGTGCTGAGCTGAGTCACAAGGTCGAGTTTCGTGTTCATGTTCATGTTTGGCAATTGATTCAATTCAAAACAAAAATTCTGTAAATAAAATTGTAATTAAATTCATATAATATAAATATCTAGTTTTATTATTTTTTATTTTTAAAATAAAAATCAATACACAAATAATCATATTTGATAGCTTCAAAAACTAAATATAAACTGTATATCAACAATTAATTTTTATAGCAATGCGTAATAGATGAGTTGGTAAAATGGGCCAGTTGTGTCCAGCCCCACCTAGGTTTAAAACCTCACAGAGTTGCCTGGTTCATAGCTCCGATCAAAAAGCGTTTAGCGATCCAAAATAAGCTACATCATAATATTAAAATAAAACAAAAAACCTAAGCTAACATTTCGTCCACTTTCCTCTCTCCCACATACACCTCCAGGCTCCTCACATGACATGCAGTCTGCGACAGGGCTTTGACAACAGCATATTGATGCACACAAACAGGTTTTGACAATGACAATAGGGCAAAAACTCTCCAGGTAGAGTATTTTTGCAGCTCAGCATGTGTATACCAAACTCCCATCCTGTGTAAATCTGAAAACTAAAGCCTTAGCTGACCTGAGCCGACCCAAAATTTCTAATTATTTAGGGTTTTAAGTGAAACTATTTTATTTTGAAAAAATTGTATGAATTTCTCTGTGAATTTTGACAATTTTTTGCCTTCCAAATAAAATCGCCTAAATTTGAGCTTTTCCTTCGAATTCGGCCAATCCTATGACATAGGTGCTGAACCTAAAGGCAGTTTTGTGTGTGCACAAATTTGTATAGAAGTATATTCAGAGAATGGTCTGCCTGATGCAATTCAGTTAAATTGGATGGATGGTCATATCTGCAGAAGCTTGACTGTATGATTATAGCCACTTTGCTAAGGACTGCAATAAAGAACAAAATGTGGCTCACAAACCGCAAAGCACTCAGCCATAGGATTTCATTGCTGCCAAAACAAAAAGACATGCTCACCAAAAAAATGGTCAACAGAACGCAGGAATCAAAAAGGTACAAGCGGCTCCTAAAGTATCGAACAGGTTTGAAATAATAGGAGATAGTTCTCAGGAGTTGTTGGAAAAAGGGAAAATACAATCAAGTCAAGTTGAAGTTGGTATAGTAAAGGTGCAATTTGATTGAAAGAGTCTTTACAAGAATGGGGAACAACTTGGCCAAATGGAGGAAAAGGCTCCAACCGATAGGGAGTTGGAATCCCTAAGAGATTCTCCAAAGTTTGGTCATAAACTTGATCACGTAAAGTTCCTTGTGAGCCGAACATAGAATGCAGCTTGGGGCCAGCCTCCGAATGTGTTCTTCTTTCCAAGTGAAGTGGATCACACACTCATCAAAAAAACAATTTTTTGGGATTGATGCCATGACCATCTCAAGTTGTTTGAATGTTACTTTTGTTTTTGGTATTCTTTTTTGGTTCACTGTGTTTTCTAAGGGGTGATTCCATTCCGCCCATTTTTTGTAAGATCGCCGTTGCATTAAATGTATGATTAATGGAAAGCACTTTTCAATCAAAAATAATTTCACTAAATCACACTTATCACAGACCAATCAGATTTTCAATCGAATGAAATTCCTAACCACTCACTTAATGCTGAGTGCAATGGAGACATTCAAAGTAAAATGTCTTCCCACCACACACTTAATAAACTATCAAAATGTTCTGAAGAAAACAGAGTTATAACAATCACGCTATTAGACAAAACAGCATAAACTCCTTAGAAAAAAGAAAAAAAAACTTTTTCTTCTGTAATGACGAATTCTCTTCTAGGATCAAAACCCCATACTAAAAATTTCCTCAAAATTCACCCAGGCTCTGTCCATCATTCCAGCCATCAAAATCCTTGCCGATGCTGGCTAAAAACCTTTTTTGGATAGAAAAAAAGAAGTTTTCCAACTTTAGCAGCAGCTCTCCCCTCCAAACTTGATGATTGGTCCCTTCCTAACTTCAGAAACCCATTGTGAATGTATGCCCAGATTTTTCCCAGGTGTCCAGTAAGATTAGAATCTAATGCTCTTTGAAGAGTGTTCAAGATGCCAATGATCCATGAGGAGATATGAGTATACATGAGAACTCAATCAACCTCTATTACCCTGAGTTTTAGCCTTATGTTTGCCAGGATGTTGGTGAATCAGCAGTGTCATTTATGTGATCAGAGAAGTATTGGACCAGTAGTCTTTTACTCCTTCACTGCCACTTCCAACGGTATTCAAGAAATGCATCCACAGATCAAAACACTTACATTTTATCCCTTTAGACTAGTACTTCTCACACAGGTTAATTTTGTTGATGAGAGATTGTCATACTCACCGAGGATGCTCCTGCATCACTTATGCTTACCACAGCTTCGTATGGAATTGAAGAATGTCAACATCTATTACAAAAAGCGTAAGTTGTATCCTTCAAGTAAAAGTTCAAGAAATGGTAACAAACCTTGGATAGTGCTTAGATGTCATAGGTATACCAAGTAATGATAGAGTCAGAATTGCTGGGATGAGACAAGCAACCGGGCTCTTCAACATTGTAACTTCAGAAGTGTTCACTCAGAATGGTCTACATGTTAAACAATCCAAGGAAAAGAAAAAGCACCCATGAAATCTGCACAACATATTGGCCCAAACCAACCAGCCTACATGGTAGATTTATCAATTAGGAAAAAGTCAATTGACAGAGGGTATTAAAAAAGGAGAAGGCTGAGCTCATTCCAGAGTCGGGAAATCGACTGTTCACAACACTTTAGTCCTGACTCCTAACAAAAGATTTGAAAGGGGAAGATGACAAATTACAGAAAAATAACTGATGGAGAATCACTGGAAGCAATGAAAATGTGGCAGTAAATTCTATGAAGGGTATTTTATGCAATAGGAGGAACATCTGCTCTATCAAATCACATTATAAATCTGGTGTTAAAGTTTTTAGTGAATATATCAGAAATAAAACATTGCCGAACAATTTCTTTCATCTTTAAAAACACCTAGAGCAAATTGTATATTCTTCTGTACCACAACCACCAGTTTCTAGAAGAAATGGAAATTTATAAATAGATATATCTATTGCTGGTCAAGTTATATGTCAGTAAATTTCATTGCCTGAAGGGTTTTGGGAGCAAAAACAGATCAAAATTCTCCATAATATTGTGTTTGTTTAATTTTGACATGGTACATAAGGGATACCAAATGGAAGCCATAGAAAACCAATTTCTTCAAGATCATTTAAACCGTGTCTAAACACCAATCCATTGAGATTCCCCAATAAGCAACTGTATGCTAGAGTGAAGGAGAAATGCCTGTTTTTTCTGACTAAAAAGCTTCCAATGCAAGGAGTTCTTTCAATTCTGTGATGATTTACGTACTCAGGCTACCATAGGAATATACATCAGTCAATGGTCCCATGGGAAACATGTTTTCTTTTGTATAATACAACAGGAAACTAAAGTTCATTTTTCAGCTTTTGCAATATTGAATAAACACATACCTTCTAATCAAGTCTGCAGGTAACGCTTCCATGTCAAAGCGCCACTGTTTGTCATATGCAGATGAACTCATCTCCATAGAGTACTTGCCTGGTGTAAAGCAAGATTCTATTACTCCACCTCCGTTTATCAAGCTTTGGCGAGCCAATGCATTAATTTCCATAGTGTAGCGCATATGTGGTTGCAACAGCTTCAATATGGGATGCATAAAGCTGAGCTGCCTATGAGCTGCAATAATATAGGGCTCCACGCAAGCATGTGTCCGCAACCTGTCAGTTTGATGAGAATAAAAAGTCTAGTATCCACATCGTAGAAATGAAAATGACAGAAGGATCACCTTAATAGTATATTAACGACTCAAAACTTTGGGAGTCCATCAAAATTGTAGGGAAATACTATTGGATAAAAACCTCATAGAAATGCATAAGAACATCAACGTTTCAGATCACACTTTGTTACCTACCATCAGCATGAACAATAAATTGGGTTTACAAATTAGAGCCATATATATATATATATATATATAATTTGATAACAAGCACGTGAGATAGGAAAGGCCTAACTTGTGAAAGTGATGTACTAATTAGTCTCCAACCTAGGCGCAGCCCCTCAGTTTATGGACGATAGGTCTCCATGAGTGGCTTAAGTTTAAACCCTCATCCTTATTCAAAATGTCGGGATATTTTAAATGTATGCATGAATGCAAAAATTAATTATAGCAAGGAGATTTCAAAATAAAATTTTATATATGACTATGCAAACAAATTAACTTACCAGTGATTAACCAATTGGTGAAAACCAGCATCATTGGAAGCTACATGAGCTTTAGCTAGTTTCCATAGCCAATATGAAGTCGCATCATGGCCTTGATTGAAAACACGCTTGGATTGACCTCCAGGAATGATAGGCGGGAGGCTGAGTTCAATGACAATTGGCTTGAGAGTACCAAGTTCCGTTAACAAGAATAGAGTTCGTGAAGCATAAGCCTTTCTCCCCTCTAGAGAATTTATCTTTCCAACAAATGGCATATATGCATCATGGTAGTCCAAGATGAACAATCTATTCTCTTCAAGAGCCTTCTTAGTACAATTCCAATCACATAAGACATTTAGTAACTAGTCTTGGAACCGGGTATTATAGTAGCTCATTAATGTTTTCATGTCTAATTTGTTTCTAAACTTTTCATAGAGAGGGAGAGAGAGAAACCAAGCGCATATATGAGAGAGAGAGAGAGAGAGAGTTTCCTATTTTTCTTATTCCATACAACATTCTCCTTGCCTGTGAATATTTCATAATTAAAGATGGAAGATATTTTTACCTGTTTGATGGGCATTCCATTTAATTCTGCTTCAATGTGTTCAGCTTTAATTGCAGACTCTGGTGAACCATATATTGCCGGATCCAGCTTGCTTACAATGGGAAATTCCTGAACCATGTTCATTAGTTGGTTTGTTAAGCCAAAGGAACCTTAGATGGTTAATGGATTAATGTGAACCTATGATTTCAGTTCAGAATTTTAAAAAAGTCAGAAACAAACCTTTAGCCGTTCAATGTTCACAGGGTTTACCCCTGCCAATGTTTGGCGGGCAAATTCATTGTCACGTAACCATGAAAATCTATCCCCTGGATTATGATGCATATTACATTAGAGGAAGAATGAAAAAGCAATAGAACACAGATATCCATGTCTGTCCACAAAAATGGTAACAAGAAAGCTACACATGTTGAATGAAACAATGGCCAAAAAAATGTTACAAGCAACAGCATAAGGTTTGTGGTCCTCACTTGAGATTATGCCTGGTGTTTCATAACGTAAAAGTTGTTCACCAGTTTCTCGTATCCTCTTCACTATCTTTGGTAGTACCAGATTTTTAAAAATTCATGTCCATGATCAAACTTAAGGATGTGCCCTTCTCTATATAGGTGATCAATCTCGGAGAAGCATCCAAACTCGTGATTAGGATTTGCAAAACTGGCTATCAAAGATGGTATCAAATTATGGAATAATGCTTTTAGAGCCCCTGCAGAAAATGTACTTTGCTTGATCTCCTCAAATGTTTCGTCACGAGGCACATAGAATGTAGCAGGCTTCCCTATTCTGCTTTCTGAAGATGAGTCTGTCCATAAGCATTCCACATATATCACAAAGTGGTTTAACTCATTATGAAAATACAGTTGACGCAACCATAAGACCAATGAAAAATTTAGGTGAAACAACCACCAAAAGCATCTTTTAGTATATAGTGCAGCAAGTTTTCACTTTTCACCGATGGGCATAAAATTCAAACCCCATTTTGAGTCTAATGGGTGACCAAACATAAATCTAGACAAGGAATGCAGAAAGCACCGAGAAATTTAAAATTACAGTGGAGGTGAGAAATAAATTAAAAATTAATACAGCTATATGCAGAATTGAACATTCACACGAGGAAATTTATGTTGGAGTAGTAAGAATTGTAATATACAATATGGCAAAAACTTGTGACAAAGTGCCTATAACAAGAGTGACAACTCACACAACTACTAAAGCTCCAGCAAGAACGTAACCAACCAGTGGCAACTACCAATTTGTATAACCAATCTCTAGAGTTTATAAAATAAATAAATTTTGCTCCGAAATCAAAGAAAAGAAATAGCACAAGTAATGACTTGACATACTTTCGGATATCCATGAAAATTATACTCCGATTTTTTTCACTATAATTTCTTTCGCTCTGAGAGCATCAAAAACAAAAGATGGTTATCATTTTCCAGTTCACCCTTTATAAAATAGTTTACTTATAAAATTTGTTTCAGAAGCATTCATCCTGAGTGAACATTGTAATTAATCTGCTAACTAAAAGAAGAAAACATCTTCGATTTAAGTTGTACAAAGTTCCAATCACATGTAATAAGTTTTTTTACTTTGTTATGATCTCTGTTTTCAAATTATTTTTTCAATAAACTTCATTGTGTGACTACTAATCTCTAGAATATTTGCAGAATGTTCCTTCTTGCCAAAAGTTGCACAACATAGGAAGGGGAAAAATGTATACTGGCATTTGTTGGTTAAATCCTGGCTTTTAAGACATTACAAACTGTGTGTTGAGTTTACTTCAGAATCTTCTTTTTTGTTAAAATTAAGTTAAGAACGACTTGCTTTCAAGTTTTGAATCCCGCCTTCCTTGTGTCGTGTGCATAACTCAGATTACAAGTAGATAACCATGATGAAGGCCCCCATGTTGCAAAATGAGTTTTGTTTTCTCTGAATTATTGTGAATGGCCTTGAGAAACTCAGAAAAGGTACCATTTTATATGTATACAAGTCAAAGAAATACACAAATTTGCATGAGGAAAAACACCAGCTAATGATGCAAAATGCAACATAGCTATGAGGTACAAGATGTATGGAAGGCATTGCAAATTTGGAACAGAGAAATTCACGAAAGCATGCCCTAAACTTTTGCTGCGAAAGAGTTCGGGAAAAAACCTCAGGATATAGATTAAAACAATTCATGAAGGAAAGCTAATATCTGCATGGCTCAAATTAAGAAACGAAGAAGGCTATGCTTCAGAATAAAATTTCAGATCGGATTACAACACTTAAGCATTTAGGCTACATGAGCTTATTCTTATTTTTCTTTCAAAACCACACTTAAGTATTTGTCTGAAGTCAAGTCTCTTGAAGTAATTTTTGTGTCTCTAATAAGTATTGCAAGTAAAGAGGTCCCTGAATATCTTGGTACCTCAAAACTTTAAGTAGACAGCCATGTAACCTTACCTTCATGTGGCACAAGCATGCCAGAGAGGCCAAATAAGGGAGAGGAGCTGGTGACTGTGCACCCTAAGTTTAGTGAATATAGCCATATAAGCACCATATAATTTTAATAATAAAATACCCTTTAATAGATTATGCTATCTCTAATCCATTAATTTCTTTTTAAATATTTAAATTATGTGGAAGGTGCTTTTTCAAGGTATTAAAATTAGGTAGTTTTAAATACAAAGAAATCTAAGGTGGACTATTGCTTGAAAATTAAATTAAGTCGTGTATTTGTTTCCACTTATGTGGCATTATTTGATTGGCTGATGGTTTGATGTGATTTGTTTTATTAACTACTTTTTATTTTCAAATTTTGAGTAGGAAAGTGATGAGTACTAGTCCTTTACTTTACATCTACCCTCACAAATATTGGTCGATGCACAACGGATTTATCTGGTATGTTTTATTCGACCCTTTTGTTGGGTTTATGCCCTTCTGTGCTTACAGTGTACCAAATTGGAGATTGCTTGGCAATTGTTACATGCATGTAAATGGAACGACGTTTAACCATAAGAACAGGGCACTAAAGAATTTGGAAACATTGTAAACAACAAAAAATAAAAGATGCCCTTACTCATTGACAGGTTGTGTAGTGCATCTCAAATGAATTTCAGGGCTCAAGGAAGGCCATAGGCTCTCAATTTCACATAGGAAAACCACTTTGTATAAAGCTGACAGAGTTCATGTGCTTACTAATTAACCTAGGTAGAATCATGATAGCGTTCAGGATTGGCTACTTAACAAAATAAATGCAATTCATGGAACCCCTGTTCCAAAAAGGTTACAACTTCGACCCTGGGCATTCACCATCAGGCCCAGTCAGTTGTAAATTGTATGAATCACTTATGGGATATTTACGTGTGGTTCTCATGTTTACCACTAGTAGTATTTTTTTTTCCATTGAGATGTTACTATTTGAGCTTTTGCTTTTCTTCCGTGATAGCAACCTTGCCTAGTTGACATACTACAGGCTTTAAAACAAAATAAAAATTGTAGCTTGCCAGCATCGTGAATTGTAGATCCTAACGACAAGGCACAGGCAGGGACTCTCACCTGTTTTTGTTGGAGGGCGACCAGTGCGACAGCGTCTTGGATATGGGATACTACCCTTGCCGAGAGTTGACCTTGCAAGATCGTCATTCTTATCAGGGTTTCCTAAATCATTGTAAGTTGCATAGTCGTAAATTCTATCCCATGGCTTGCGTTCACCTTTACCATCCCCACGTTTATCTTTCAAATCCTTCTGCCGAAGATCCTTAAGCCCATTTGGGGTCTTTGATGGCAAGTATGGCTGTTTTGATTTACACAAATCAGAAAAGAGCGAGAACCAGAATAAGACTGTCTACCAATTTAATGAAATCTTAACTACAAAAGATAAAATGTTGAGAACCCAAAGGCATTACATCATCTAATCTAGTTAATTGTGAAGCCCGCAAGAATTCTCCAATATCTTTGCACGTTTAGCCCCTATTTTGTCTAGAAATTTACAACCAACCCCAGACCAGGATTGCACCCTAGACTCGGTCTTTGTAAAAGGGTATAAACTTGGCAATGAATCGTTAAGTTTTACATACCTGGTTGCAGAAGAAGATCCGCTTTTGAGGATTGAGCTTGGTTGGATGAACCCAAGAGTGACAGGGGAAGTAGATGAGTCCGCTGGCGAACCCTCCAGCACGATAGATTCCAAAAAGAACTCTTCTTGAAACTGATTAGTAACCAAAATACATCCCGGTTTCCCAAAATCAGCACTGATCGTAAAATCTGCTCTACACTCCACAGTAGCAGTTAGCTGCCGCCAATCCTTGAGAGCGGATCCTTCACTTGTTTTTCCAGACTTGGTCGCTGCAACACCAAATAAAAGAATCACAAACAAAACCATCATAATCCAGCCTAGCCTCGAAGATACAATTACGAACCTGGATCAATGTCAAGGCTGACGAGCTCCAGAAGAATGGTTTCACCCTTGATGGCATGTAACAGGGATTCCCAGTGCTTGTAAATCTTATCGTGAAAATCCTCCTTCGCTTTCTGTCTGATTACCGCCACTGCCTTCACATTCACCTCCGCGCCCTCGTAACGTGGCGTAACACTGCTACTGTTGCTCGGTTTATCACTGATCACAGCCTGAACGGGCTGCATTCTCCTCCTGCAATTGCAACAACCATGATACACCGCTTGCCCCTTCAACAACCAAGACCGATCATGTACCTGTACTGCTCTCGGTAATGCCTTGTCTCCATAACTGGGAAACCTGCGCACACAGCATGCCTGCTGCTGCTGCTGCTGCTGCTGAAGCCTCAGCATCATCCTTGCTCTCCTCACTTGGATCACGATCTTCGATCTTCTCCACTCTTCTGTTTTCCACAAAAACCCCATAAGTACCTAGGTACAGTCAACAAAGAATTGGAGATGAGATCATTATTATAATTCGCATCTTTTTCATAGCCATGGCCCATTTACCATCCCCACGTTCTTCTCATGTTTCCCTCTGCAGCACGGCGCGTGTATTTTTATTGACTTGCACCCTACGCGTAAGGGAGAGGAGCCAGTAGTTGTGCACCCAAGTTGAGGGGTGTACAACACACATTTAAATACATCAAATTTTGAAAAAAAAAATATATCATTTAAAAGATTTTTTTTTCTTAATCTAATTTTTTTTTTTTTTTTAGCGTTTTTATTTTATGAAAAGTGGTTTTTAAATGGATTTAAATCAAGTAGTTTTTCATACAAAGGAAAAAAGGTGGACCATTAGTAGAGCATTATGTCATGTATTTTTTCCACTTATGTGGCATAATGTGATTGGGTAATTCTTTGATGTGATTTGATGTGACACATTTTATTAGCAACTTTTTTCAAATGTTGAATGACAAATGTATATGTACTAGTCACTCACTTCACAAATACCCTCACCATTACTGGTCCATGCTCCACTATTGGCTCCTCTCCCTTACATGACAGCGGCTATTTTAAGGGCTACTTAAAAATTTTGATTGTGAAGGGTGCCTAACCTTCCTAATTCATAATAGTTAAAAATTTATTGTGAACGATATATATTCAACCAACTTTTCTATTATTGAAAGTAGTATATGAATGGAATGCATGGCCCAAGGATAATAAAGAAATAAAAGCATTTGTAATAGATAAGTTCCACAAAGCTATGTGAGAAAAAATGGGGAGAAAAAAAGATATATTGCCTTAAAGAATTTAATTATACTTGTAATCATCAACAAAAGGCCTACAAAAACTTTCATCTCTTGCCTTCGAGAGTTAAGATTCTCATAGTTCAACTAAAGACTAACTCCCATCAACTTAAATGTGAAACAATCGATGGAAAAAGAAAAATGGGAAGAGAGACTCGTGTCTTTGCTCGATGAGACAAGGGAATCGGAAAAACACTTTATTATAAATCAAAGTTGCTTATAATGACATTCATTAGAAATATGCAATCAATTTCACAACAATGTCATCAGAGGATATGTTTAGTGAGGAATTGATAGCTAAAATGGGGAACTTCATCGTCAAGATTAGCAGTAAGAAGATCAAAATAATGAAAACAAAAGAAACGGGTTTTTTATTGTCTCATACGCTATTTTTAACCTCATGGACGTAAAAAGTTATCATTTCATCAGTATATATGATAAGACTAAATTTAATATGCATTTCTTAAAAATAGAGTTATTTTTCAAATATTAATTAAAAAAAAATTTGACAATATGTAAACAAATCTACTATTTCTTCACATGACATTTAAATTTTGACCATGCATATAAAAACCTAAATATATTCAAATTTTAACTATAAATGGAAATAATTTGAGTTGTTTTAAGGAATCATCCATTTTGTTTTAGGTCTAAAACCCGGGTGTAGTGAGTTTTCTTCAACGGTGAGGTCTCAAAAATATATAACATAAACAAGCGTAAATGAAAACATTAAAAAAATGATTCCTTAAAAGCATTTATTATTAAATATAACGAACACAATATACCAATTTCCAAATACATTTTTCTCTTGTGATCTTGAGAACTTGGTCATAATAAAAAATAAACTTCCTATTTTCTTAAGATTTTATTGTTGAGTTGTGGAGCTCAATTACTTCATATTAGCATGTTATATTAAACTTGCAAGAAAGCACAGAATCGACATCGGTTATGGAAGGACCGACATCGGTTATGGAAGGACCGACATCGTCAGCAAGGAGGAACCGACATCGGTTGGGGCTAACCGCACCCTTACATCTTAGTGCGTGGGTGTTTTATTTAACTTGCAGGAATTAGATCAAATTTTAGCATTAAAACATATGTATTGATTGAATCGCATGGCTAAGTGCCATAAGTTTGTATGTGCCTATATAAACATGAAAGCTAGCATTTAGAAGTGTGTTTTAATGATTATTGTGAAAATAATTATGAGAGAGAATTCTTGGAGAAGAAAGAGAAGCTTGAGAGAAAGAAAGTATTGTACATCTGAGAGGTGTGAAAGATTGTATATCTTCAATTGTATATCTTCTGAAAGCTTTGGATAATAGATTGACTTGTTTCTTGGTGGATGTAGCCCACACTAGGTGAACCACGTTAAATTTGGTGTTAATTTATATCTCTTGTTTTGTATATTTTTTCTAGTAGAATATCCACTTTTATTGCATGTATGCTTAGATATGATATATTATATGTACAAACTTGTTCTAATCCCAACATTTATATGTTTTAGTGACTTGTGTTCCCAAACAAGTCATTAACTTTCTATGTTGCTCGTTGCATTCACGAGGTTTTTCTTATTTTCACCTCACTTTCAACTTTATATGAGTAGTCCTCACTTTCACCCCATTCTATTTCCTCATCAAATCTTATATAGGAGCAATCCCATCCCCATCATTGCTATCCACGCCCATTTCCACTATGGTGACACCAAATTCTTCTTCTTCCAAATTTTCTTAAGGCGCCAAGGTAAATTCAAGATTCGCTCATTTTGTTATGCGTATGTCCTTGTCCTAAAAGGCTACAACCATCATGCAATCCTATTAAAAATAGGAAAAGTAACTTCAAGACATTCAATCTCAATATATGTTCTCTTTAAAATACCAATAGAAAGACTAATTAGGTGGTTATTCAAATGTCATTTTTATTATATTGTTTGGGTCTCTTCATCACATCAGTGCTCACATAGTGGTTTCATTATCGACACAACTTGGTTCCACCACCATATGTAGGTTACTTGAATGATTTGACTCCATCTCTATATTTAAATCGGGAGTAAGTAATCTCTTCAAATATAATAGTATGCACCAAAAAAAGACTTAAACTAATAATCAACAAACACATAAAAACACTAACACCATAGCTAGTAGTAAGTCCAATACAAATATAGGGATTAACTATATCACTAAAAACATTTAGTGGATCCAATACAATATTTAGGAATCTATAATAGAATTATCAAAATAAATGTTCAAAAATTCTCATTCTAAATCTCCCACATCCACAAGTGACTAAATTTAAAAAGATAAAATAAATTCCTTTATTTAGTGAATATGGTCTACCCTATTCACATTAGACCAATATTACATACCTTCTTTTGTTGTCAAACATCTTTTCTAATCATATAAATAAAGACTACACACACACACGCACGCACGCACGCACGCACGCACGCACGCACGCACATCTAGAGAATAACACACACGGAAATAATTTAGAGAATAATTTTCAATGATGTAATTTTCATCTAGTGGTTATGCCACTTTATGCAAAGCTAAACTTCGACCACAACCCCACACATACACACACACACACACACACCTAGAGAATAACACACACGGAAATAATCTAGAGAATAATTTTCAATGATGTAATTTTCATCTAGTGGCTATGCAACTTTATGCAAAGCTAAACTTCCACCATGTTGGTCACAAGCTAAATCAAGTGTTTATATAGGAGCTCTCATTAAACCAAGATCTTCATTTTTAAAATTTTACAACAATTTTTATGTTACAATAAACATGCTAATTTATACTTTATTAAGTTTATTATAATTGTTCCATTGTTTGAGTTGGGTAGATCAATTTTGAAATGTTGACATGTCATCACATCAAGCAAACAACTTTTTTGGTTAGGCTACAAAATAAAAATAAAATAAATATTTGGGCATTTTATACCAACTAAGAAAAAGAATTAAAGCATATGGATGGTTTCGGAATACCTCATTATCCTCTATTGCATTTAACCATATAGACGTTTGTACATGAGACCAAAATTCCAAAACAACTCCTCCATAATGGATGTTATAGTTTGCAGCTTACAAGTATCCCGATACACATGTACACTCGATGAGGACACCTAGGTAAGGAACTTGTGTTGTTTGATGAAATGCCTCTAAGAAATGTGGTCTTGTGGAATTTGGTTATTATAGAATATGCACAAAATGTTGTTATTAACAAAGCTTCAATGGTGTTCAAAGAAATGCCTCAACTAGACGTCATCTTATGGAATGACATGGTTCAATATATTCCTAAAATGGGTTTTTTGAAAAGGATGTAAACCATGCTTAAGAAAATCCATTGGAATTTCAAGGAAACACTTCACTAACTTTTTAAAGCATCCTCCTCTTCATGTGCCCCAAACTTCCCCCGTAAAATCACTAAAATCAACCTCCTTTGACACATCCTCTAAGCTCATTTCAGGCTCCCACATAAATCAGCAAAACATTTGTTAGACGAAAGTTGGGAGTGCTAGTGCCAATGTCTCAAAACTTGTTCTACTTGATCTCTTTCTTCAAATATCAATATGTACACACAAAAAAATTCAATGTCTCAACTCATTCATTCATTGATTATGCTAAAATGTAAATACACAAGCCTAATTTGATGTTATAGTAGCAGTAAATAAATGCAATAATGAAATACATAAATATACAAAAACAAACTAAGCAATAAGTATGTAAAACCCTAAGTGTGAAGAGAAAGTAAGAAGCCTTAGCTGATTACTGATTCACAATGTTGCCGAAGGTGTTAGGCACTGAATCAAGAAAACCAAAGCACTAACTTTGACTGGAGCTCAAAAATTATAGAGATGGAGGAACATGCTAGACAGGGGCACCTAAAGAGGGATAGGGGCACCCGCGGGCTCTGGGTACTGATTCTAGGCGTCTGGGTCTACAAAAATGCTCAAAAACCTGAATTCTCAAGGTTGCGAGATGTTCGTTGATGCTCACCTTTTGTCACTATGGATTCACACAATGATCACCGAGGTCGCAATAAACCTGCAATGAAGAATGAACCTACAAAACCCTCAAATAGACATCAAATCCCAAAAATAAAGATGCAAAATGAGGGGTTGAACTATCCTTAACCACCACAATGGTGGACTTACAATTGAGCGATGCACTACATCTTAGACCCAATGTAGTTTTGTGTGTGTATGTGTGGAATCATGCCCTAGGTTGCTCTTGTGTCGGGCCGCACTTGGATAGCGAACAAGTAGCTAGATGTAAAGAAATGTAGTAAATGTGTGCATGGAATAGAATGAACTTCCCTCCTATGAAGTGTATGCAGAAAACCAACCCTTGTGTCCCTTGTGATAGAGCTAGATGGATGCAATGGAGCTCTTAGATGCCTTGATGGATGCAACCTTAGGTGGAGATAATAGATGCTTAGTGTTTGGTCCCTTATTATGATCACATAACTTTATATTTATATGATTCCCTTGCTTGAACTCCGTAATTAACCCCAAAAGACCGACTATAAAAAAGATAAGATGCTCAAATGGCTAGAAAGGACCCAAAAAGTGTGAGTAAATTACAAAAGGGATAGGGGTGCCCATAGTGGATGAGGGTGCCCGGTGATGGCATCTTAGTCTAGGTGCTTTGTATCCAGGAGAAAATGCATCGAGCAAATAAGGGCGTAAGACTAAAAGCAACAAAAAAAAGCAAAGAAAGGTGGCCAAAGACATGGGTTAATTAGTATTGTTCTTACTTAGGAATCATATGAAGAGTAGTATGTAATTAAGACTAGATAGTTACCCAAAGTACGTGATTTTGTGTCTACATTTTCCCCACTTTATGTTAGTGAGTGGAAATATCGGTAACATATATTAGATAGATATGTGTACTTGATATCCATGTAGATCGATGTAGGAGACATGTTGAGGGACTAGACAAAGCGTGGAGTTATAAAAATGTGATGTGTGGATGCTAAGGAGGAGAAAGTACAAAAAGTGATGAAAATGAACCTAGGGAAGAAAACACATGTGTAGCTATCATGATGTACCTATTGTCGATGTCGATGTGTGTGATGTTGACTATCGCTTCCCATACAGACGGACCTACAAAAGAGAAGTTGATAAGTAGTCAAATACGCATGTATATGATAAAAATATGTAAAAAGTGTAAGGAAAGTATGTAAAATGAAAAAGTGTGAAAAAGGAACATGTGCACCTGATCTGTGATGAGAAAAAGGGTGTAGAAAGGATCCTAAAGATGATGTTGACATGTGATTTTTTTGGGTGATCTCATGCCAATGTAATGGAAGAAGTGTAGGGAGAACTGTCTGGTGTCATCTGCCAAACTTTAAGTGCTTCCCATTGTGTAAAATACCACTGCAGATGGTGTGTATGTGCCAAGGACTCTCTCGCCCGTAAAAGCCTATATGTAAATGACCAATTCTAAAGGAATCTCTACCTGTCAAAATTCTCTCGTGACATGTCGAATCGTGTAATTGCCCCTTATTATGTGTACTCGGGAAAGACCGTTGTGTAATAAGGACCCAAGTCGATTTTGAGCCTTATGTGAAATCGAAAGTTGTGTTGTACTAGTACTATGTTATGTGTAACTTTGTATGGGGTGACTAATTCACCCATATGATGCCCCTCCTCATTTTTGGTGCATGGGACATTGCTAAAGGAGTATGCAGCCCAAAAGAGGACCAAACACTATGTTGAAATTGTGCCTTGTTGGGAAGGGAATGTGCTTGGTAGAAACCAAGACACACACAAAAATTGGTTAGGAAAACAAGTGTTAGTACAAGAAAAGACAAACACTCATGCATAAGACAAAATGTAAGCTATGTAGACAATGTGTAAACACACAAGAAGACAATGTAGACCGTGAAAAACGGGTTGCAAACATGGGACATCACTCATGATGTCGCAAGACAATCAAAGCTATAGTGGCCACAAACTTACAAGTGTGCACACAAGACAAAGGGCAAATCCCGCAAACAATAATATACAATGACAGTAATGGAAAACAATGTAACAAAAACCATGGAAGTAAGTAGCCATGCATAACAAATGTTGCACATGAAGCACTGTTAGCATGTTAGAAAGATAAAAATTATGTCAAAGCATGTATAATCTGAGAGACTAATGTGTTATGAAACAAAATGAAATAATATCACCTATAATGTACAAAAGAGTATGCCCCCAGGAGCCTTTGTGGGATCGGTATTAGGTATGCGTCAAACATCCATGTTGCATGTAATGGATCCGTATGGTCTACGATCACAACTAGAAAAACAAGTGAACACGCATGTGTGTATGATAAAGGTAATGACATAAAATATACCCATCTAGCATGTTTAATAAGATGAACACGTAAAAGTATAAGTAATAAAGAGTAAATGCAACCAATAAATGTAGTATGTTGTGGATGGTACATAATGGAATTTAGTGTGAATGGTAGGAGCAAGAGATGCCCCCAAGTGGATGTGTATGTATGCAATTAGGTGTTGCACCCTATCAGATTGGTGGTTGTTGTCATTGATGTCACATGGCATTGATGGAAAAGGGAGAGTGCAAAAGCATACACTTCGGGTGATATTCAAGGTTTAGGTAACTTAAAGCATGGTTCAGTGGTGATTTCAAAGTGTCACAAGTTCAAATTGACAAGTGGTTGGTCTCTAATGGCAGAGTACATATGGGCTTGTTTGTTTCAAATGGTCTACATGTTATAAATGGTGTTTCAAGTATAAGCAAGATGTCTCACAAGGTGTTTCAGGTCATTTGGTAGAAGTTGCAGTTGAAACTAGGCCATTTAGGCATGTTTCTAATGCCTAAAGAGGTGTGAGAAGTTGGTATAGGTCTTTGCATGGTCATGTAAACATGTGAACATCATAGGAATAGTGTATATAACATGTGTGAGCAAAAACAAGTCTCAACTTAGCTTCTTGAGTCAAAATTCAAAAGTGCACAGAAAGTGGCTTTGAGAACTGGTAGTGTACAGAGGAAAATGAGATGGAATAGAATAGTACATGAATATTTATGGAAAATGGGATTATGCACCATCTATTAGGGTGAGTTGAGGTGCTCCAAAATTTTTTATCAAGTTCAAGAGGTATGTAAAAGTTATGCCAATTCTTCCAAAACTGGTTCCTTGAGAAGTTCATTTTGAGTTTCCTGGCTTCTTAGCACTCAAGAAAAAATATGAGGGATTCTTCAGATAAATCATAGAATAAATTTTTAAAGATAACTCCAAGCCTGAGATGCTACAAAAGGTTTGAAGCAATTTGGTTAAGTTTTGAAAAAGTTATGAGCATTTCTCTGACAGCTTCTTCTCCTTCCTGGCATGTGTCTTGAGATATCAAGACTAAGTTGAGTTGTTTTGATCTTTAATCAATTTTTTGAGTGCTAACAATTATTAGTAACCTTTGATAATCCCTTCATGCTCTGATGATGACAAGCACAAGGTGTCAAGGTGAGTTTCTCAAGCAAATCCTTCAATGGTCTTGGAATGTCAACTTTGCTTTCTCAAGTTTGACTGGTACAGTCTTGTACAAGAACTCAACAAAGTGGTGAAATATTTGCAACAAGGGCCCAGACCCTCTTCAAAAGTTATTTGCAAGGTTCTTGATCAGTTGAGATGGTTTTAGGTGAAGGTCAAGGTGTGAACTCATCTTCTCTATGTTGTCCTAGAGAATGAGTCAAGAAATCTTGTCTCAATCCTTCATGGAGTCACCGCCCTGAGGATTTTTTCTTCATTTTATTACTATTTTTCATCATTGACCTCATATATAGAGTCTAAAGTAACTTAACACATCACAAGTATGAAGCTTTTGGGGAAAATGATGAAGTTGTTGATATTTTTGCTTGTTGATAGGGTTCTTGGAGGTAAGTTCATTACACAAGCATGTCAAATTAGAAAAGACGTTTCAATGTTGTATGAGTGATCTCAGGTGGTCTAGAACACCCATGGAAGGTGTTGTTTTATTTCACATTATCTATAAGACTCAACATGTGAAAATACCAAGTTGAAACGCGTTTCTCAAAGCAAGATTTCTTGCAGTTTTCATATATGTACTTTGTTTTCTCGATCTTTGGAAGTAAATGGAGCAAGTTCATAGGGTCTATTTCATTGGAAGAGGTGTAGGATCATCCAACAGAGCCACAACAATTTAAATTTTCGAGTTTCATACAAAATTGAGTGAAAAATCCTTTTTCAAAAGGTCTCGGCCTCGCATAATCATCAAAATCTTGGTTCTAGGGTTTTGAAGAAAACTTGCTCGAATCTTAAATCTCACCCAATAAAAATCACAAAAACGTAAGGAAATATCTACCGGAGCATATGAATTGAATGCAAAAATAAGTTGATGATTTCATTACAATTTCAAAATTAATTTGATGACAGCTTGTTGTTCAAAGTTGTTCTTCACTTGTTGCAGTTGTCGAATCTTAGATTTTGATGTAAATAACTTTGAATAATCATGCTAGATCCTCTTACAACTTATTCAAATGTTAAAAATGAGTTCAATCAACCTTGGTATGGCTTTAAATTGTTTTGAAAAGCTTGATTTATGTAATGTTGATGGAATTGGTCAACAAAGTGTGTTGGTCTCTTGTCATAGTTGATAGTTTGAGAAAATTATTCTTCAAGAAAGTGGTTCAATGACTTTTTCTCTAAAATTGATATCAAAGGGAGTGTAACACAATGGCTTATCATGCTCCATCATTTTTCAAGAGTGTATTGATTAAAAAAATTGTGAGCTTTCATTAGAAGACCCGAATCTTGATGTTTTGTCTTCTTGTGAAGGTGAAGAACCCTAGTCTATTTTTTGCTTTGAAGAATTTGGACTTCAATTGTAGCTTAAGAGTCTTCTAACTATTATATTCTCTTGAATCTCCTTCTGAGCTCGTGACAAGAATGTGAAAATCCTGTCTTAGTCAAGGTAAGTATTCAAAGAGGAAAAAACAACTACAAGCTAATGTGGAATGTGAAGTGACAATGCATTGAATGTAGGCTTGCTCAAGCAATATATATAGAATATAGGGAAAATGTGATAGGATTGAAGATAGTTTCTATTGAGTGTGGATTCAGGTGTGATACTAGTTGACAGAGATACAAACAAAAGAGATATATAGTTTTGAAGGTGTGAAAACAAAAGAGCTATGTGCGCTGGCACTTCATCTAAAAAATTCTAGAAGCTCACCCAAAGCATGTCATCCACCAAGTCCCTCATTTATTATGCTTATCAAGATAATAACATGCATGTTCATATTTATAACCATTCATATAGAAAGATACACCATAATATGAACAAATGGCAACACATATAATAAGGAAACTCATTCAACATAAAGAATGATTAATAAGATCTGCACTCCATTATTTCATACTTAGATATAATTAACTTAGCAATCTAGACACAATAATATTTTATAAAATAGTTCAATTCATAACATAGAAACTAAATACATAACATTTCATTGCATTAGTGCGCTACACCAAGAGCACATTCAAAAACTACCATTATTGGTGCATACACAGACTCTCTATACTAATAGTTTACCCTCTATTTGCACAAACACCAAAATAATGGTGCATCATCTATATTTATATGGTGGAAACTTTCCCTTCACCGCTTACATGCTTTATTTCCTAAAAATAGCCATGTTCTATTAACAATTTTCATGTTTTCCTAATAATAGCTCAAGCTATAAATAGCTTTCTTTACTCATGCTTTAACTCCTATTTTAATCTCCTCGCATGCATCACTTCTATTGTTACTCGCATGTGCTTTTCCCAATTATAGACTTTGTGTGTGCCTCAAGTCATTATGCTTTGCTTATTATTAGCCAAGGCTCCAAAACAACTAAGTCTCAATCTTCGCTTTCATACGCACAACCTCGCATGCTAACTTGTCCTCCTTTGGTCCACACATCCTTACACACCGCTCTATTTTTCATATTTCTCCATGTACGTGCACCCTTACGTAGAATTCCATACTGTCTACATTTTTATCCTCGGCGCGCATCTTACTACGCATATCATGTCCGGTACTTAGTCAATTCCCATGACCAATATATTCAAATTGAAAAGATTATTATATATTTATTTTTTTGGGATTCACTATGTCGTTAGGTACCGCAGCTATATGTTGTAAGGTTGTAACCTAATTGACAATATTTAAAAAATAGAGCCCTTATTTTATTTTTTAATTAAACCATACACTTCCATAACGTTAATTATTTTAGGAATTTTAAAAAAATTGACGGCCAAAAATTAAGTGTCACTTCTCCGACATGTTTTAAGGCTCTAAACGGGATGTGATGGGTGATGAGGCCATAAATTGGCCATAAATTACCATTATTTTGTCCTTCTAAGTTACCTTTGAAAGTGGATTTAAATGTAATCTAGGAACTTATAGTTTGCTTAAGATAGAATATAGGATATATATCTTGTTCATTCTTTATAAATCTTTTGTTATCTATTTTTTTGACTAATCCTATTGATTATTTGGGAAAAGATGCAATGTCTTATGTATGCATGCCATAAAGGAAAGATAATTCTAGTATTGAGAAAAGTGGAATTGATCATGGATGGTATATCTAAACTCAAATCTGATTTCATATTCAGATTCCTCTTGAAAAATTATGCAAGTTCAAAAAAGAATCATCTCAATCCGAGATTGTATGTAAAAGTTATAGTTGTTTTAAGTTAGCTCCGAAACTCACAAAGCTTAGTTTTGGAACTTGCAGAGTTAGTTCCGAAACTTGTAGAGTTAGTTCCTAAACTAAGCAAATTTTGATATTTTTGAGGACTTTTGAAAGATCAGAGAATCCAATGGAAAATATGAGAGATGTTTTTGTTCATAGTAATGTGACTAACAAAAACCTAATTTAGATTTTTACTGGTATCACCAATAAAGAGAGATTTTACTTTTAATGGGCTATAGTCTAAGGAAAAGTGTATCAAATGCGCATTAAAAGTTCCATAAACAAAAAAAAAACTCAAATGGAAAATCTGAGAGAGGTTTTTGTTCATAGAAATGTTTTTAACAAAAACCTCATTCATATTTTCTACAAGTTTTACCAATAAAGAGAGATCTAACTTTTAGTGAGCTGTAGTCCAAGGAAAAGTATATCAGACGAGCGCTAAAAGTTCCATGAACGTAAAGCAGAGAAGTCAAATGGAAAATCTGAGAGAGATTTTTGTTCATAGCAATGTGTTTAACAAAAACCTCATTCATATTTTCTACAAGTTTTACGAATGAAGATAAATATAAGTTTTAGTGAACTGCAGACGAGGAAAAAGCATATCAGACAAGCATCAAAAGTTCCACAGTCAAAAACAACAAAGTCAAATGGAAAATCCGATAAAGGTATTTGGTCAAAATCATATTTTGAGAAAAATCCCCCTTCTAATAATGTAGAAGAATAAAATCATTATGATTCTTGTTACTGAAAAGCAAAGAGAAGATTTGGGAGCAAATCTTCCTAAAATAAGTAAGATAAGATTTGACCCCAATAATATATCTCTCCACATTTTGTGGAGATGGAGATCTTAGTTGTTAGGATTGGAATAAAGATAATATTATGTTATATTTCCTAAAATAAGGATTTGGTTGGATGCATGAATTATAAATGCAACCTTCCACACTTAGATATGTAATGTTTTTCTCCCAAGAAATAAAGATATGTTTTTTCCTCTCAAATATTATGTAGTTTTAAGATCTTAGAAGTATGATTTAAATCCTTTTCAAGGAATGACCTGGCCACTCATTCCAAAGAAGATGGATCTGTGTATTTATGTTTATGTTTATTCATTTGTTTGTAATTCATTCTGTTGTATTGTTTTTATCCTTGTATTGTGAAAATATAGTTTGTTGTGAACCTGCAGGTGTTTTGTTCAATTATGTTTATTTCTAATTTAACAATTTCAATTCATGTAAGTGTTTCTTTCAATTCATGCAAGTGTGTTTCTTTCATGCAAACTTTATTTATGCAAGTGTGCCTTTTAATTTCCATAAGTGTGATTTATTTTATGCAAGTTTGGTTTGTGTTTAAAGGAGTTGCTTTCCAAGATTTTCTTCTCTTAATGCATACAACCTTCGGACACCAACCCAGATTGACATTATTAATGGTGAGGATTGACGACCCTCATCAATGGGCTCAATTTTTATCCCCTGGTAGGCACAATAAAAAAACATTATCATAACTCCTCACACCATGTATGCATCATGTGAATAGAGTGGGCCCTCTTTGTTTAGTTGGAAAATCCATGTGTGGAAGACAAATTTGATGTGTTGTTCATGAGGCTCCATCAAGACTATAAGTAAAGTATTAAATGAGGGATATGTAATGGATGTTCGCATTTATATTATGTTTGACATTTTATTAGCAACCTTTTTATCTTTATACAATTCGATGGTCCACATCGACAAACAACCATATTTATATTAACACATAAGTAATTAACACACATATTAACCACAATTTCTCTCAATAAGACCTTTTATTTCCATGAAAAAGCATCAAAATTTTAAACAATTTTAGCATTTCGGTTATCTTACTCTCTCACTCTCTCTTCCTTACCATTTCCCTAAAACTAAAGTGTTAGATGTGGAGCAACTAATGGATGTTGGTGTTTACATATTGTTTGATGTTTTATTGGAAAACATTTTTGTCTTTATGTCATCGATGGTCAACATCTATAATAAACTATATTGTGATTAACATAGTAGTGGTTAACACATAGTGTTAACCACATTTTATCCGAATAACAAACCTTTTTACTGTCCATGAAAAATCATCAAACTTTTTTTAAAATTGGTATCACAATTACCTCTTTCTCTATCTATCTATCTATCTCTCTCACACACACACCCACACACATATTGTCTCTCTCTCTCTCTATCTCCCTAAAACTAAAGTGAAGTATTGGATGTTAGCATTTACATTATATTTCATGCACTATTTAAGTTTTTTTTTTTTTTTTGGATTGTTACATAAATTTATCGATAACACATAATGGGAGGAGGTTATGATAAGCGGTGCACATGGGGATAGTACATCGTGGCAACCATTGAATGTAGAAGGTGATATGTTGTTTTTGTTTCAAAATCATGTCTCTTGCATTCGATAATGATTCCCTATTTACTAAAAAAAAAGTTTTTCATTGTTCTAAATGGCATTATAGTTAAAGATGGAGATGATATCACAAAAATATCCATGACCTCACCCTTGAGAATCTCAATGAGGAATGTTCTGTGTGATACATGAATTAAGGTGCTCTTGTAAGTTTTGATATCTCCACATAATGTCATGTCAACCAAAAATGATAAGATCTTTTCGTTTGGAGATTTTGTGTAGAAGTTTCAAAGGAGTCTCAAGGAATCCACTATTTTTTCATGTGATTTTGTATCTCATTCTAAGAATGATGAAAATTCAACCACACACATGTGACCATGGTTCAATGTAAGTTGGCAACCTCAAAAGAGGAAAAAAAGGAGGTAATTATTGAGTATTTGAATAATGTCAATGAGGACTACAAATAATTCACATTTCCGGACACCGGACATGAAAGAAGGAAACATAAACACACATCTATTTGATTCGCATAGCCATTAGAGATAATTATGATGTCATTACATGGATTGGGGGTGAGTGTCAATGTTAGATGTATAAAATTTTCATTAATTGCTTTTGATAACACTGACCTCTCATTCTTCTTCTTTATAGTAGCAATCCCCTTGTGTGAAGTTCAAATTACATGTCGTTAGTTGTATTTTGTAATGTATAGTCTTTGTGGAAGGTATGATTTTGATTTGAAGGCACAAGTTTATTATTTCTTCATTTGATGTCTAGTAATGACATGTAATGAACCATTTCCATGTGTTCCTATATTTCATGAATGTTTATGTGATTATATTTCAATGTAACTCCACTTTGGGCCTTAAAAATCTAAGAACTAGTATGAACATCTCTCGTTTTTTAAAGCAACTCCAATTTTAGAAAGAAACTCGAGTTTTGCAATGAACCATGTGTATTTTTTCACTATATAAATTGAAATCATACTACTAATACATATTTTTCACTAGTCTTGTAAGATCTTGTTATAAGGAGCTCTTGTTCTCAGTTTAGAGTTAATACTTGAGGTTCTTCTAATTCATTACTCGATAAATTGGTTTAGGTTATGAAGGAGCTTGTTGGAATGATGCATAGATCAATCATTTTTGCAAGAATTAGTTTTTACTATAAAATTAAAAACTATAATATTGTGATTTGAAATGCATCTCACAAAGATACTTTTGTAATGGGGTGGATAACAATATTGTCTTAAATGATGGCTCACAAACTTATAAATGTTGAAGTTGGTTATCTATGTTGTTAAAGGCATGTCATTGTCGGGCACCCTATATCTCTACCTTTGCCATTCTATGTAATATTAAAACATATGAAGTACTCTATTTTTTGAGTTCAATAGGGAGGAAGAAGGGTTTTATGTTTATAATTCACAGTTTGACGAATGATATGTCTCAAAATTCGATCCAAAATCCTTATGTATATGTTCCAAGTCACCTTGTCTTCTCCTCATGTTGTTTGGATTAATAATGATTAAGTTTTAGTTAAAATTTAGTTCTTAGTTTGTTATTTAATTCCTTTCTTCCAATTTACATTATTTTTGAAGCAATTTGATTTTGAAGTTGTATTGTGATATCCATCTATCAATGCATAGAATGAATTTCATTTTCTCTTTTGATTGTTTTTTCTTGAATATGTAAAGAGGATTGAGATCAAATTTTTTGATAAAATTGTGTTCAGATTTTTGATCGATGCATTTTGAATCATCGCCCGAGATTCATCATCAAGAAAGAAAGAAAAGAAGTTAAAACCACATACAATTTTGATGAATAGATTAAGAAGGAAAAGTCTATGGTTATCATTACTACTTTAGTCCTCATATTCTCAAGAAGCTTATATTTTTTGTAAATCTCCTCCCATGTAAGGTACAAATTAAAGTTTTTATGTTTTCACAGTCCATAAGATTGAGATCAAGCTTTTGGATAAATTGTGTCAAGATTTTTGATCAACAGATTTTGAATCATCACTCGTGATTCATCATTAGGAAATAAAAGAAAGAAGTTTAAACCATAGACAAGGATCTTCGATAGATTAAGAAGTCTAATTTTGTTGTTATCCTTGATAATTTAGTCCTTGACTTCTTGAGAAGCTTAGATTTTGCGTAAATCTCCCTCCCATGCAAGGTACACTTTTTATGTTTTCACAATCCTTAATATTAAGAAATTATAGGCAAAAAGAGCTTCACGTGAATCACAAGAGGAAAACTAAGTCACATCACACATCGATTTAAAATTAGTAATTGTACTTGAGGTGAAAGAAACACCAGATGGGATATTGATTTTAAAAAAATAGAATTTAATGCTAAATCACGATTACAGAGTCACGTATGATAAATAAGTGTTAAAGTACATATTTGACACAAGTAATACACTAGATAAATATAGAACCCTAAGTGCAAGAGAAGGAAGAATGAATTAGATGATTAACATTATTCTTGGAATTGATATGAACTGGAAGATTGATGAATAGGAAGGGCATACTCGTCACTATGGTGCTATGTAAAATATGGAATTGTCAGATAATCCTGAACTAGATCGGGGTGCTTGGGCACCAAAGTCTACTATTAGGCACCCGTGACTAGCGCAAGAGCTCAAAACCTAATTTTTATGGTGTGACACAAGTGTCATTGATATTCATTGTTGGTCTCCTATATGTCTCAATATGATCGTCGAGTGTGCCTGTAACCTACAAAAGATATGTTCACCTAAAAACCATGAAATTACATCAAGTCCCAAAAAAAAATGTAATATGTGGAGTCAAAATTACCCTGGTGGTAGTCTCCTGACTTAGTGAACTTATGATCGATCACTACACTACATCTTAGACTCCATGTAGTTCTTGTGAGTGTGTGATAAAATTGTGCCCTAGGAAGCCCTTATGCAAGTGCACTTGATAGTGGGAAATAACTAGATGTATCAATGTAAATAGATGTGTGGATGGAAAAATGAAATTCCCCTTCCTATGAAGTGTATGTAGAAAATTCAATTCCTTTTCCCTTGAATGGATGCTAGATGAATTCCTTTGATGCTCTTAAATGCTTTTGGATGCAAGATTAGGTGATGATAGTAGATGCATAGAGCTTGGTCCCTTATTTTGGTCACGTAGATTTGAATTTATATGATTCCCTTGGTTAAATTTTGTAATTTGCAACTTGAAGGACAAACTATAAGAAAATAAGATGCCCAAAAGATAAAAGAGACCCAAAAGAAGCGAGTAAGATAAAAAGTGTCAGGGGTGCCCAAAAGGACAAGGGCACTTGGGTGCTGACGTCCTATCTCGGTTCTGGTGTCCAAAGCCATAAAAGATAAACAAGTGAAATACTAACTGGGCTATAGTTTGTAAGAGGGTAGAAATAAGACAAGAAGAAAAGAAAAAGGCCGAGATAGTTGTCAATTACTAGTTTTCTTGCTTACGAATCATATGAATGCAAGTATGCTTTTAGGACCTAGAAATGTACCCAAGTGCGTGATTTTGTGTCTACATTTGCCCCCACTTTATGTTGTTGAGTGAATACTTGATAACATAAATTAGATAAGAGATGCATACCTGATAACCATGTAGAATGTGATGGTGATAACGTGTCGAGGAGAAAAGTGAAAGTGTGAAATGATAAAATTGAAGCGTAGACACTAGGAAAGAGGAAGTGACCCTAGGGGTGAAGTGTACTATGTTATACCATGTTTTACCTTTTTTTTGCTTGATGTAGGGTTGTTTCTTGTTGTGTATTAAGGACAAACCTGTAAAAGAAGAGCGAAAGAGTAATCAAAGTCATATATTATGAAAATTTTGTAAATGTATGTAAAAGTGTGTAAAAGTAGTAGAAAGTGTGCACGTGATGATCATGAGAGTAAATGATAGAAAGATGTCCTAAACATGTTGTATAAGAGCAATTTTTTTGGCCCATCTCATGCCAAGAGTGATTTTTTTGGATGATCTCATGCCAAGAATGAGTTTTTGGGAAATCTCACGCAAGAGAAATTTATTTAGGCAATCTCATGCCATGACATAAGAGTGTTAAGGAGAGATGTCTATTATTACTCTCCTTCCATGATTGCTTCCCAAATTATACACCACTGCAAATGGTATGATACGTGTTTAGTTCTGAGTTGTACCATATTAGTTCCATGTAGAAATGGAGAAAGAATGTATTATGGTTCTTGCAGGAGTATTCTTGTACTGTGAAAACTATTTTTTGAACTGCTAAAAATTGTGTTGATCTGAGAAAGTAACTGTATCTACCCCTAGGATATAGGGCCCAAGAGAGGTCAGAGTACCTAGGTGCTAGTGTATGTATCTAGGAGTTGGATTTTATGATGAAATGAGGACATAAGTCATATTCGGGTCGTTTCAAACCGTAGCTTGTGTTGCTTATGTGTTAAACTGTATTGTGATGTAGCTCTAAGTTGTTATATGGTTTGACTAATTCAACTGATGTATGGCCCCCTCATTTGGGGTGCATGTGATGTCACTAGGAGAATGCGGCTAAAGGAGAGGACCGAGATGATGATATGAAACTATTTCCCCACATTGGGGAGGGGATGTACATGGTAGAAACCAAGGCACATGCAAACAAGAAGGCTAGTAACATGTGTTAGTGAAACCAAAGCTAGTATGCAAATAGAAGAAATGTGTAATCAAGAAAGTAAGAAGACAAGATAGACCACAAAAATGGGTTTCATACATGGGACATCACACAAACATACAATGTGCATACAATACAAAGGGCATAACCCAAAAATAAGAGCATATAATAGAAGACAAATGTAAAACAAAGAGTAACAAACAACCATGGTGGAAATTAGTTCTTGCAAGGAAAAATTTTCACATAAAGCACTGTTAACATGTTAGAAAGATAAAAGTATGTCAAAACATGTGTATCTCAATGTAAAGTAGTCTGCTAGTAATAATAGGAAGTAGTAAATAATGAAACAATATCACCTGTAATGTGTGAGGATGTATATGCCCCTTAGGAGCCTCGGTGGGATTTGGTAAGAGGTACAGTTATAAGAAGCATTGCAACATGTAAGGATCTATAGAAGTGATATACATTCACAACTAGAGAGAAAGTGAATGTGCATGTGTACATGATAAATATAATGACATACTAAGAATCTTCCTAGCATGGGAAACAAAGTGTACATGCAAGTATAAGTAAGCAAGAATATATGCAACCAAGATATGCATCATAGCGTGAAAGAGTGTGTTGAAATGGTATGTAATATGAGTGTGATAGGAGCATCATGTCCCCTAGAAGATGTGGGTGAGTATGAGATGAGGTTCATTTATAAAATACCCCTCAACAATCAATACTTGAACTATAGAACAATAGTGTGTCACCGGGAAATGGTTTGAAAATGTCCACTAGATAGATAGATCATTGAAACGAGAGAGTGAAGAGTGTAGAAGAGGTGAGGTTCATTTCAAATTTATACCCTCAACTGTTGAGTATGAACCATGGAACTAGAGTGTATCATAGGGTAGTATGATGTGTGAGAATGGAATGCTAGAAAGATGCATTGTAAAGAGTGTAACATGAAATGTGTAGTGTGTGAGGTTCATGGATGTAGTATGCCCTCAAAAGAGTCAAGTGTGAACCTTAGCAGAAGAGTGTTTCATTGGGCAATGATGATACAAATTGTATCAAGTTGTGTAATGATGCTTAAAAATAGGATGTATGAAGCACAAAGCGTAATAGTAATAGAAATGGTAGATACTTGATAATGCTAGGAGGGGGGAAGTAAGAATGATGCCCCACAAGTGTGTAGATCTAGTTGATGTTGCTAAAGGGATCAATATAAAGATTAGTTTCCTTGAAAAAAGATTAGTTGTAGCTTATGTGGGATTGATAACGTTGTAGAAGGCTTGAGAGGAGGAGGCATTGATTTTTAGAGGATGTTGCTTAGTTTGAATTGGTAATGTTGTAAAAGAATTAGTAGGAGAAGGTGATGGAGTAGATAATTTTTAATATGGTTTGACATTGGATTGGATAGGAAACTCTTGACTTACGGAAGAAGGAACATTAGAAGTGATGTCATGATGCTCATTTGTCATAGAAGGAGCATATTTGGGAGCCCATTTGGATGTAGCATTTAGAGATGGGCATGTAACAAAATGTTTTGCAATGAATGAGATAAAACCTTGATGCTCAAGGTGCTTGATTTGTAGTTTTAAAGTATAGCAATCATTTTCATTATGTCCATTGATTTGATGATAATTGCAAAATGGGAGACCTTGATAGTTGGCAAGCCGATAAGGAGGATAACAATGAGTAGGTGGAAAATTGATCAATTGGTGATTGAGGAGCACAGGAATAATTTCATGTTTCTTAGCATTATGATCAAACTTGAGAGGTTCCAGTAATGGTAATACTTGAGGTTCACTAATATGAGCACATGTAGAAGACATAAAAGTAGGAGGAGATGTAGAAGAAGAACTAGCATTGGATTGATAAGTGGCCTTAAGACATTGGATTTTATCTTTGAGAGATTGAATCATGGCTTCCATAGCTTGAAATTTATCTTGAAAAGAAATGTGTAAAGCTTGAATGGACTCTAAGATAGTATGGGAAGATGCGTTATCAGAACTAATAGACGGGTATAAGATACGATTAAAAATGGCACTTTTGAACGTGGTGTATCGTGAGGGAGGTACATTGTGTGTACGGATTTTATGAGAGAATCTTTGCAAACTAGGTGTTTTGAAGTAATTCATACAAGGATAGTTGAGGAGATTTAGGAGCCATGAAAGAAGATTGGATAGAATAAGAAAAATGAAGATCCCAAAGTGTTTGAATGCGGGTTCACCAAATGATTTAACAAAAATAGGATTTAAAGCTAAATCCTAATTACAAAGTCACGCATGATAAATAAGTGCTAAAGTACATATTTGACACAATCAATAAGCTAGATAAATATAAAACCCTAAGTGAAAGAGAAAGAAGAATGAATTAGCTGATTTGTGTTATTCCCTGGAACTGATATGGGCTAGAAGATTGATGAATAGGAAGGGAAAACTATCACAACCGTTCTCTGTAAAATCTGGAATTGTTAGATAATCCCGGACTGGTCGGGGATGCCCGGGTGCTAGAGTCTACTACTAGGTGCCCGTGACTACGCAGAGCTCGAACCTACTTTTTTGGTGTCGCTAATATTCGTTGTTGGTTTTTATGTCACAATATGATCACCGAGTGTGCTTGCAACCTACAAAAGATATGTTCACCTGTAAAACCCTCAAAACACATCAAATCCCAAAAAAAGATGCATTATGGGGAGTCAAACTGACCCCAACGGTCACCCGAATGAGTGAAATTGTGACCAAGCTCTGCACTACATTTAAGACTCCATGTAGTTCTTATGAGTGTGTGATATAATCATGCCCTAGGAATCCCTTGTGAAAGTGAAATTGATAGTGGGTGATAGATAGATGTACCAATGTAAATATATGTGTGGATGGAAAAATGAACTTCCACTTCCTATGAAGTGTATGTAGAAAATGTTGTCCCTTGTACCTTGAATGAATGCTAGATGAATGCCTTTGATGCTATTAGATGCCTTTGGATGCAAGATTAGGTGATGATAGTAGATGCTTAGAGCTTGGTCCCTTATTTTGGTTACATAAGTTTGCATTTATATGATTCCCTTGGTTGAATTTCGTAATTGATAACTAGAAGTCCAACCCATAAGAAAATAAGATCCTCAAAAGATAAAAGAGACCCAAAAGAAGCAAGTAAGATAGAAAAGGGTCAGGGGCGCCTAGAAGGATGAGGGCACATGGGTGCTAACGTCTGTCTGTGCATTGGTGTCTGAAGCCATACAAGATAAACAAGTGAAATACCAACTAGGATGTAGGGTGTAAAAGGCTAGAAAGAAGACAAGAAGCAAAACAAAGAGGCCAAAGATAGTTGTCAATTACTAGTTTTCTTGTTTAGGAACCATATGAATGCAAGTATGCTTTTAAGACCTAGAAATTTACCCAAGTGCGTGATTTTGTGTCTACATATACAAATGTAATGTTTTTATAAAATTTCTTGGGTGTTATGCATTTTCTTGGGGCCACTTCTTTTAGAGTGTATAAATACAACATACATAATCAGTATCCTTGTCTATTATAAATTAATATGCTATTTGGAATAGAATATGCTTCCTATTTTTATTTTATATTAATAGCGTTGGAAGATTTAATTTTTTGAGCATTTATGCAAGTTTCTAAATCTCTACTCGTCGCTATGCCTATCCTTACTCTTCATCTCCTTTAGTACACAAAAACCGTACATAACATGTCATTGTGGCTGATTTCGTGCAAGTTTTGGTAGTTACAAACAACAAGCATGACTCTCTCTTTGCTCTCCCTCTATGTCCACATGGTGGAAAATAAAATAGGGTTCTAAAGGCCATTCCCATTTGATTCCAAGATAGTGTTATAGAAATAGAAGGCTTGTGTATGTTGTTTGATGTTATCCATGGTTGATTGCTCCTAAAGAATCTTGAAGCAATGATCGACTATGGTTTTGAATATTGTTTCCTATGTTTTCTAGGGTGGGATCTACTAACAAATGAGGCCAATACAAATATTAGAGAGATAATACTAAGCGGTAATTTTTTTGACGCTGTGGATTTTTCCATTGCAATTCATACGGTCTCCAATGACGTTTAAAAAAGTAAAAATATTAGTGGTTTTGGTGAAAAGATGTCAGAAAACTCTTAAGAAAAAGGCTTTACGTTTTCCTAAAAATACTCCCACTATAAAAATATATGTCTCATCAAGGTGTCCCCTTACCTTCTAATTGTTATTCTAATGAATTTTTCACATATCTGCACATTTGTTTTTAAGACACAAGTAAATACAAGAGCATTCATATTTAAATAGATTACCTTGTAAAATAAATAAAATTAAAGTATGTACTAAAATTATTGTTAACATTGTCTATGAAATTTGTCTAGTAAAAATATTATTTCAAGCTGAAAGTATAAATATGTACATAATATCTAAGACAATAGAAATACATTTGTTTAATGAAAAATATGTCCATTTTCTTCTATAGATCAAAATAACGGGTGTATGTCATTTGAAATTTTAAAATTTATCTTTGTGTGTCCCATTTGGCATTGCCTCACCTAATATTGTGGACACTTAATTTCGGTAAGGGATTAAGTAGTTATGGCGTCATTTATTTTTTTGTTTATTGATTATTAGTTTGGATTATTTTTTTGTATATGTTTTTGTGTTCTTTAATTTATAATATGTCTTTTTATTTTGTTTGGTTTTTTATTTTTATTTTTCTCGTTAATTATTTGTTCTTCTCAAATTATCTTTAGTTACCTTCCTTTCTTTTTGTTTTCTTTATCATTATTAAATATTTTTGTACTAATAGAGTTATAGATGTCCTTTTCATGTGTATATTTGATCCATGGTGTAAGTGTCTTGATGTTTGTGGCCCTTCTTATCATTTTTGTTATTCGTTGTGTTCTCTTGCACATTAATAAATTTCTAATATGAATTCAAGAAGTTTATAAATAGATAGATGAATCGGTATAATTAATACACAAAAGGAATGGTCAAATTTTTTTATTAAGTTGATTAAGCTAAAATGTAAAATCTAAGCCTAATTTGATGTATAAAGAAATAAATGTAATAGTAAAATACGAATTGAATTTAACCCAAGAAATTAAGTAATAAAGTATGAAACCCGAATTACAAAGAGGGTTAAGATGCCTTAGTGATTCACCGAGTTTTGGAAAGTGCATAGAATCGCTGGAAGATAGAGAAATTCAAAGTCAAACCGACCATCGCACTGCAGAAAAAAATTTACAGAAATGGAGGAATAGGCTAGACAGGGGCACCTGGAGAGGGACAAGGGCACCCGCGAGGGCCTGGGTACTGATTCTGGGTGCCTGGGTATGCAGAAATGCCCATAAACCTGAATTCTCCAAAAAGGTGGTCCCAAGATGTTCGTTAATAGTCACATTTTTCACTACAGTTCACACAATGATCGCTCGAGGTTGAGTGCTTCGGAACCCTGTAATGAAGAATGGACATGAAAACCCTCAAATAGACATCAAATCCTAAAAAAGAAAGATGCAAAATGAGGGTTCAGATTTTCCTAAGCCACCACAATGGCGAACTTATAATCGAGCATTTCACTACATCTTGGACCCAATGTAGTTCTAAGAAATTATGTGTGTGTGTGTGCACGTAACATGAAATCATTCCCTAGGTTTCTCTTGTTCCATATTTTCGCACTTGGATAGCTTGGGGAGCAAATAGCTAGATGTAAAGAAATGTAGTAAATGTGTGCATAGGATAGAATGAACTTCCCTCCCATGAAGTGTATGCGAGTAAAACTTGCCTTGTGAAAACCAAACCTTGTGTCCCTTGTCCTGATGGAGCTAGATGGATGCAATATCTCTTAGATATGATGCCTTAATGGATGTAACCTTAGGTGGAGATAGTAGATGCTTATTTCTTGGTAATTTATAATGATCACATAACTTTATATTTATATTATTCCTTCACTTGAATTTCATAATTAACCATGATTGAAAAAAGGACAACTACCAAAATGATAAGATGCTCAAACTAATGATATAAAGGACCCAAAAAGTGTGAGTAAAGTACAAAGAGGACAGTAAGCGCCCTAGTAGTAATGTTGGGGCACCCATGGGTGCCCTAATCGTGATTTTAGGTGCCTGGGTCCCCCATAACACTTACGTTTAATTTATTGAATGAGGGCACTTGACACTGGTGTCCTAGTCTGGGCACATGATGATACTAGCTCTGAGGTGGAATAGTGCTCTCCAGAGCACTAAATTGGCTATTTTTAGCTATATTGTAGCATGAGGAAATCCCCCGGAAGATGACTGGAAAGGATAAAACCATATGGGACTTGTGTTGGAGAGAAATGAAGTTATCTAAGGTAGTTTAGGGAAAAATTGTGAAGGAAAATGATGTCGGGAACAATTCAAGTAAAATTGGGTTATTTCAGGCATAGGGAATGAAGGCTTCAACAGAGATATTAACTTTTTCTAGAGATTTTGGGAGTTGTGATAAGCATTAGTTAAGATTAATAAAATAGGAAATGGAAATATATTGGAATTATCCACATGATAGATACATCAATTTTGGTCCAATACTTCACAATCCAATGTGATGATCTAAGAAATTATAGCTGCAACTTTTAGCGAAAAGAGTAACATGATCTAAAAATAAAATTTCAAGAATAAATGTCTCTTGAAAGTGGTGGGATAGTCTTAGAAGGTGTTTTTAGTCAAAACCATATAATATTTTTCTCCTAAACTATATTTCATGCTCATTATGGGGCTATTGATAAAAAAATCACTTCAAATGTTCTAATTTGGCATTAGGATGGTGACATCAACAAAAAAACAAGTTTGATCACACTTTTGAGGTTTGTGTCCCTTTCACTTCATCCAAAGGTGAAAGGGGACATGAGGGAAAAAAAATTGTGCTCCTCTATGCAATTTTAACTTTCCTCATTCAAAAGACCACAACATGTGTGTTATGCAAGTGTAAAACATGAAATATGTGCCCCTCCTCATATTGTGGACCCCATTGGCACATTTTTCAAGGATGTGTGTCCATTGCACTTTGTACCAACATGAAAGGGATGTGGGATAAAAAAAAGTGTTCTCCTCCTTCCACGGGCTTGGTTTCGTCACTTCACTTAAAAGTTACATAACTTACAAGTGTTTCAGAGTGGAAAATGTGCAAACTCAATATCTATTCAAATTTCATTTTTTTCGTCCCCTCCTCATGATGCATGCAACCATGGAACATTTTTGAGATATTTATATCCCTTTTCTTCGTGTGAAGGTGAAATGGGACATAAGGGATAAACAAGTGTAATTACCCTCTCTCTTTTATCCCCCGCTCGACACATGTAAAAGAACTTTCGAGCCATGAGAACTAGTTCTCAACTCCTTACATCTCACTCTCATGAAACTCCATGTTGACACTTGTTATGATCTAATGCAAAGTGCATATTTGTTTCCCTCTTGTCTCTTTTCCCCTCTTGTCCCCCATTTTAAGGGTACAAATCCAATTCAACCCCTATTTAACCATGATTGAGCTCAAATAGATTTGTATGCACAAAATCACACACTTACTATTACATTTATATCGCCAAATATGTTATTTTATATATGGATCTTGTGTAATAAAATTATTCACTAATGACCTATCACCTAGTCTTCTCACTGCTATTATAATTTTAGTTGGTCATTATTGCCATTTTTCTAGTATTACATTCATCATTGTCCATACATTTGTTGTATATTATCATTTGGTCATCTACTACCAGGATTCTAGTGTCATAATTTTCTTGATTGAATCATATCTCTAGTCCTTAAACATAGGTTTATAAAAAAGTAGGGCACCTAGGGTAATGTTGGGGCACCCATGGGTGCCCTAGTTCTGTGATTTTAGGTGCCCACTAATGTGATGCCCCCGTAACACTTACGTTTAATTTATCTATTTGAGCTCGGTCTTTCTCATTTTCCCACTCATCCCTCTTTCCTACTGAACCAGTACATGTAGGTACTAGTAGGTGGCATGTCGGGTCATGAGTGTCGAAATTTGAACAAGAGATCCCTATATAAACATAACATACTACATTATGGACAGACTATCATCTATCAAGAGCTACTTATCTACCAAGGCAAGAGAACTACATTTGGGCATCTTCTACATCTACATCACACAATCATAGGGGAATATTCATTCTATTCCATCCACCATTTGCATCTTTACATCTAGTTATTGCCCCTACTTTTGTGTCATTGGTGCTAGGGCACCTTAGGAACATAATTGCACACATAATATCCTATCCCATTATCCTTGTGGAGCTCAACTGGTCACAGAGCTACATTGGGTATGAAATGTAGTGTAGTGCTTGGTCGTGAGTCCACCATTGTGGCAGCTAAGGTTAGTATGACCCCCCTTCATATGCATCTTTCTTTTTTAGGGATTTGATGCTTTATATAGGGTTTTGCGGGTAAGTAAGTCTCACATAACTACATTGACATACGTGAAGGTATTGTGACACGTGAGAGAACGAATAAAATGAAGATATTGCGAAGACTTGTGAAAATTTTCAGATTCATATCCTAATATTTTCTACAAGGAAATTTTGGCACCATTAGCGCTGCAGTTATTTTAGACAAGGGTGCCTAGATGCAGGCGGGACACCCAAGAGTGCCCATTGGGCGCCCTAGTCTTACCTCTCCTGTGCACCCCAATGTATATATCAAACCCAGTGGATATTTCTTTTTATTTACAATTTATCTGGTTAGCATTATCATTCCTTGGTATTGACTAGTCTTTCACACATCATCCTAGATGTCTAGTCCTACACACAATGAGGTAAGTTAAAATCGGGTTAGTACCTTATCCATTCATTTTGAGAATTTCACTATAATTATAAAGTGCCATATCATGGTAATAGGCACTCATTATAAAGTGCCAAAATATGGGGGCTCTTATTGCATTCTTGGGAGTCTTATTGCATTTATTTGGTTCTTACATTTCTTTTGGTGATTTTTTGAGAATGGCATCTACTTATGTATTAGATCATGTTTGAGCCATTACCAACACATAATTACCACACATGAAAACCCATAATGGAAATGATAACGAAGTGGAAAGGATTATGGGCTTTAAGTCTTCTTCGTTCTTAACAACCACTTATGTATTGCTCACTAGAGAATATGAGAAATTTCTTTAACTTAGACCAAATTACTGCTCACTAGAGAATATGAGAAATTTCAGTACCAGTGCAAATTTGATGAGTGTATGGGTTTGATAGGAACTTATGTAAGTGATAGTATTTTGTTTCATTTGGAAAAATGTGACTCTCCTTTCAAAATATGGGAGAAATTGGAGGATTTATTTAGTAAGGTGGATCATATGAGAGCCATGCAACTTGAAATTGAGATCACCTCTCTTAATCCTAAAGATTTTCCAATAATTATAGACTATCTTACCAAGTTCAAGCATTTGTTGACACAATTGAAGGGGAGTGGAAGAGATAAGAAAGATGAAGAGTGTGTTTACTTGATTCTATCCAAGTTGAGAGGACCATTCCAAAAAAATTCTTCTACCTTTTTCTCTAGCATGGATGCCTTAGGTGACACATTCAAAATGCCTAACTTAGAAACATTTTGTGAAAGACTTACTAGGGAAGAATCCAAATTGTCTAACCTTGAGTCTTCCACCTCTCAAAAGGAATTAGTTGCATCTAATCCTAAGGGCAAGGGAAAACCAAAAATTAAACCAAATCCACCCCTTCTCCATCTCAAAATGCTCCTAAACCCAAAGAAAACAACTCTAAACCCAAGGAGTATTCTAAATCCAAAAATAAGTCTAGCATTTCATGTTTTGTTCGTGGGAGTAGTGGTCATGAAGAACATAGGTGTTATAAGAAAATGCAAGCCTTAGAGGATGCAATCAAGAAACAAAAAATTTCTATCTCCACTCCACCTCCTTCTAATCAGCATGGCAAAGCACTTAATGTTGTTGGGAGATCTTAGTCACCACTCTTAGATAGCGGTTAGGTTATAGATTTTGGTGCTTTTCATCACATGAATTCTTCTAAGGAGTCTTTTATTTCTCTAGGTTTGAGTTATACTTCCAAAATTGAGGTTAGAGATTCTTCCTTTCTTTATGTTAAAGGAAAAGGTGATATACAACTTGATGGTGGCGATTCAAGATGCACTATATGTTCCTAACATCACTACAAATTTACTTTCGTATATAAAATTTGTCATTCTGGTCAAGGGAAAATTGTGACTTTTATACCGCACGGGCAAAAGTACGAACTTTGTTAGAGCCTTATTCACTTGTTGCTCAGGGTATTATTGATCATAGTTCTAGACTATATCACTTTGATGGTTTTGATGAAACTTCCTCTATAGGGACAAGATTGGTTTCTCATGTAGATTCAAAGAGTAAGCATTCACATGAAATATTTGTACATCTCAACTACATATATTTGAAGGAGTTGAGCACTCATGGTATGGTTGATGGTATTCTTAGAGTTTCTTGTCTTGATGGAGTTTGTCATGGTTTTACATTAAGGAAACAACACCAAGATCCATTTCTAAGAATTTTTCAAAGAGAGCTTCTTCACCACTCTAGCTTGTGTATAGTGACTTTGTTAGGAGCAATCAGTGGAGGAAGAATAGAGATCATATATCTCTTCTTATTATTATAGAGAAGCACATACAAATTTATAGTGAAGAGAAATAACAATACTCCCCATAATGAAAGGAGAAGTTACAAACAAGAGAGAGAATAATGGGATACACAAAAAAAAATCTCCTAATAATATATAATTATTAGCTACGTAATCTATGCCAACATTCCCCCCTTATTACATTATTCTTGCAAATGTAACCCCTGAAAATTTCAAATTTCACTTTTCCAAGAGATTTGGTGAGAATATCAGCTACTTGTGCTTCTGTAGGACAATACTGGAGCTGAATGTGATGGTTCAAGACGTGCTCTCGAATGAAATGGAAATCAATTTCAATATGATTTTTTCATTCATGAAAGATAAGATTCTTCACGAGCTTCAACACACTCTGATTGTCACAATAGAGAATAGGTGACTATTTTTCAGGAATTCTCATGTCATCCAAAATGTGACATAATCATATCACTTCACACATAGCTCCTCGTGTGGCGTGATATTCTACATCTGTGGATGAAATAGAAACAATATTCTACTTTTTACTTATCCATGAGATACATCCAGATCCAAGATGAAAAATGTATCCTATGGTTGACTTCTGTCATCAATAGATCCGGCATGGTCCAAGTCGACGTATCCCTATAAGAAGAATTGATCATTCTTCTTATATTCTAGACCATAATCAATTGTACCTCGGACATATCTCAAAACATGATTTGCTGCAGTCCAATGACATTTCTTCAACTCCTACATGAACCTGGAAAGATAGCTAACAACATAGCATAAGTCTGGTCTAGTATATGTCAAGTAGATGAGTTTTCTAACAAATTACCTATAGAGAGTAACATCTACTTGAGGTGAGTCCTGAAATCATGAAAGTTGCAAACCTTTTTCCATGGGAGTGGATATAGGTTTACAGTTTGACATTTTGTACTTTTCTAGGAGTTTCTTGGTGTATTTTATCTGGGAGACAAAAATGTGATGATCCTTTTTCCATATCTCCAAGCCAAGACAATAATGTAGTAGCCCCAAATCTATCATGTCAAAGGTTCTTTTGAGATCATTCTTCACAATATCAACTTGATCTTCTAAATTGCTAGTGATCACAAGATCATCCACATACACAACAAGAATGACAACTTCTTTGCCTACCTTCTTTATATACAAATTTGAATTTGAGGGGCTATGAGTGAACCCATGCTGCAAAAGGTGATCATCTATCTTGATATACCATGCCCTTGGAGCTTGTTTCATTCCATATAGTGATTTGATGAGATGACATACCTTTTTAGGATGCTCTTCATCAACAAAATCCTTTAGGTTGGGTCATGTACACTTCTTCTTTAAGATCACCATTTAGGAAAGCACTCTTGACATCCATCTGCTGAAGTTTCCATCCTTTTTGTGCTACTAGTGCGCAAACAACTCTGATGGTCTTGATCTTTGCAGTGGGTGCAAAGGTTTCTTCATAGTTAATTCCCTCTTTTTGAGTATACCCTTTTGCTACAAGTCATGTTTTGTGTTTTTCAATGGATCTATATGCCTTATATTTTGTCTTGAAAACCCATTTATAGCCTATGGGTTTCTTTCCTATAGGCATATCGACAAGTTCCCATGTCTGATTTTGCATGAGTGATTCATATTTTGCATCCATGGCTTATTTCCACTGAGGTTGATTGAATGCTTCATGAACATTATCAGGCTCGAGATATTAATCAGTGAACTCATGAGTGTAAAATTTACCTCATTTCATATCTAACTCCGGAATAAGTATCGGAAGTTGTTGCAAATGAGAGTCTTTGATGGTGCTTTGTACCCACTTCGGATGAGAACTCAACTGATTTTGTGAAGAACTATTGTGTTGACATGAGGATGGATGCAGAGTAACATTATCCAATTCTCCAAGGTCAACATATAGCTCCCCTTGTAGCACATCTTTTCTCTGAGTAGTCTCCTCTGGCTGATCATTTGATTCAAAGACTAGTCGGTGAGAGGTGGTTGGTAATGGTTCTTCTATTGTTACTACTGAGTCAAAGGATGAATCATCACAGACCACGTCTCGAATCTCGTATATTTTCTTTATCTCAGATCCATGAGACGGTATGCCTTTGAGGTAGTGTTATAGCCAAGTAGTATGCATGGGAGTGTCTTCGGCTCGACTTTCTTTCTTTTCTAAGTTGGGACATGCATATATGTTGTGCAACCAAATACTTGTAAATGAGAAATTGATGGCTTTCTTCCACTCCATACCTCTTTTAGCATTTTATTTTGTATAATATTTTTAGTACCCTATTGAGAAGATAAACAACTATCTATACTACTTCGGCCCAATATTGATCCTCCAGCTTTGCTGTTGATAGCATACAACGAGCCATCTCCATCATTATGCAATTGCGTCACTCAACAATGTCATTTTTTTGGGGTGTGTAGGGATCATTCATGTTCTTCTTAACACCTTGTTGGTTCAAGAATGCCAAGAACTTCTTTGATGTGAATTCCCCCTCGATCTGAGGGAGTAGAAGAAGTGGTTGTCTGTCTCTTTCACAACACATTGATAGAAATTATGAAAATGGTGAAGAGCCTCACTCTTGTTCTTCAGAAAACACCCACATCTTTCAAGAGTGGTCATCCATGAATAATTGGAAGTACTTGTATCCTAAAAATGAAGCAGGAAATGGTCTATTCACATCGGTATGAACTACCTCTAGACGTTTTTGGCATGGAATGTGCTCACCTTAATGGATCCCTGTGTTGTTTTCCTGTAAGACAACTAGGTAAAATAGGAAATAAACTGGAAATTTTGAAGTCCATGTACCATTGATTTTGAACTCATCTGATGTAATGAACTAACTGACAAGTGACCATATCTAAAATGCCAGAGGGTTGTAGATTATACTGTTGAGGTAGATAAAGCTACTGCAGAAGATGAAACAATATCTAAAGAAAATAACTTATCTTTTATAAATGCTCTAGCAATAACCATACCTTGTCTTGAGATCAAGCATGATTTGATGCCATTTTGAACAAGAAATTCTACCTTTAGATGATAATTCAGAGTTGACTGACTGACAAGAGGTTGTTAGTCAATCCAGGAACATATAGTACCTTTGTAAGTGTACATTTTTGTGGTCCTAGAGGAATGGTCACTTGGCCTATCCCTTCTACAATGTACTCTTTTTCATCTACTATCCGAACCCAATATCCAGTGGGTTGTTCATTTAGTGAATCAAATTGTTTCTTGTCACCTGACATATGCTTTCACCAGAGTCTATCAACCATAATTTATTCATGGTTTGTGAAGTTTGAGAGACTAGTACAAGGTTCTTACCACAATTGGCTCCTTCTGATGTCTCCTCATAAGATTCATCATCATGTTGGGGTGCGAGATGCCCCTTTTGCTTTCTTCGGTGGGGACATCATTTGGAATTTTTAAAATCTTCGCACCTGATGTGCTTGTTTGACTTGAATACCCCTATTTCAAGCCATTGTACCAAAGTAATGATTAGTGTCATGAGTATTGGTTTTGCATATTTGACACCACCTTTTAGAATTTTGAGCTTTCTTACCCTTGATGTTGATGTGATTGTGTTTAATTTTATGGGGGACCTTTTCGATACTTTTGGCCATGATATGGCTTTGAGAAAAGGGCTTTATTCTGGTCCTCATCTTGGACTGAATTGATGGCCTCTTCCTGCTGCAAAAAGTTCATGAGTTCTTCAAATTCCACTGTTTGTTTAGATGCATTCAGTTTCATAATGAACACTCGGAATTAAGAAGGGAGTGCTCTCAAGGTGATCGGCACAAGAATTTTTTCTTCCACTGTTTCACCGAGCACTAGTAACTCCAATTGCATCTCAGCCACGTGACATAAGAACTCCTTAAATTTCTCATCTGACCCCATAGAGAGGGTGTGCAACTTTGACTAAAGATGGAGGATCTTAGTCTGATTTTTGGATTCATAGATGGTTTCTAATTTATCCCAGGCTTCCTTCGGCTTCTCCGCATTTTGGATATGTGGTTGCACATCATCACTGACACTTAGCATAATCAACATTAGAGATTTGGCACTAGCCATCTCATATTTCATGAGTTCATCAACGGTTGTGGGGACTTGCATAGATCTTGTGATGATGCCCCATAATCCTTCAAATTGAAGGATCATTTGCATCTTTGTTTTCCAGGCCATAAAATTTGGCCCTTTAAGTAACTGAGCATCCAAGAGAAGACGTTTTGGTGTAGACATTGAAAAAAAAATTATTTATTTATTGATTCCAAGAGATATTACAACTTTACTCACTGATGAGAAGTACCATCTCATAGATGTTCACAATACTCACGTGCTGAGAGACGATGGTGCTTTATGGGGCATTCTTTTTCATCTTCACAATCGGTATCGTACCCGGCTTCTAGTTCTTCTCGAACTCACTTTGCTTGACAAATGACGTTGAAAAGGAAATACTCCAAGAGTCCTTTGTGAACCAGTTCATCGAAGACACGGTTGTCGGTGTTGTGTATCTTGTTGAGCAAAGGTCAAAGTAGAATCCAAGCTTTCGGAGCTTCGGATGGTGTTCTTCTACTTGCAGTTGATGTTGCGGCTTTCAGCAATCCCGATCATGTCATTCATGCTTGACATTCAATGTTGGCCTGTGAGACACTTCTCCCACGTCTGGGATCTTTCTAGTAAAGCTCCTGCAGATTTTGATGACCTTAGAAAAGAATTTCCTCATAAAAACATCTAAAAAATAAGATGGTGTTGAGCAATAGCAATGAATGTCGATATCTAGGCATCTAGCAAAAACAAATAAATAATTTTAAAAATGTTGTCCAATCGTCCCACAAATTTCTAGATCAATATATATTTTTTATTTTTTTCCAGTCGATGCTATTTTCCTGATGGTAGAATGAAAGGAGAAGAAAAAAACTTATTTAGTGTTGTCCAACAATGCTCCACATTGGCAAAGTCTCCAACAAAGAAAATAATGCCTTTATGTTTTTCAACGCAACACCAAATCCATTGCTACGGAGCATGCAAAATTGATCCCTTTTTCTCTCCACACGTACAACCAAAAAAGAAATTATAATCACCACGTGGGTAAGAATGAAATGTGCATGTCATGTTGATTATTATGCTTTGGATTTTATTTTAGTAGAAGATCCAGATCAATCTCCCTCTACGTGCTGCAGGTCATTGGAATTATTTACAAGTCGCTACTTTCTACCCACGTCCAGCAAAAAAAAAAATTGTATTCTCCACTTGCTGCAGGTCAAACCAAAATCCACGTAGGCTTTGGGGACTTCCACGTAACCTATTCCACATTGGTTGCTCCTCCACACAGGTCATTCGTCCACGTAGCACAAAATAAAAAATAATTCTCCATTCGTTCACTAAGAACAAGTCATTCTACGAAGCATTTTTTCTTTCCACAAGCCCACATAGAAGATGCGCTCGATACAGATTGTTAGAGCAATCAATGGAGGAAGAATAGAGATCATAAATCTCTTCTTATTATTATAGAGAAGCACATACAAATTTATACTGAAGAGAAATAACATTACTCCCCACAATGAAAGGAGAAGTTACAAACAGAGAGAGAGAGAGAGAGAATAATGGGATACACAAAAACAAACTCTCTTAATAATATATAATTATTAGCTACGTAATCTATGCCAACAGACTTGATGGTTTTTCCTACACCCTCTTTCAATGGAGCTAAGTATGCACTTACCTTTATTGATAATTTCTCGAGGTGTACTTGGGTTTATTTTCTCAAGTACAAAAGTGATGTTTTTTCACATTTCAAATTCTTCAAGGCTTTGGTCAAGAAATAATCTTCTAGTTACATAAAGAACCTTCGTATTGATAATGGGGGAGTACTTCAAAGAATGAGTTTTCTGAATTTTTACAACTCAAGGCATTATTCACCATCATTTTGTTCCTCATACTCCACAATAGAATTGCTTAGCGAGAATGGAAGAATAGAACGTTGAAGGAAATGGCTAAGCGTATGATGTATTCTAGATATTTACCACCTATTTCTTTGGGAAAAAGTAGTTAATTGTGCTAACTAAATTCAGAATCACACACCACACAAATCACTTGAACATTTGAATCGAGAGGAATTTTGGTCCAACATTATGCCAGATGTCTCAATTTTTTGAGTATTTGGGAGCCATGCTTGGGCCTTTGTGCTAAAGAAGAAAAGGAAAGCTTTGGATAAGAAGAGAAAACCCTTTATCTTTGTAGGGTATTGTGAGGACATGAGAGCTTATCAAATTTTAGATCATGATACTCATGATGTTATTTTTGAACACATGTTCAGTTTGATGAGCACTTCACTCCTCATGATTCTTCATCTTCTTCCATGCCTCCTCCTTCTTCATCTCATCTTGAGGATCCTTTCTTTGAGGAGGTTATAGATGTCATTGAGGATCCTATTCCCATTGATGTTGTCACTATGCCTAAGTGGGATCATACTACAATTTCTAAGGCAACACCTTTCATACAGGATCTTCCACCCATTAGGCATCATCACACACATTATATAGGTTCTGGACTTTTGTGTCAGGCGGTTTTGAGGATCCATAGTATTTTTCAAAGGCTAATGGGATACATGAGTGGGATGATGCGATGACAGTTGAGTATTCTTCTTTGATGAAGAATCATACTTAGGATTTGGTATCTCTTCCTAAAGGAAGAAAGATGGTTAGGTGTAAGTGGATATACCAAACCAAATACGCAATTGATGGGTTCATTGACAAGTATAAGGCTCATCTTGTTGCAAAGGGTTTTTCACAAGTTGAAGGTATTGATTACTTTGAGAATTTTGCACCTGTTGCCAAGATGAATTTTGTACTTCTTGTACTTGTTATTTCTGCATCACAGGGGTGGCCCGTATACCAGATGGATGTGAAGAGTGTCTTCTTACATGGAGATTTACAAGAGGAAATATACATGGAACAACTGGATAGATTTTTTCAAGATTATTCTCTTGTTTATAGGCTCTGAAGGTCTCTTTACGGTCTCAAACCAAGCCCCTCGAGCTTGACATGAGAAGATGGATTATTTTATTCTATCTACTGGTTTTGTCGTTGCCACTCTAATCATACAATGTATCGCCATCATTTTGGTGAGGATATTGTGGTACTTTTTTGTATGTTGAAGGCTCTTTCTACATAGTTTGACATGCCACATCCTGGGTTATTACATTATTTCCTTGGTTTGCATATTTCTCAAACAGATTCAAGGATTCATTTGAGTTAGCAAAAGTATACCCATGATCTTCTTTGGGTCTTTGATATGGCTGATTGTAAGCCAAGTCCATCTCCTTTTCAGTCTAGGGTTACTCTTACTTCCACATGTACCACTCCACTTTGTGATCCTAATTTGTATAGGTAGTTGGTTGGAAGTCTCATGTACTTGACCCATACTCACCCTAATATTTCATTTGCAGTAGGGCTTGTATCTCAGGTTTTCACATTCTCCTCATAGTATTCTTGACATGATACTAAAAGGATTTTGTGCTTATTGGTAGGGAATTTCCCAATTTGTCCTACACTACACTCGGGGTTCTACTCAGTTGGTTGGATATACTGATTCATATTGGGAGTTCTATTGATGATAGGCGTTCCACTTCTGGCTATATTTTTTTCTTGGTTCTTCTCTAGTTGCTTGGGCATGCAAAAATAAACATGTTATTGCACTTTCATCTTTAGAGGCAAAGTACAGGGTTACAGTTATAGTGAGTTAGCAAATTCTTTGGCTTCGATAGTTATTGAAAGAGTTTGGATTCCCATAGGATTCACTGACTGTAATTTGGTGTGACAACCAAAGTGCAATTCACATTTCTTGCAACCTATTTGAGCACCAATGGACCAAGCATATTGAGATACACATCCACTTCATTCGTCAACACATTCAAGATGGATTTCTTTACTTTAAGTACATTCGACTCAAAGAAGAAGTTACAAAAATCTTTACGAAGCCTTTTTTTGCATCACCTCGCTAACTTGAGTTATATGGAATGCATGGCATTTTAGAAGTTATTCTTGGGTGGTGTTCGTGAGAACATATTCCTTATTATTATTCTTTCTCTTTCCTTCTAATGGATTCTTTCCTTATTTTGGTTCGATATTTCTTCATGGATATATTGTACATGAGTACCTCATCAAGCCTAGTTGTCGGGACTCATACTGTGGACATGCCACTTCTATTTTGGCCCCTAGCTTCACTTGAGGGGGTGTTAGAGTATGTATTTACCTTATCTCATGTTCACTTAGGTACTTTATTTACCTTTATTGTATTTATCCTCACCCACTTATGTGTGTGGATATTTCTTTTTATTTATTTAGATATTAGGGGATATTATCTAGTTGTTAGGTATAGTTCTTTCCTTGATCTATGGTATTGAATAGATCCTTGATGTCTAGTTCTTTCCTAAATCTATGGTCTTGACTAGTTCTTTGATGAATAGTTCTTTCCTTGATTTATGGCTTGATCTACGAACTTGACTAGTTCTTATATTGTTATTCCTTGCCTATATAAGCAAGGCCCATTTTCATTGTATTTCATTGAGTTCCATAATAATATATGATATTGTTGCTCATTTGTTTGCAAAGTTTTTATTAAATTTATTCTGACAAATTTATTTTATCTTATTGATTGTGGTGTTTGATTAGCATATGATTTCTTGGCTTGGTACGATTGGGTTATCATTCCTTTTAGTGTTCTTGTCCCACACGTCACTAGTGCCCTCACCGCTCTTGTCCAAGTCTCAAACTCCGAGAAAATAAAAATCTCAAACTTACAAATATTCAACCAAAACAACTACTACACCATAAATTTTGTGGAAATCGGGGCACTTACCAACTCCTTGGTCGTACGCTATGCTACGGCGGTCGCCACTCTCTTAAATCGACTAGGGCACACTACTCTCACTTATGGTATTTTCACTCACTTTGTTCACACTCTCACAATCATGTAAACAAAAATGAAGTAACTAAACACTTTTTCACTTTACTATTTATAGTTACTTTTCATCACCTACTTTACTATAGTGGTTATTTCATGCTTATTTCCACAACTAATTCACACTACACTGTTTTCGTCATATCTTGAATATTTCTAATCCAATTTATACCCCATTTGTAGAATTATTTTTATAATTCTTCCTACCAATGTACTAAACACCTTATGCACGTTTATCACTCAACGATGTTATCTTTCATTCAATTTTTACACATTTTTGGAAAAAATTTACCACTTTCTATCTATTTCGTGTTTACTTTCAGCTTAGTGTTCGTTCTTTTCATCACTTCCACTTTCACCGAAAAGGTGGGCATATCATTGGGGTCATCCTATAATTCCCCTTATCACCACGCATTTAAAACACTACCGATGCGAAATTTTCAAACATTTTACTAATTCACCATGCGGTATTTCACCATTAATTATCCCCCTAATGACCTAATCTGGGGCAACAAACATACAATTTTTCTATACCACATTTCGTCACTTTCCCTAATGACCTAAGTTGGGGAGCAACAAGTGATTAAAAATATTTCCATGTGATTATTCAAAAATTCCTATCATTTTCCCCTAATGACCTAACTGGGGGTAACTTGCGTAAAAACCCTCTACGAGTAACCGATCAATTAATTAACACGTTAAAAAAAATCAAGATCACTTAATCAATACAAGTTCAACACAATTTTCCTCCCTAATGACCTAACTTGGGAGTTACATGCGGATTCCCGGATGATCTAACTTTGGATATTGCATTCATCACTTTACCCAGATGACCTAACTTGAGAAGTTATTCTAGATTTTTCGCTTTCTTCCACATGACCTAACTGAAGCCCTCTCATATTCTAGGCATTCTTATAGATGACCTAAATTTGAAGCCATCACATCATTGCAGTGACATTCGTGGAGTGGGGGCAAGAGTGCCTTCCTCAAATCACTCCTATATGGGTCAACTCTTTGATCAAAACTATTTGGATCTAAAAACCACAAAATTTGATCTAAGTATGTCTGCAATCGATAGATTTTGAGGATATAGTTAGAGATTAGAAAATAACATGCTTTTATCCCTACACTCTTCCTCTGGCGGCAAGACACCCAAATCCTCTGATTTTGCATTCATATACAAGTGTTCGGGTTGGGAACTAATCACTCCCTACCCCACCTCATCATCATCATACGTGCTCATAAATCATCATACATCCTAATCATCACTTTCATTTAGTGCACTTCATCTCGACATTTACACTTTTTCACTACGCTACATAGATCAACCCACCAGTCTATGGTTTAGAACACTTCATGGTTATTTTGACACACTTCTACTACACATTTGTGCATTCTACTACAACATGGGCTTCTCTCGACTTTTCTTAGGTACACATCTCTATCTACTTTATGTTACCGAGCATTCTCGTAGACCAACATAAAGTGGGGGAAAATGTAGTCACAAAATCATGCACTTACTATTACATTTATACGGCCAAATGTGCTAATTTATATATGTATATTGTATAATAAAATTATTCAAATGACTTAGCCCCTAGTCTTGTCGTAAGTTAATCGAACATTATTTTCATTTATCTCAAATACAATTATCGCTTGTCCATACGGTTTCTGTAATCTCTCAGGAGTCTTAGGTGTTGTAATTTACTTTATTGTCATCTCTAGTCCTTTCTTTGGGGTGCCTAAGGTAGTGTTGGGGCATCCATGAACACTTTGGTCCATGATTTTAGTCACCCGGTCCCCGTAACACTTGGGTCTAATTTATCTATTTAAGGTCGGTCTTTTTCATTTTCTCGCTCATTCCCTAGGTACTAGTCAACATGTCAGGTCATTAGTGTCAAAATTTGAACAAGATATCCCTATATAAACATAACATACTCACTACATTATGGGTGGACTATCATCTATCAAGGGCTAGTTATCTACCAAGGCAAGGGACTACATTTGGGCATCTTCTACATCTGTATCACACAAGCATAAGGGGAAAGGGTTGTATTCATTCTATTCCATCCACCATTTACATCTTTACATCTAGTTATTTCCCCCTACTTATGTGTCATTGGGGCTAGGGCACCCTAGGCACATAATTTCACACACAAGCACACAAAACTACATTGGTCTGGAATGTAGTACAATGCTTAGTCATAAGTCCACCATTGTGGCAACTAAGGTTAGTATGACCCCTTCATATGCATCTTTATTTTTAGGGAGTTGATGCTTTGTATGGGGTTTTGTAGGTAAGTATTCATCACATAACTACAACGACATACGCGAAGGTATTGTGACAACATAACAACCAAGACAAAGATATTGCGAAGACTTTGCGACATTTTTTGGATTCAAATATTGAGATTTTATTTAAACTAGAGCACCCAAATTACAGACCAAGGTACCCACAGTGCCATGAGTTCTCTCCTGTGCGCCCCATTTACGAAAAATCTTCAATTGTTGTAATTTCTGGGTAATACCATGATTCCCGCCTGTCCGTACATCATCCTGTGTAGTCCTGCACACAATGAGGTAAGTTAAAATAAGGTTAGTACCTTATCCATTCTATTTCATTTATTTTACTTCATTTAAATATCAAAATAAAATATTTATCATCTTGTATTTCATTTTATATTAGTTATTTCCAATATTGTTGCTATTTAGATTAACTTAGAATATAGATTCCAAATACATATTTTAGTTAATCAAGATTAAACAAGTTAAGGTGTACAAATGAGATGGAAAGGCTTCATTTCCAAACACTTAACCATTTCTTGAATTTAAAATGCATTTTTAGCCTCCCAAATCTCTCTCCAATGTTGATATACTACTAGAATGTTCCCAAGACCTCACATGCTTGAAAAATGATTTTTGCACATATCTCATGATCCAGTGGACCAAATCACTTCAAATTTTAACCATCAAATCCTCTTAAAAATTAATTCGTGATGATATATGATTCATGGCATGATATTCCACCATTCAAATGTTATTAATGACTTATTTTTCTATCCATGAAATCTATTTTTTCCAGAGAGCGGTTGAAAATATTTTTACATTTTCCCAATGACTCAGAAGCCAAATTGTCTCAAATTTTGAGCAAATGATCCTCACACAATTATATTTCATTTGAGACATTTATTTCATGATGAAATGGTGTATTTTTAGCGATATAAAAGACTAAGGTTTCTCTCAAGTATTCTTCCCTCCTCGATAAAATTTGCATTTTCTCGATGATCCAACGAGCCAAATTACCTAAAATTTGGAGCAAATATTATTCATAAAATCAAATTTCATTCAAGTCATTGCTTTCATGATGAGGTTGAATATTTTTGGAGATATTGAGGACTAATTTCTATCTCAATATTCTACCATCTTTGATGAAGTTCCCACGTTACCACTAATTCAGACAAGAGGATCATCTAAAATTTTGAGCAGAGTATCCTTATAAAATAAGAAAACTTTTGAGACCACTATCATCTCATTATGAAACCCAAAATACCTAATTCTAAAAATATTCTTCAAGAATAGTCTATAAATAGTTGTTATAAAATTTCATTATCAAGATTCATCAAAAGTGCTAAATTGAGACACTACTAAAAATATACATCTTAGAATTAGAATTATTAAAAATAGTAGGTTTTAAGATTGCGGTCAATATTTACACACTCAATGGTATCCTATTCATCTCACTAGACTTTGTCACCATGGAGCTCAAACACTCAAGTTTGGAGCCAATTTCAACTTCAAACATTGAGTATCCTAATAAGAGTGATAGTGATGTAACAAGTATAGAACTGGAAGACTTGAAAACAAGGATGTTGATTGAACACCGAGAAGATGCAGAGGGGAATACATTCTTAGTGGTTTATTTAGAGTTGGCAAGGTCACTTTTGTAAGATACTAGATGGTTCAATCCATCCTAGTAGTCACAGAAAAGGGTCATCATGTTTAAGTGATTTAGGAAGTCATCTCAAGTCCACACAATGCAAGTCTTGTAGTAGTGTTTTTAAACACTTATTCAATTTTTTGGAGTGTGTCATCATATCAAAGAAGGAGGAGGTTGCAATAAAAATGTTTTGATTCAAAACTAGTTCAAAGGAAAATAACTTCATTCGCGGGAATTCATCTCAAAACACATCGAAACAAGCTCTTCATCAACAGAATCTTCACTGTCTATGGATTTCCACCTCTCTTTCCTCCTCCATCTCTCTCTAACATTATATTTCTTCATTGGGAATGTAATTTTTCACTCTTTCATCTTATTCACTTAAGTGGCCTTATTTTGCATTGTAAAAGCCTCTTTTTAAAAATAAGAAAAATGAATTAAATTCATTCCTAAAGGAATATGAAAGTTAAAAATTGGTGGTAAGGTGAAAAGTCACATGGGGGTGAAGAGGAAGATACATATTTATAATCTATATATTGGGATGGCCTCTCCATTCCAAGGGGTTAGCATTTTTTTATTATTGTTAGATTTTGGAATTTGTTTCACTACTAATGTAAGCAATAATCTATATTATTTTATCTCCTTGCCTATGTTCTTATACTCTTTTTGCTTTACAACTTTGCAATCATTTCAATCTTGTATAATCAAGAAGTAACTTTGTGTCTCTAATTTATTAGTCTTGTTATTGCTTACATGGTTGATTTCTTCCTATTGAATGTGGACCTAATTTGGTTAGTGTTGGTGAGAATCTAAAAGTGCCTACTCATAATCTTAATCTCCCTATCTATTTTCCTAACTCCCTTTACCATTTTCCAAAAAATTCCTCCCTTGTACACTATGCAAGTACTTTCCATAGGGTTAGTGGAGTAATCTTGCGTAATCTTGGCCTAACAACCACCCACAATTTTATTTAGTCCTTGCATTCTATAAATGGGAGCCTCCCCATACCCAAGAAGGAGGCGCCTAGCCATGTGATCATTAGTGAGAACCACTAATATTTCATGCATAAAATTATTTCACCAAAAATATTTGGTGACTCCGCTTAGTGAATGTTTTTTGCTTGTGCACCCTACAAAAATCTCTAAAAATATAAAAAAATCATATATATAGAAAAACCATAAAAATTAGAAAACTAAAATAAATACCAAAAATAATATTTGAATGTTTGAGAGCCTTGTTGAAATCCTATTGAAAATATGCATTGTTTATGATTGCATTCTTATCTAACATTCTAAGTAAAAATGGCAGAAGGGAGATTCACTAGAGAAGACCAAACAAGTGACACTCTAGTCTTTCACAATCCCGCATTTGAGTTGTAGGAATAAGTTGATTTCATACTTTCTCCCATATGGATTCCAAGACAAACACTTGATTCTTCACCTCTTGGATTGGTTACATCTCCACTCTCTCCTCAACCATTGAACACTCTTCCTCCAAAAATGGTTGCACCTATACCTTGGGAAAAAACACTAGTCCACTAGTGTTAGCTCCTCCACTTCATGAATTACCAAAAGGATCAAGAAATAACTTTCCTAAGTTCTATGGAGATGGAAAACAATGTCCAGATGATCATATTACAACTTTTATCACATCCTGTGGGGTTCATGGAGAATTATATGAATATGTTGTCATTCGACAATCTGTGGAGTCATTGCAAGATCCATTGTGGAATAGTTTTACTACTTACCACCTATCTTTATTACTGATTGGGGTGACATGAAAACCAAGTTTAAAGAAAGATTCAAGAATGTGGAAGATGCCCATGCCCTCCTTTCTCAATTATCTTAGATGAAGAAAGAACAACAAGAGCCCATGAGAGAATTTGGGACAAAGTTTAACAAGTTAATTAAAAATATTCCTACTGGTGCTTGTCCTAATGTGGATAATCAAAAGAGGTTATTCATAAATCCCTAGTTTCTGAATTTCGTTTCATACTTTGCAGAGCTCAACCAAACACTTTGGATAATGCAAAAGAACTTTCCATTGAAGTAGAAGATGACCTCATTATGTTAGCAAAAGTCAAGAACTACTCAATGGAAAGTAAAGTCTAAAGCTCCAAATATGAAGGTGATGATCTGTTGCTAAAAAAATTATTCAATGATATGACTACATTGAAGAAGTAAATTTCTCAACATGTCTCATATCAAAATCAAAACAAGAATAAAATTTTTGGAGCACCCCGAAGGCTTTCCTTGGAAGCTCCACCATTTAATGTAATATGTGGAACCTATGAAGATGAAGGATATGAAATTATTGAATCAAAAATTGAAAGAGAAGAAGAATATGAATATGCAAACATGGGTATTTTGAATACTCACCTGAAGAAGATCTTGAAGAATCTATGGTTGATATGAATAGTTACTCTTATGAATAGTTAAAAACGAGAGAATGATGCCTCTTTTTCTGTTTCCTAAGAAAATATATTAAACCCTCCAATGGTGACTCTATAAAAGACTAAAAAAGGAGGATAATAATTTCCCAATTCCATGGGGTCAGCCAAGAAGAATCCTGAGATTACCTCAGATAAGAATCCATCTACCTCTTTAAGTAAGTCTCTTTTGCATCCTCGGTCAAGTCGGTTTCTACTTATATTAGTTATAAGAATGTAAGTCCCACTCATGTTAAGGCTACCCTTGTTCTGACGTTCTATCATTTATTCACCCTTTGACATCATTGACAATGTCAAAAAATCCAAAATTGAAATTTATGAATCAGAATACTTAAGAACTATTGGTGTGAGGGTATTATTTTACCTTTTATTAGTTTATTAGGTTAATTACACCTCACACATGGTGATCATCATCGACTTAGGTGAGTCATAGGTATTTTTCGGGAGTTATATGACATATGATAGATTATGTCATGGAATCTATCATACGTTTCATATGTGTCATTGTCATATGGGAGTTACATGCCATTTTTTCATTGTAACTCCTCTCTCCATTTTTAAAGTGTGACAAGTCCAAACACGGGAGTTACATATCACTCCCCATATTTTCTTATATTTTTGATCTACAAGGATGAGTAGACAATTTTTTTCCTATGCACAAGTTTCTTAATATTATTTTTCTTATTAATTACTTGGATTGTTTACATATTCTTGTTTAGAGTGCAACTACGTTGATGTGCATGTATTTCAAGAGATCTTCATGTCCTCTTTCATGGTATCGAAAGATTTTGGTAAATAATTTTTCCTTCTTTCAAGTTATGGTTTTTCTTGAAATATTTATTCATCTAACAAGGCTATGTGTGAATATTTGTCTTTGTTTCTCAAAAATGTGCTAAGGTTTACAATAATTCTCAAAAACCTTGGGCAATCAAATTTTAGGGTGTTTTTGAGTTTCTTGTAATAATTTTGGTGTTGGGTGATTTGTATTTGTTGTTGTTTATCTAGTTCATGGATATTACATTTTAGGCCTTTAAAGGTGTTTAGATGGCCCCAAGACCAATATTCATACTATAAATGCCCCCGCATACCCTACCCAAGAATTCTACAATGATCTATAATTAGCATTATGTAGAAATATTTCTCATAGGATGTTGTATCTTATCCCCAAGACATTCATAGGGATTTGAATTGGTATTGTGGAAATAATGCTCACTAAGCATCATGCATTAACCATCGAATGCTTTGTGGACTTGTAATTTTTCTACAAACTTTGTAATACTTTTAAAGACCCTGTAACATCCTCTATAAGCACATATATTCTCCTTTGAGCATGTACAATGCTAAAACAACTAAATTTTTGGCCTAGGGTGGCCTTGGAATGGCTCATACTTACCTAGTTCATTTCTATTCTTTCCTAGTTCATTTTTTTTCTTCCCTCCACATCATTGATTACTTCTTCACACACCTATTTCAACCTATATAGGACTATTTTTGGTCCCCTAACATTGTAAAAATACCTATAGTGAATGTGCAAACTCTAAGGAAGAGTCTAGAAGGTGTTTTGATGTATTGTAGGCTTCTTAAGAGAATCATAACTCACATCATTTGCAAGACTGTACAACATGATTTTAGGCTAAGGAGGATGTTTTCCAAGCTCCACCACACCATCTACAATATGCAAGATGTGTTAGATGACCCTACATAAGTTTGAGGTTGTCTTGCGATCCTCAAACAAACCCTCACACTCCTTCAAAGCATTGAAAATCCTTCTAGAATATTTTCCCTCTCCATGGTGGCACTATGAACTAGTCAAACGATATAAAGCATATGGATTTCTAGGGTTCTCATTTCGTAAAATAGCCTCCTCTAACGTTTACTTTGGTAGACTCCACCACTTATAAGGTGGATATAATTTTCTATTTCTAATTTGAATTTTAATTATTTCAAATATTTGGTATTTTCTTCCTTTTGAAAGCAAGTCAATATGAGAAAAAATGTATTAAGGGTGATTTTAGTGTTTAGTTTCATTGTATATTTCACTTGTTGAAGACAAAGGGTGAGGCCCAGGTTGGGAGGAGGCCAATCCGCCCTCAAAAACTACACCATTATATTATACATTTATTTTTGTTTCCATTGAGTGGTTGGAAGGCTAGGTCCATCTTCGTTTAGTGCATTTTTTAATGCTTGAGTGCAATTTTATCTAAAATAGGCCTTATTTATGGGAAATCATTATTGTAATAACTTTTATTGGTATAACATAATTGATCAAAGCATATAAATGTGTCCCACCTTTGCACTTTTTTGTACCTTCAACAAAATATTTTTAACCAAAACATGACCAACCACATATAAAATGACCAAACATGCATTTTTAAGAGCTTAAATGTACCAAGTAGTAGTGTATCCAAAAATTTACATCAATTTTTTGAGTTTTTAAAGTATTTTTAAATATTTTTTTACCAACCATATTTTACCTCTTGCTCTGTCTTTTGAAAAAAATCATATTTTTCATTTCCCATGCATTGGTCCTATTTTCATTATAGAACACACTAATTTATAAAGTGCTAAATTCTAGGGGATTTCCTAATAGGTTACGGGGGTGTTGTAGTCCCATCTAAACGTATTTTTGATTGATTTTGATGTCTACATCCTTGAGATTGTTATCACACTCATCTCTTTTTTATTCCGTGAAAATATTTTTTTGCTAAGTCCAATGTCTATAAGAGTGTGCATTTGTTACATATGACTCCTTTACATTGATCACTCTTATTTTTGGATGCAAAATGGAAGAATTGCTTCATATACTTATGCTTCAAGGACCAATAATGCATCATGTAACCTCCACCACTTATGCTTTTAGGGATAATTATTCATCATTGCATTCGAGCAAAAAACATTTTCTCATCCAAAAATAACTCTATACATTCTTGTATGGAAAAGTACCGACCCCAATGATTTAGATCAACTCAAAGAATGGCTCAAAACTTGTGACATGGTTCTTGGTAACTTTTTGATGTACATTTCCATGCCTCTCCACCATCATGCAATGCACATAGAGTGTCCTCACAATGTTTGGAGAATTATTCAGACCTTACTTGGAGACCCTTCAAATATTGTAATTGTTACTAATTCTTTTGATAATGTTGTTTCCACACCTAATTCATGTGATGGTAGTTTGAATGATAATTTTTTTCCTGTTCATATTGTTGATGACAAGGATTGTTCTTCTAGTTCTGATGGTGATAGTATTGATGAGGATACATCTCCTCCCTCTCTTGATCACCTTTTAGAGAATGTTGAATCTTGTCCTAAATTTGCCACCATTGGAGATTCATCGGACTTCAGGAAGATATATTCTCATTTCCATGGTGTTCTACCTTCTTTCATTCCATTTTCTTGGATCTAAAATCATTGTGTGAGGCATATTCTAATCCTACTTCTTGTGTTGATACATTCATGTTAGATATTTCTCTTCTTTTTATTGAAAAATTCTTTTGGGATAAATTTATGTCGGACCTTAGATGTATTTCATAGACCCTACTTATGTTGTAGTATAGGGAGATTCTCTTCCATTTGTAGAGCCTTCACACATTTGTACTTCAGAGGAGTCCTTCATCTCCATTGATGGGAGTTCCCCTTTTGGGATATCAATCACTTCTACTATTTTGGAGATCATCACTGATCCACCTCTACTTGTGGATCCTCATTCTACTATTGTGAGGGTTATTGGGCCTTCACTTCATATGGACATTCTTTCAGTGAATGATCCATACCCATCCTCTGACAGATCTACTTAAGTGGCATTACCATCAGTTCTTATGCATACTCTTTCCAAACATATGTCATATTTTAGTCATGGACCAACTTTATGTTTCTTCATACTATTTCCTTCGACTTCCTTCATGGAGTGGGAAGAATTTTAGTACACCTTTTCAATTCTTCCAAAGGGCAAAAACATTATTTGATATGGGTGGACCTTATTCAATCTTCAAGCGGAAGACCACATCATCAATAATCTTTTGGGAGGGCCTTCCATACCCCTCCTCTTATTTATTTCTCTACTTTATGATAAATTCTCTATGTAATTATAGGGGCTTCTTTCTTAGGGAGATGTTCACTTGTACTTCATTTTCTCTCTTTTGGTGGGGATTTTTTTCCTGCTGGTTTTTCTCCTTCTTTTAACTTTACAAGATGTTTGCATTATATGTGGGTACCTCATCAAGACTTGTTGTTGGGAACTACTTTTTCTACTCACCTAAGCTACGCTTCAGGGGGTGTTGGTGTAGGATATTATTTTCATCATATTTTCCTACTTGGAAATTCCTCACCTTTGTTGACTCATCTTGTTTAGGTGTCATATTATGTCATAGGAGTTATTATGACATGTCTTACATGTCATAGAGCATCATAGTCTATCATAGGAGTTACATTCCTATTTTGGGAATGTAACTCCCCTTCCTATTTTGGGAATATTCTCATGGAGGAGTTACACATCACTCATATTTGTACACACTACATTTGAGCTACTCAACAGAGCATGTATTCCATTTTTTTGCACCATTATTGTTGTCTTATGAGATTTTTCATATTGCATCTAGTTGTTTGAGATTTCATTTTTGTGTAAATTCATGTGCAAGCATTCTTTATTAGAGATCTTGAAGAAATACTTGATATTGTATTTGAATATGTGTATCCAACTAAATCAATATCTATTTGTAGAAATCTATTTCAACAACAATGGAAAAAGAACATTGAGATACACATGCACTTAATTTGGGAGTTGATTCATGGAGGAATAATTAAGTTTTAGTATTATCAAACTTCATATCAGGTTACATACATCTTTACCAAACCCTTCACTGAATCCAAGTTTCTTCACTTGCACTCTCTTATTGGGGTGAGGTCTACTACAACAACACATCTACTTTGGGATTTTTAGTCTTCTCCTCCTCCTCTTGTTCTTCTAGAAATATTGTTATTTTTACATGTGTACCTCACCAAGCCTTATTTCTAGGACTGATATGACACATATTTCTTAGTTTTTTTAGGGGATTCCTTTTTTTCTAGATTTCCATGCCTCTTAATAATATTTGATGAAGGGGGTGTTGGTGTGAGGGTATTATTTTACCTTTTATTAGTTTATTAGGTTAATTATACCTCACACATGGAGAGTCATATCACTTAGGTGAGTCATAGGTGTTTTAGGGAGTTATATGAAATGTGAGAGATTATATCATGGAATATGTGATATGCATCATATGTGTCATTATCATGAAGTTGAGCGACATCGCGCATTTGAGGAAGCTTAGAGACAAGCAGATCATGTTGTGTGTTGTTTTGTAGCTAGGGAAGAAATGCAGCTTGCTCTTTGTCACTCAGATGTGGAGAAATGGATAGCACCCTCAAGAGGATTTGATCTATCCTCACTACTTTATGGTTGTGCCTTTCAACTAGGGTGAGAGGACCCTTTTGTAGCTTGTTGTTTGTGGAGGAGATGGAGATTTCCTTCTTTGCAAAGTTATTAAGAAGACCTTGAAGAAAACATGATCAATACAACAAAAATATAACTCTCACAAGTTGTCACCCTAGATAATGGAGATGTTTTCTAAGCAAGGTTCAGGCTACTAAATACAATGAAAACTGATTGCTTCTACATGTTTTGGTAATAGAAATTATGCATTTGTACACACACAGGACAAACAGGGGTAGTATGGATAGGATTGGTTGTTTTTAAATGAATTTTGGTGGGAGGTGAGGTAGAATGAACTTGATTCGCAGATCTTTGAGAGATTTTACAAAAATGGAAGGCTTGATTGAGAGAATGCTTCAGAATAGCTAAAATGATCCTTTAACTAGAAGGTGTGCTTCAATGAAGGCTTGGATCGTACTTTTTCACACAAACTTTAAGAATCTAAATTGAAGGCTCAAATCAAAAAAATTAATTAAACATTATCAACCTTTGTTTTATCACGCCTAAGATACCCTCAAAGGCTAATAAACAATATTATCATCATGCTAGGAGTAAAGTGATTTTAAATTTTTTTATTTCACTATCAAATGAAAGCTATTCTGATAAATGAAATTACAAATGCCACCAAAATATCACAAGGATAAGATCGTGTGTGATTCACAAAGATTTCAATGTAAGATTGCAATGAGAACAAGAAAAATTATTTGCATACATTCAGAAATGAAGCAGACTCAATTTTGCTCAAAATCAACATAGATTAACTCAAATTTGATTAAACTTGTTAGCAGAAGAAACTTTCTATAATAATCTCAGAGCTTGTCAATGGTTATACACTTGTAACCACCTTGACATGATCAAATTTAACACAAAATAAATAAACAGGTTCCTTAGATGGCTTCTTAGAAAGATGGGCTCTGTCAAACTTCTCTCTTAGGAATTAAATCCTGACCTCTAACACTCCAACCATTTACATGAAAAATTCATGCAATTTATAACATTTCATCTACAACATATTTTTCCCCCAAAACAAAAAAAAAAACATTCAAAGCACCATTTCTTGTTACAATTTTGATCATGATTCCTAGAATCAAATTTGCAAAAAAAGTTATCAGTGCTTAGAGGGAAAATATCTTCAAATATTTCTAGCATTCAATTCTTTCATCTGGTAAATCACTCTTCATCTCACGCACCAACTACTTCCTCCTCTAATCTGTCGAATCTAGTTTCTTGCATGCCAAGGAAAGAAAGATTGGAAAATCAGATCAAATCCAATAGTTAGATCACATCTTAATGGTAAAAGACGTTTTCAAATCTTCCCCACCAAATCAAGATATCAACTGGTTTCTTGCGTGCCAAGGAAGGAAAGATTAGAAAATCAGATCAAGTCTAATAGTCAAATCACATCTTAATGGTAAAAGACATTTTTAGATCTTCCCCACCAAATCAAGATATCAAATTAATTCTCCTCTTCATTTGACGTGTAGGAGACACCAAGAAATGATAAAAACCATAAAAATTTGCATCCCAGGAGCTTTGGAGCAAAAATGGTAGAAAATCAGATACAGATGCACAGTTGTCATCAATTTCCCTTTTGAATTTGGACCATCCACATGGGAGATCCGAGTTAAGACGGGCCTGGGGTTCCTTTTTACCTTTTACAACTTTTGGGAAAAAATGCAAAATTTCTCATTTTCTTCCCCCTCCCCTTTGAAAAATGAGCTTGACACGTGTCCCAATGTGGGTCCCAAAGGAACCACGGCTTGATTCTGCTATTTTACCTTATTTTTGGAAAAAGGAAAATTTTCCAAATTTTCTCCATGCAGCCTTGCCCTTCCACCTTTAGCTTCTAATGTGGGTCCCAAGCGGAACTACACTTCCTTTTACACTTTAACCCTTTTTTCATAAAAGGAAAATTTTCCAAATTTCCCCAAAAGTATGCACCTCCGCCGTTGACCTTTCAAAAAAATTGACTATTCTCTGTCAGGCTTGCGGGTCATTTTGATGACTTTAATATTTTTGACAATAAGAGGTAAAAATAAAAGTTTCCTCCAATGGCCCGCCTCCCCACCTTTTGACTTTTCAAACTGCCACACATCTCAATGGCACATTTTAAGATGGTCCCCAAAAGCAGAGACCACAAACAAGCGCGGGCTCAACACATGTCTCAATCTAGCAAAGTCTGTTAAAATTTTGAAGGTTCAGTGGAAGGCGTCATGTGTCTAAGGTCCGAGACAATCTTCTTCGGCCGTTGAAAATTCCAAGCGAGAAGGCAGAGTGAGTGGAAGCCTCAAGTGTCCTCCGACGCTTCTTTAAAATAAAACTCGGGGCGAGTCCTAATCATGCGCGGTCCCTCCACATGTCTTAGGCACCTTAGGAAGTTGCTTGAAAAGTCTAAGCAAAGGAAGGCCCGACAGAAACCTCCACGCATCTTCATGGCGCAACTTCAAGATGGTCCCCAAGAGCGGAGACCCTAAATGAGCATGGGCTCACCATGTGTCCCAAGCCTTAGAAAATTTATTTTAAAAGTTTTAAGTACATAGCAGAGCCGGTGGAAGCCTCCACTGTCCTTGTCACAATTTTTAAAGTGGGACCTTGAGGCGGATCCTCAAATGAGTGCCAGCCCACCACATGTCCATGGCTTGCCAAAACTATACCGGCTGCATGAAATATTTGTCTAAGTCCAGGAAAAGCAGTGGAATCCTCCACGTGTCCCCCCAAAGCATAACTCCAAGGCCAAACCAAAAGGTGAGTCTTCAAACAAGTGTCGTTCCTCCACGTGGACAAGTTTTGGGTTAAAGCGATCCATAGAGTTTTTAGAGTGCCCCGCCAAGCTGCATCCAACCAAAAAGGGCCATGTTTCCACTGATGCAAAGATGTAAATTTGACAGGAAAAACACACTCGTCAAACCGTAAAAATGTAGGAAAACCACCATTTGAGCCGGAGATGAAATTTTCTTCAAGGACAGAGAATTTGGAAATGTTATAAGGTTCAAACATGATCCTCCGAGCTACATCCATTCATGTTTCTTCAGGTATTTGGGACAAAAGGTGACAGGGAAAACAACACACGACTGCGGAAAATGGAAGGAAAGGAACAACCCGAGTTTTACGCCCAATTTTCGATTACACCTTGAGATGGACAGAGAAACAAAAAAAAAATTATGGATCTTTAAGTGATCTTCAACCGAGTTAGGAATTGATCATGGAAATCAAATGGAGGACAGAGTCTTTAAGCACCAACACGGGGAGATAAAAAATGTGACAGAGGCCACTGAGGGATTTTAATGACAAATGGGGTGAGACTAATTTGAGCACCAACATATGACATGTGAAAGATTATATCACGGAATATGTGATATGCATCATATGTGTCATTATCATATGGGAGTTACATGTTATTCTTGCATTGTAACTCCTCTCTCCATTTTTAGAGTATGACAAGTCCAGGCATGGGAGTTACACAACACTCTTCATATGTACTTATCTTTTTATCTATGAGGATGAGTAGACCATTTATTTCATATGTAGAAGTTTCTTGAGATTATTTTTCTTGCTAATTACTTGGAGTATTTATGCATTCTTATTTAGAGTGCAACTTAATTAATGTGCATGTATTTTGGGAGTACTTCATGACCTATTTGAAGAACCAATACCAATAAATTTGAAAAATAATTCTAACTTATAAAAGGAAGTAGTTCAAATGCATGTTCCAAAAATTCCATTACCAAAGAACCACTTCCTACTCTTAGTACCACTCCTTCTCATAACCTTCTTGCTTCAACATCCTCCACTTATGGGAAAGTAGAACCTTTCTATCTAGCCTTGTTGATTAATGGGTATAAATTGAATAACTATATTATTGACTCGGTGCCAATGACAATGTCATGCCCGCAAAATTTACCAAGGCTCTTAGTCTCTCTCTCATCCCCACTACTAGCCATTTATATTCCATAGAAACTAAATAAATCCCTCTCATTGGCCAGGTTAAGGATGATTAAGTAGCATTTGTGGATTTTCCTTATAAGAAAATCATGATGAAAATACTTGTGGTAAAGATTTCAGCTTTTTATGGGATTTTGCTAAGCCAAAGTTTTTATCGGGATGTTGGTGGAGATATATAGATGGATTGGTCGTATGCCACCATATCAGTCAATGGTAAGATGAAGAAGCTCCTTCCTATAAGAAAAATGAAATATATGATTTAAAAATTAGATGACCCAAGGACAACATCCTATACCAAGATTCAAGGTATGGAAACTTTTTCATAACTTCAAAGGAAGATTCAAGCTACCCACATTGATGGAGGAGTATCCAAGCTTGATTAATCTAGTGGAAAAGCATTATGATGATTTGATGGAGCCAAAATTTGATAGTTTGTACTTCCCGGGAGATATGGATACTTAATCTTTTCTTAGTGATGATGAGCGTAATGGGTATCTTGACTTGCAACAAAGAATTACCGAGATGATAAGTGGTATAATTTGTGAAGGAAAAATGATATCAAATGACTTCTTAGCATATGATGCCTTTGTTTTAAATCTTGTTATCAAATCCAAGCATGTAGATTTGTTCGATGAATATGATTTTGAATATGAAGCCTTCTCTTTCCCATTGGAAGATGAAGACCTTCTCAATGAGGGATGTATAAATAGGAAGATGCTTGGGTCTCTTGAAGTTGAATCTACTCAAGAAGAGGATGTATCCATCATAGAGATGAATTTCCAAGCTCAAGATGGTCAAGATGGGGAAACAAATATTTTAATATTTCATGCCTAACATTATGCTCATTATCCTTTTAAGAGGATAAATCACTATAGGGATTATTAGCATACACACCTCATAGTGAGAAGTGGATCAAAATGAGCCAAAATATGTGTGAAGTATGATTGTTTAGATATAATTGAGAAGTTATAGAAACATGGATTGTATTTTTTGAGAAGCTTGTGATGAGCTTTAAAATCTCAAAATATATGTCAAATAAGAACATGTATATAGCTCATGGTTGGGATGGAGACCATGGTCATAAACGTAGATAAAAATGAAGACCTACTATTAGTAAAAAATTATAAAAAATTCCTCTTCATCTTTAAAAAGATCAGCTAATAGTCTTGTTATGAAAATGATGAGATTGATATGATGAAGGATCATTCATGTAGAAGTCTTTTAAGAGGAAATGCACAAAATGAGAAGTGGATCAAAATGAGCCAATATGTGTGAAGGATGATTGTTTAGAGAAATTGAGAAACATGGGATTGTGATGAGCTTTAAAATCTCAAAATATATAGAACTAGCCCATAGAGACCATGGTCATGAAGCAGATAAAAAATGAAGGAAAATTCCCATCAAAGATCACAAGTCTTGTTATGAAAATGATGAGCTTGATATGATGAAGAATCATTCCTGTAGAAGTCAGAAAATGAAAAATGAGAAATTAGAAACATGGTTAAATTTGATAATGGATTGGAAACCATAAATAAAATGTTAGAGAAAAAAATGAAATGAGCTATCCATAAGAATAATCATGTAAAATTTCACAAGAGATTAAGAAAGGGGTCATAATTCATTGAACCAATCAATGGGTTTATAGCACAAATGAATTTGGTGCTACCCATACATCGGTAAAAATTCAAAGAATAATCAATGTTCAATGAAAGTGGGTTGTCCCTCATATGTATTGTAGGTGATTTAGGAATGTTGTCTCATTATTTCCCTTTTAGTCGCATGCTTCTCTTTTCGTTATATGCTTGTGTTGTTTTTATATTGGTTGTGTAGGTATCTTTTCTAACTATTTAGTGTGGCGACTCTATGGTACAATGGATAAGGCACTTTGGTTGTAGAGACAAAGTCACACACTTTGGGATTATTTATTCTTGGTCTCATACTACTATTCATATGGTTTTTGAATGAATAAATTATTAATTAGCCCATGTCCTTTGGCCATTTTACTTTTCTTTTTTGCCATTGCAAACCTCCCCGCATGTACTCGCCCATTCATTTTTTTTTCCATTTGGCATCATTTTATCTTTGATTGGGCGCCCAACCTAGTCTTAGGGAGCCCATGTGCCCTTGTCCCATTTGGGGTGCCTTTATCCTTTTACACTTTCCTGCCACTTTTTGGACACTTTCTAGCCATTTGAGCTTTATATCTTTTTAGTGGTCAACCTTTTCAGGGTTAATTACGAAATTAGAACAAGAGAACCGTATACATATCAAGTTATGAGACCATAATGAGGGAGTAATAACTAGGAAGTACTATCATCACATAAGGTTACATCCATCTAGCTCCATCATAAGGGACAAGGTTGGTTCATCTACATCACACTACATAGGAGGGAATTTTATTTTATTCCATCCACCATTTTATTACATTTCTACATCTAGTTATTGTTTGCTACTTTCACAAAGTGTGACTAGCACAAGAGCACCTAGGGCATGATTGCACACACACACATAAAACTACATTGGGTTTGAGATGTAGTGCAACACTCAGTTAATAAGTCCACTATTGTGGCCACTAAGGATAGTTTGACCCCTTCATATGCATCTTTCTTTTTTAGGGGTTTGATGTTTATCTTAGGGTTTACTGAGGTTTCATCTTCATTTGTGATCTACAACAACATTCGGCGTAGTCCAATGACATACACATGACGAGAAGAAAAGGTAGGTATTCATTCGGTGACACCTTAGAGGAGGGTTGCAGAGATTTTTACAAGACCAAGCCACCCAGATTGCAAACCGAGCACCCCGGGCGCGCCTAGTCCTCCTCAAGCACTCTAGTCTAGCCTACTATTCTAGATACGTGCTTTATGGATCTTTTGAGTGATCGTTCTTACATTATGTTTATCTCTGTTCTTCTATGTGAAACATTCACGACATATCTACGAATCAACTAAGCTCTTTATAACCCTCTTTACTCATAGGGTTTCACATTTCTACTTGATTAGTGGCTTAGGTTAATTTCTTTATTTACTTAGATTTTATTTACTATTGTTCTTAATATTAGATTAACTTAGAATATCCACATTTTAGTTAATCATTGGTTTTTGCTACTCCATAATATTCGAGGTTCTTCATTACCCTCAAAGCCTAATGTCCCGAGCTAGAACCAATTGTTGTTATGCTAAATTTCTAGCATACAAAATTAAAAAAATTGATCATGAAAAATAAGCCCACCATTTGAAAACCTCTCTCCCAATCATTGTGAACCCTTACGTAGTCACTAAATTACACATAAGAGAATCTTAGAGATTTCCATGTAACTTGTTTGGAATTTACAGATGATCATATTCTTTTGGCTAAAATATTTCCTTGCAGTCTCCATGAGTATGTGATGCGTTGGTTTTATGAACTACCCGTTCACTCAGTAAATTCATTTACACATATGGTGATGCTTTTATTACTCATTTTTCTATCAATATCGGCTCCAAGATCTCTTATGCTCAACTAGCACAACTTAAATAGGGATCTAATGAACACCTAGCCAATTACATTTTGAGATATAAAAATAATCTAGCTAAGATGTCAAATGTGCTAATGAGACTTTGAGCTTTAGGATTTTTTTCATTCAGAGTATTTTACCACCACTTCAAGAGAGTGTTCTTTTTGAAACCTCTCCTTCATTTGACCAAATTTTCATACTCTTAAGCTTTGTGAAACCAAACTTCTATCCATAGGCAATCTTAAATATCAAGAGCAAGCCTCGTCTTCTGCTCATTTTCCAAATAAGACACCATTCAAGCCATCTACAACTAAACCAACTGACACCAAAATTATTGTCAATGTAGTCACTACTCCTAAATAGGTTCAGTCACCACCGCTTAGGTGTGCATTTACTAAATTTCCTATGGCCCCACATCTCATATTGCAACAACTTCTTAAGATCAATCTTATCACACTTCCTCCACTCAAATTAGACCCATCGACCAAAAGGTAGGAATTACAACAAGAACTTTTGATGTGACTATCACAGATGTGTGGGAAACTCTATGAATCTATGTTTTAAGCTTCACAAAATCATCCAATATCTTATTGATAACAACAAGCTTGAGTTTCGGAGCCTATTGACTCTTCACCTAACACTAACAAGGGTAAACTCAAACTATTTAATAACCAATCCCAATAATGTGACAAGAAAGTAGTTGAATCTTTAGCTAATCATGCATACCACGTAGTGTCTCCTCCTACTTCAGGGGCCCTTGAATTTTTATTTGTGCATATCGATGCTTTGCCACAGTCATCTCTTTTTCTAACCACGATTATCATGTGAAGTTTACATCTAATCACCTACATATCAAAGCATCTATTGGCTCAATCCCCATCAATAATACTAAGGTTGACCCATCTTGGCCTATTAGCGCATGTTATATTCCATTTCTTCATGTCATTAGTTACCTTCTATCACAAATTTAGTACCCAATGAAAAAACCATATGGCGTCGTCAAACTACATTTTACGGTTGGTCCTTTCACTTTGTTGGCCCATTTCCTCTTTGGATAAGTAGTAAATGATTGTGACATGCTACTTGAACTCAATTGGATTCATAGGTCTCAATCCATTATCTCTATGAATCATTTGTGCCTTAAATTCATTCATAACAATTAGGTTATCTCTATTGATGGCATACCCCCATCTATTCCATGGTCATCATCTTCTCAAGCGTTAGATCATGCATCTCTAGCACATCACATTCTTTGTTTCTAAAATCATACTCTATTCTAGCTCACCTACCAACAAATTATCTACATGACCTCACCACTCCGTTATTCCTACACATAAGTATAGGCCCATTCCTCGAGAGAGTTCTTGCATCTCAACGTAGGTCACTATACACCGGAAAAGCGACAAGTGAGCGTGGGAATCTCGAGTAACTCTTCCGCGTACCCGACGTCCCGAGGTTGTGCCGAGACAGCCGGTGGGGATGGAATATGCATCGTATACAAACAGACTAGTTAGGCAGTCTGATGTCTTCGACACGCACTAGTGGAATTTGTGAATCTAAGGCAAAGAAGGCCCTTCTAACCTGGACTGGTGTGATAGATCGATCGGCAAGGATGACCGCTCGAAGGCTCCAATCAATATCGAGCTCTGGCATGATTCGATCTATGGGTTGTGGAATACGTGGGAAATGACCTGGGATAGTTTCGTGTATGTCTCCAGATAAGGTCATATGGTGGATGGTGGAAAAAATTGACTCTATGGATGATTCTCTGGCCTAGTCCAGAATTCTCTAGCTTTGTTAGGTGCTATATCTAGTAAGGACAATTGTTCAATGATAATAGGTGGAAGTGGAGTGGATTGGAATACTAGTGTGCGTAGGCCAGTGTTTATATCTGATTGACTTATGGATTCGTTAAGCTGTGGGACCTGTGGGTCACAACCATAGGTTTGTGGCTGTTGTGGGCCAGCTATGGTCATGCATGGAGTCAAGTCTTGATCCCTAGTATCCAATAATCATACACTTTCTCAGCTTCATGTTTAGAAACGGTTGTGTGATCTTCTCATAATACCTCACAGGCGTTCTTGCAACTTGGATTCTTAGGCCGGTATCTATGTCTATGAGGGTGTCTCCTGCGTCTGGTTGTGGAACTAAAGGGTCACACCCGAATGTTTGTTCTCTTTCAAACCCTTCTACAGTCATATAGATGTTTTTCTAGGGTAATCTATAGTTTGGCTGATTTGACCAAAACGTATGTGCTTGGTCGTCTTCTATGTTTAATCCTTCTAACTGAGATCTGATCTGCTGGAAGTCTGCTATTGTTTGGAAGACTTGGATTCTAAGATTTTGATCAATATCAGTTATTGCTGTTATTAGATTGGGCTGAGGCACGATTGGCTCGAAAACGTATTCTCTGGGCTCCCTAGGTCCCGTAATTGTCATACAAGCGCAACAATATAAACAAACTGTAATAAAGTGAACTCTAAGTATACGAAATATATTTAAGCATATATGACTTCTTTTTGTATTTTTTTGATGATTTAAAAGAATTTAAGAAAGTAGCTATTTAAAATATTTAGAATTGACAACTAAACTAATAATTTAAAACAAACAAAATAGCCAAGTGTAGCTATTTGTCTGTGTAATTTATATATCTATTCTAAACAATGAAATAACTAATCTATTTGCAAGATTCTCAATCCTACCTCAGAAGTGAGGAGTGAATCATAGTTTCTCAGAAACTATCAATCCCCACAGCTTCCCTGGAAATATCGAGAATAGAATTTACTGAAATAAAGTGATTAACTACTCTATTTGATATGATTCTAACTAGAACTTTGAAAGCTTAGAACCTGGATTCCGCAGAACAGTGGCGAATCCGATGGTGTGTGTGATCTTGTCCCCTCAGTATGATCTCCTCATTCTTTCGTGTTCACGTGGATCCAGAAAAGCATGTAATGCCAGCATCGATAGAAATAGATATTGGGACAAGGACGACTCAGAATGCAGACTGAAAATGTGAGTAGGAGAGGGATAGCGCAAGAGTACAGAGCTTGGCTTATGTAATTCCTAGCGGGATTTTACGAATCATGCAACATAATGTGTCCAGAACCTGAAACTATCCTGTTTGAAGAGAAAAACCTACAACTTTAATGGCTTCCTAAGCTATTCTACTTCTAATGGATTAGATAGAACAACAACACTGTTTGCACAAGCTGGATATGTGGCTTACCAACAGCTGGACAATGCTAACTAAGCATGCAAAGAACTGAACTAAGAACTCTAAGCAACAATGAAAATTAAATCTACAGCAAAGAGAAATTCAGAGGCAAACTTCAGGGCCATTTGCTTGAGCACAAGTAACTCATTTATAGGAATTCAATCACCCAAAGATCAAAATCAAACTGAACTCCTAAACAATAAACAAAGGAAAAACACTATTCTAGGGGACCAAAAACATAAATGCAAGCTTAAGTCGGCAAGGAAAGCTGGTGAAATGTTGATATTTCACGAGTCGCGTCAAAAGAATGTTCTGGAAAACGCGTAAAGGACCACCCACCTGCTCGGGCAGCGGTTACAGGACCGCCACCCAGTCAGGGCGGTGGTTTCGTTACTAAAGAGAAAAGGGGCAAGAAAAGAGGGAAAAAGGGGAAAACAAAGCACGTGGGGGCTAAGCGGGGTATGCGGGATGTTAACGCATATTCGGAGAGCTTTTCTGGACCCCGAACACCTTGCGAAGAGACCTGCATCATCATTGGGGCACTTATTACACTGTTCCACAGTACAGTACCTTACAATTTTGGGTACGTACGGTCACCACCTCATTTCATTCTACGCATGGAATTCCATCATCTTTGCGCTTTACTTCATGTATATATCCATCACCTACACATTTTTTCACACCACAACATTTATCATATATTCATTCATCGCATACACATAGACTTTACTTACCTACACAATGTTTATCTACTATACCACAATTACTAGCACGTGGTCATACACTTTTATCACCACCAACATTGGATGGATAACCTTCATCCTGCACTATTATTGGCTAGCTAATTTTTCTCACACGTAGTTTAGGGGCATAGCATCTAACACATTTACCCCCTCCTATCTTAACATTAGCACATATCTCATACTTACGGCATTATAAATCCTACTCGTAGTATAGTATCTTATGACAAACTCTTGTCCTTTGGTTCACACTTGACTGTTGAGGGCTACATACTACACATGAACCCCATACACTACACATACTACACTTTGTGTCTCTTTACATATCTTATAGTACATGTCATATTTTACAATTTACTTACCATACATCATTAGTGTTTCAAAATTTATGCATCTATACATCATACATATTCTACACATCATACTAGTGCCCATCACATATGTGTCACATTCCTATTTTCTATGAGTCTAGCATCATATACTACTCATCCTACATACTACATTGTGCGCACTCTCACATTATTAGTCTATCTACACATCTTGCATTACATATTATACATTACATTTTACACATCTTGAACATCATATGGTCGTCTCTTATCATCACACATACTACATATTCTTCTATGTGTTGCACTCACTACCCTATGACGCACTCTAGTTCCTCGGTCCATACTCGACTACCGAGGGTTTACCAATCAAATGGACCTTATCATACACACACATTCATCACTTAACCTTCTATCATGTGAAATTACTAGGTTAGTGACATACGCTATAGGCTAAATGGTCACTTATTCCTTCATCTTGTAGTGGTACACGCTTTAGGATACATCACCACTCCCTCTATTCATCTCATCATGATATACACTTTAGGCTACATCATCACGCGTTCATCTCTAGGTCACATATCATCAATGCGTTAGACATAATACATACATAGACCATTTCCCGATGACGTACTCTCATTTATGGTTCATTCTTGATTGTTGAGGGGGAAAACCAAATGAACCTCACTGCATACAACTCCATTCACTTAGGGGGCACATGGCTCTTATCATCCATCTTGCATTCCATTCCATCCATCCACAACATGTTGCATATCTTGGTTGCTTTTACTCTTTCTTACATTTTCTCATATATGTTCACTTTATTACACATGCTAGCTAGATCTCTTATATGTCATTATCTTTACCATACAAACAAGAAAGTTTACACCATTTCCTATTTTTGTCGAGATACAAGTCTCTTACATGCAACATGGATGCTTTCCTCCTACCACTCCCACAATGGTTGTTGGGGGCATCCACATTATCTCTTACAACTAATATTATTTCATTTTTCTTCATAGAAGCACTACTTTCTTGCTTATAGATGCTCTTGAGATATGGGTTATCTTTCTAACATGCTAATGGGTGCTTCATGTGCAACATTTGTTTACAGGATTATTTGCTTCCATGGCTATTTGTTTGTTTATTTGCTATTGTTTGTCTCTTGTTTGATATTGTATTTGGGCATTTCCTATGTTTGGTGTGCACATTTATTTGTTTTATGCGGCCATTATGGCCTAGAGTGTATTGCGACATCATGAGTGATGTCCCATGTTTTCAACCCACTTTAGCGGTTTATGGTTGTCTTATTACATGTTTACTTGCTTTCTAGATTCTACATTGTTTGTGTAGCATACACTTGTCTTTTACATGCATGTTTGTTCATACTAACACTTGTTTCTAGCCACTTTTTTGTGTGTGCCTTGGTTTCTACCAAGCACATTCCCTTCCCCTACAGGGAAGAGTTTACACGGTTTGTCCTCTTTTGGGGTTGCATCCTCCTATCTCGCTGTGATGTCACATGTACCCCAAAATAGGGGACATAATTTTTGTTTTACACATTACACAATGCTCTCTACCAATACATTTTAGTTCATTTTTTCATCCTTGACATTGTGGGTTATACAACGAGTGGGTTCATACCAATCTACACTACACAACAGATTTTATAGGATAGGTTTTCCTTTGCATTACGGGGGAGCAGGTTATAGGTTAGAGGATACAATGGATTACCTCCTATGCTACTTCATCCAGCGGTGTCGGATCACCCAAAAAACTAGGTAGTATAGAGATCTCTTCACACTATTCTTAGGGAAATAATTATAGGTTGGAGAATAATGTAGCTTTTTCCCTACACTTCTTGCCACAATGGCGTGAGATCACCCAAAAAAATCACGGTTACAAGATATCCTTTCTTCACCCTTTCTCTCATCATGGATCAGGTGCACATGTTTCTTTTAATATTTCATACTTCCTTTTACAATTTTTTACTAGATACATGCGATTTTTACATATACTTACATATTTGACTACCTTATCATCTTCTCCTTTGCATGTTTATCTCGTATAAAAAGCAAACATTCAATAACAAGAAACTACAACAAAGGCATCAACAACAAAAAAATGTCATTTTCAGTTCATACCTCATACTAACATGTAGGTACCTCACATACATCAATATCTACACACACTCTTTCACCCTATGTTCACTCTCACCACTTTTTTACTCTTTTGCATCTTTAGTCTCCACACTCCAATGTTTTCTCATTTCACGCTTTGTTTAGTCTTTCGGTGCTTTCTACATCACTCTACATGGACATTAGGTACACATCTCTATCTACTTTATGTTATCAAGTGTTTCGCTCACCAACATAAAGTGGGGGAAAATGTAGACACAAAATCATGCACTTTGGGAATTATTTAGTCTCGGTCTCATACTACTATTCATATGGTTTTTGAGTGAAGAAATTACTAATTAACCCATGTCCTTTTTCCATTTTACTTTGTTTTTGTCGTCACTTCCAACCTCCCGCATGTACTCACCTAGTCAATTTTTCCATTTGGCATCGTTTTATCTCTTGATTGGGGTGCCCAGACACCCTAGTCCCATTATGGGTGCCCTTATCCTTTTACACTTTCCCACCACTTTTTGGGCACTTTATAGTCATTTGAGATTTCTATATTTTTAGTGGTCAAACTTTTTTAGGGTTAATTATGAAATTAGAACAAGAGAACCATATAAATATAAAGTTATGAGACCATAATGAGGGACCAAGCACTAGGAACTACTATCATCACCTAAGGTTACATCCATTAAAGGATCCATTTGCATCCATCTAGCTCCATCACAAGGGACAAGGTTGGTTCATCTGCATCACACTACATAGGATGGAAGTTTATTATATTCCATCCACCATTTTATTATATTTCTACATCTATTTATTACTCGTTATTTTCACAAAGTGTGGTGACACAAGAGAACCTAGGGCATTATTACACACACACACACACATATAACTACATCGGGTATGAGATGTAGTGTAGTACTCGGTTAGTAAGTCCACCATTATGGCTACTAAGGATAGTCGGCCCCTTCATATGCATCTTTATTTTTTTATGGGTTTGATGCTTGTCTTGGGGTTTACGAGTTCTCGTCTTCATTTATGATCTACAATGGCATTCAACACGGTCCAATGACATATACACAATAGGAAGAGAAGGTAGATAGTAATTCCATGACACCTCGAGAGGAGGTTGTAGAGATTTTCCCAGACCGGGGTGCCCACATCTCGGACAGTACCCAAGTCCTCCTCGGGCACCTCGGTTTGTCCTAATGTTCCAAATTTGTGCTTTCTGGAGATTTTGAGTGATCATTCCTACATTTTGTTTATTTTTATTCTCTGCATGACACAATCCTAACATATCTATGAAAAATTTAAGCTCTTTCTAACCCTCTTTTCTCATTAGGGTTTCACATTTCTACTTGCTTAGTGGCTTGGGTTACTTTCTTTATTTACTTAGATTTTATATATTCCTCTTCTTAATATTAGATCAACTTATAATATCCACAATTTAGTTAATCACTAGTTTGTTACTCCATAATATTATTGAGGTTCTTCATTACCCCTTAAATTCTAATGTCCCCAAGCTATAGCCATTCATTGTCATGCTAAATGTCTAGCATGCAAAACTAAAAAATTGATCATGAAAAATAAACCCACCATTTGAAAACCTCTCTCTTAGTCATTGTGAGCCCTTATGTAGTCACTAAATCACGCACTTACTATGTACGTCTAGCCTCTAAATATTTAATTTATATGTATGATTCCTAAGGAAGATAATTACTCATTAATACCTCTTTACTTTACTTTGACATTTTAAAATCCTTTTCATCTTTATTGCTTGTTATTTCTAATTGACAACTTACAGTTTTGCATACCAACTGACATCTTTCTCAACTCTAATTTCACTATCAAACATTTTTGAGCACCCAATACAAGACTGGTCATTAGGGTAAGGAGCACTGGGTGCTACTATCCCCTCGTGTGCCTCTATCTTGCTTATCTCTTTTTCGATATTTTTAATGTTACTTAGTTCTTGTCTTATTTTATCACCCTTTGTCAACATTTCACTTGTTATTGACTAAACTTATTAAAATGAATCATATATGCATGTAGTATTTAACCTCATTAAGTAGGAAAGCATTTCAAGAGGTGCATACTATTACATAGAGATAATATTTTCTATCTACTACACTTTGAAGACTATATTTTGGCATTGTATACTTCAATGGATAGGAGGGTTTATTCTAAATTATATACCACAAATTGCATTGAGAAAGTAGTTGTATGTTGGGTGAAGAAATGGCCAAGTATGAAGACATGGATGAGGACATAAGGACACACAAAGGTGGGCATAAAAGCATAAAAGAATAAATTTCACAAGGAAAAATAAATGCGCAAATATACACATGGGGTATAGAAGGAAATGCGTGAAAGGTTATTCGTAGAGACAATAGACTCGGGAATTAACCATATTTGTAAGATAGGATAAAAATATAACACACGTGGAGGATGGCGTATTCACCAAGGCAAACCGCAAATAGAAAGGATGGATGATGCACATGTAAAATTTGGGATATATATAAGGTATGCATGGACAAATAAAGGTAAGTATGACATGGCATGGAAAATAAACAAGCTATTTATACTATGGGGAAAAATCTATTTATAGTGCATGTAACTTAAAGTAAAGTAGGATGACACCTAATTATAGGAAAGTACAAGCATGCAAACTATATTTAGGAATTTTTATTAATATATTAAAGCATGTAAGTGGTGAAGGACAAGTTCCCACCCTATATATAATATGTCCATGTAAATTAATGTGTGTGTGTGGGTACAAAGAATTATTAGTATGGTATGTTTCTAGATCTGTATGTAAGTTTGGGTGAGTATATGTGCACATTGTCAAGTGCATGAGTCGTGTGTTTATAATGGATAATCTAGTATGGATTGCCAAAGTACGAGAGGATTCACATGGTGTAATTGATATCTAGACTCATTCTTGATTGCATATGTTGATGAATGAATATAAGCTCATTTTATGATCAATTACATGTGGGCATACCATAATAACTCATATTCGTATATGGAATATATATTACATGTTATGTTGATCATGTCTCCACAGGGACCATGTCTTGATTTCTTCCCTAGAACGTACTCAAAGGAGTTACATGCACTTCAGGTGAGAACTTGGAGATTTGACTAAGTGAGGTGTTAGCGTGCTTGACTATGTTGTGCTGATTTACTAGACTGCAACGTGACATTTTGGCTCCATTGTCGAGACCTTCTTTATTTAGGATTTATAGATGTAGCGTACACATGGCATTCTTGTTGTCATTAGATAATGTTGAACGCTGGGTACGTAAAGGCTAGGATGAGTTTTCACAAAGATACAACATTGGTGTTAACTTCAATCTACACAAATGGGTCAAAGACAACTTTTATGATTCACTCTATGAGACATTTTTCAGCTTCTTTCCTTGAGAATTATATGAGTGGTTAGCGGTGCATGCACAAAATAGAGGAATTTAGATCAGATGAAGGTAGATCTAGAATCATAGTAGGTATCGGGCATTGGATGACCTTAATGAGCTATGAATATGTGTTATAAATCATTGGTGAGAAGGATTGCTCGAAATTACACCTTGGAGTATGTGATCTCAACATTTTCATGCAGAAGGAAACATAGTTCTAGTTCCTTCACGAGCCTAAAGTATCATATCTATGTGTGCTATCATTAGCTATAAATATTTTAATAGTTGAAATGGCACTTGAAAACTTGCTAATAGATAGATAAATACCTTCCACAAGCAAAGACATGGGAAGGGGTTGGAAAGGATGAAATTGACTTAAATGGAATCAAAGAGAGAAGAAATATTTTACAGGTATAATGATGCATGAGAGAGGTTCATTGAAGAATCACTAAGATAAAGAGGAATGTGGTTAGGAAGACGTGATGAGAACCCTATGAGAGGTTATGGACGGTATGACCATGTTTGTCTAATATTGGGGAAGTGCGGTTGAAGGATACCATCAACATCTACAAAAATTAATTCTAGAAAGGAAGGAAGCTGTTGGCATGCATTTGACCCACCCCAAAACCTTAACCCTTATGGTTGGTACTTGAGGATAAAAATTCCACATAGAGGATCATCATAGTGATAAAGAACAATAAGGTAATCAGGGATCACAATGTTGGGTTGGAGATACAAGAAGATATGTTTTGGTGTCGTCTTAGGAGGCAAAATAGATTAAGGCAGTGTATATGGTAGTGCAACAGGATCCTATAGTTGGATAGAAAATTTTGTTTGGAAATAACCCGGTAGGCATGCTACCCATTAGTAGTAATCCCATAGGTAGAATACCAAGAAAGATGGTTGGTGTATAATTTATCTCTACCACAAGGATGCAAGGTAGCACTTTGTTAGGTCATTTGGTAGTAGCAAAACAAAGGGATTGGGAGGCTCTGGTCCTCCCCGAGTAGAGTAAATCCTAGTGGAGGTTTGGGGTCAGGATCTAGTCCTCCCAAAGTGGAAGTAATCCAAGAAAATGAAGTAACGAACCACCATAATAGCCTCCTTAGATATTCTTTGATATGTCACTCCACCGACCTAAGTATAAAGGTGTAGAAGATGCCACAAATCACGTGCAAAAGTGTGAGTTATTACTAACACCATTTAGGATGGCCTTATCACATAAAACACTTACAAAACCACATGAGGATTTGGAGCTAGCATTGTGTGTAAAGGTAGTTAAAAGTGTAGATCTTGAAGTGAGTTCATTCCTTAAAGTGTATATTGCATGTATGATGACATAGTTAGATAAGATGTCCACTAATTATATGTATGACACTTTTAGTGGACTATGGTGTACAAATTATGATGTAGAGGGGCACACTAAGGATAGTTTTCCATGTAGGAATATGCACGTGCTTCTCTCACTTGTGAGATCTGTAATAAAAATCATGTGTTCGGAACTTCCCACTTTTGTAGTGTGCCACACATAATAATGTATCACTGTACTAACATATTTGTGATGTGCACAACCATGATATATCTAATTACTGTCCTATTGACCATATTCACGAGGATTGTAAGATTGGGTTGTGCCAAACTAGCGTAGAGACAAATTAGCCACAACTTTTTATTCTTTATGTGACTAAAACTAGGACATCCTAGCTCAAGGGATGCTATTTCAATCACATACACACAAACACACACTAGAACTACATGGAGTATGAAACATAGTGCAATAATAAGTGATAATCACATTGGGGTAACTGCTAAGGTTAGTATGACTTAAGCATATGAATATTGTGTTTATACCTAGGGTTTCTTTTTAGGTGCAGTGATCAAGATATCCAATCGGTGGGAAACATTTCCCTAAATATCCCAAGATCATTACAGTACGGTATAAGGCTTCGAGATATTTTTGGCACCTATTGGAACATGAAAAATGGATACCGTACGCTCTAGATGTTGTCCATGCAAGAACAAAATGTTTACAGGACGCACTTAAAACACATGAAACATAATGATTGGACACAGTGCAATGGAAAATGTTTCATCAAAGCATCATAGAAAAAAAAAATAACGGGTTATTGTTTCAAACCTCCATTCTTACAAAAACATCACTTAATAGTAAAAAATTAGTCAACTGAGGGGCCCACTTTTATTTTGGAAGGGGACTGGCCATTGGAGTAATACAACTCATCTTGAAAACTCACCGAGTTGAGGTCGAGTTAGGCATTGAACCTTATGGGTGAGTTGGCACCGAGTTATTGGAGAGCTAAAAGGAGAGATGATTGAGCTCATGAACAAGCTAGTGCTAAAGCATAAATTGAGCTAACCGATCTCGAAGAGAGTTCAATGTGTCCAGTCACATAACCATTGTCACATAAAAACAATGAGCTCCGGTTAAGAAAAATAGAAAGGATGTGGCCGAAGCCACAAAAATTCTAACCGACATAGGCTTGATAAATCCCTCAACAAATAATATCACACCAAATGTGGGATAAACCCACGACCCACCAATAATAATTCCATCCAACTCATGACACTTGGAAGATGATGGGCTACTCGATAACAAACACGTGGACTCGTCCCCGGTGACTCAACAAATGGAGTGGATTGCTCAATGGTGTAAACACGTGGGCATCGATGAGTGCTTGCTAGGATGATGTGGTGGGAAGAGTGAGGACGGAGCGGGCGATGCGGTGCAATAACTTGACGAGCTACATAAAACTAACAACAAAGGAGATGGGGGCAAGGATCAACCCGCTAATCTCTCGTCATGATGTGAATGACCTAACCAAACTGCCTTGCTTGGTGTGCTAATGATAACTCAGCCGATAAGTCATTTGACATGTAATTTGGGGAAAATTTTGGGTATATAAAGCCTAAAAAAATCACAAGCTCGTCTCATCAAACAAATAACAAAGAAGAGATATGTGTGAGGATTTTAAAGAGGCATTAGGAAATATTAAGGCCATTTTTGAACATAAGACCTATTTTAATAGGCATATTGTAAAGAATGGGAGTTAATTATTAACTCACCACATCATTGTAAGAGGTTATTTTATGCCTTAACCTTCTCATGTGGAGTCCGAAGTTCATCGTGGAGCTAAAGGAGAATATCCGACACCGGAGAATCATATTGGAGTTCGATTCTCTATGTTGGAAATTGATATACCAAGTTCATGTTGCTTGAAGGATATGGAGAGGATATGATATTGAGCTCGACAACACTATTTTAATTATCTCTAGAAGTATGGTGGAAGTTAACATGAGATGTAAAGATAGGAAGTTGTGCTGAGCACCTTTGAGCTTCCAAGACCAGTCTAGATTCTGTCGGATCGATCGGCACCAAGTTTAGGTTGTCTTGACGACACATTCATTATAGTATTGTAATTTTCTATCTTGTACCTATAATTAGATTATTATAATGAATCGGTTTAACATTTAACGAACTCGAGGCGTAGGTAATGTCGAACTCCATTATACACTTGGTGCAATGTCTTTCATTATTACATTGCATTTTTGTTTAAGTTGATTAATTTTTTGGGGTAAAATCATAATTAGAATAATCTACCTATAGGGATCCATTGGTTGAGGAAAAAAATGACTAGTTTACGGATCAATTTAGTATCGAGCCGGTTTTGTTTGTAATAGCATTATACTACAGTGTAATGGATTTATACAAATTCTTTTAGTGGCCCATGGTGCTCACTATTCTAGGCACTATGTTATGAATGGCGATGTTTCGGCATTAAGACTAGGGACACCAAATTACGGAATTGAGAACACATTTGGAGGATGTGGATGCCTGAAAATGTTCACAATTTCAATAGATTTCTAAGATGCAAAGAATTATTGATTCCTTACCTAACATGATGGCAAAAGCATGCCGATAGAGGAAACATCACAGAGAGATTTCACCATCCCCCATCAAGATAGTATGTATCCACTGTTCCAAAATCATATATGATGTAAAGCATTGTTTTTTGTGGAATCCAGATTGAGAACCTCATTGGTTTAAGAAAAGGAATGTAGCCAAAGGGAAGACTCTTACTACCCCTAGTGCAAGTCGGCGTGTAAAGTCCTTGTAACCTTAGAGAACACTAGCTACACCTCCTAACATGGTTTTGCAATCTGTGAGGATATCTAGACAAAGTGTTCCAATAATTGTTGAAGGAAACCCAATACAACTTGTATTTGATTAGGAAATATGTACAAGTTATGTGTCTATTGATGTGGTACATCGTCAGGATTACCTCTTATGCCTTTGCCACATGTAAAAACATATGGCACACGAGACGGTTGTGTCCAAGGATAAAAATTGATATTATACCTTGATATACATTATTAGAGGGAAATTTTTAGACGTAGTCACTCTTGAAATCATTCCATTGGAGATGGATGAGATTTTCTTGGGAAACATGTACCTCTCCGCTCATCGGTGTTCATAACAAACGAGCGATATGGCCTCAAACTTTGGTGAATCATGTCACGATTGTCGAGTTCAATACTAGTCGGCTCATGGGACCAGGAAATGGATACTTCATTGAGTCATCGGACTCATATGTACTGGGAGACCAACATATACTAGATGACATACCGAATGAGGGGTCATTCAATGACCAAAAAGGAAACCAATGAAGCAACCAAGTCCACTCTAAAGATTTAGGTATTGATAGGGAATCTTAGGTGAAAAATAAAGTAGTCATTTATTGTTGTATCTATTTGAAAATTTTAGGTTTCTAATAAAAATAAAGAAATGTATACCCATATTCTACATGCTATTATTTGTAACAAAATTAAGACCCATTTAGGAATTATTTATACTTTGATATACTAAAATTCTAAGACCCTCTGGAAAGGGAAAATTTTTTTATAGTAGTATATCAAATTTTCTTGTTGAATAATTTGTATAGGAACAACAAGAAACATTTTTCATACTTTGTAGTAAAGGATGACTGTGAAAAAAAGATGACAAGGATTGGATTTTCCAAGCTAGGAGACACTTTGTTATAGGTTTATCATGCATAGGGTTTTATTGCAATAATTTGTATGCAAAGATCTACTATGGAGTCATCCCAAAGACCATACAAATATTATCTATCTGATTTGGAATCAGAGTGGTGCAACAAAACGAAGTGGTCCCAAGTGACATATGTCATAGGATCAAAACAATTGTATGATTAAAGGAGTAGTAGTTCAAAGGCCACCGTTTCATCTACTGAGAGATCTCTTCGAGACATCACGAGTTCTAAGTTAAATTCGAGAAGCAAAGAAGATAATATTTTTAGGGATGAAAGGCTCCTTAGAGGGGAGATTTTATCTACATATCAAATCAGTGGAAAAATTTTCCCTAAATATCATAGGATCATTATAGTATGGTAGAAGGATTTGAGATCTTTTTTATGCCTATTAGAATGTGTAAAATGGATACCATATGCTCCAGATCTAGTCTCAGTACAAGAATAAAATGTTTTTAGGACACATCTAAAACATAGGAAATGCAAAGTGACTAGACATGGGTGCAATGGAAAATGGTTCGTTAGCATCACGAAGAAAAACATATGTGTTTTTGTTTCAAACCTCTAGTCTTGATAGGTGTTGCTCGATAGTACAAAAAAATTCAAATAAGGGGCCCACTTTTATTTCAGAAGGGGACCCAACTGCTGGAGTAATACAACTCATCTTGAAAACTCATTGATTTGAGGTCAAGTTAGGCATCAAGCTATGGGTATTATCAATGAGCTATAAGGTGATATGATTGAGCTAGTGGTTGAGCTATAAAGTGGGCTAACCGAGCTTGATCATAGATTCCAACGTGGAAAATCACACAATCATTTCCACATAACAACCGAAGAGCTCTAGGATTTTGAAATGGAAAGGATGTGGCTAAAGCTATAAACAATCCTAGCCACCTCGGGATTCATAAATCCATTAAAAACAACATCATGTAGAATGTGGGATAAACCCATGATCCGCCAATGACAACCATGTCCAACTCGTGACACGTGGTGGAAAACGGCTACTCAAGTGGCGGAAAGGTGGACTCATAATCCCTGGTGACTCATTAGATGGAGTAGATAGATCAACAACGTAAAAATGTGGGCATTGATGAGTGGTCGTTAGGATGATGTGGTGGGAAAAGCAAGGACAAAGTGAGTGACGCGGTGCAATAGCTCGACAAGATGGAAAAAATAGACAATGAAGGAGGTGGGGTGGGGATCAACCGCTAACCTCCCATTCGCGATGCGATTAGCCCAACCAACCCACCTAGCTTGACACACTAGTGACAACTCGATTGATAATGCATTTGACATGTAATTTGCGGAAGATTTGGGGTATATAAACCCCCCACAAATCAAAATCTCTTCTCATTAAACAAAGAACAAAGAAGAAAGAGGTTTGAGTATTTTAAAGAGGCCTTAGGGAAATATTAAGGCCATTTTTAAAGATAAGACCTATTTTAATAGGAATATTGTAAAGAATGGGAGTTAATTATTAACTCACCACATTGTTGTTAGAGATTATTTTACTCCTTAGCCTTCTCATGTGGAGTCCGAAGTTCATCGTAGAGTGAAAGAGAATATCGCGCACTTTGGAGAAGCATACTAGAGCTACGATTATCTATGATGGGAATTGATATACCAAGTTTTTGTTGCTTGAAGGTTGTGGAGAGGATCGTATTTCTTTGAGGCACATTCATTATAGTATTGTAAGTTCCTATCTTGTACTTGTAATCGGATTGTTATAATGAATTGGTTCAACATTTAGTGAACTCGAGAGATGTAGGTGATTGTCAAACTCTATTATCAATTCGGTGTAGTGGATTTAATCATTGCATTGGATTTTTTTAAGTTAATTATTTTTTGGGGTAAAATCATAATCGAATAATCTTCCTATAGGGATTTGTTGGTCAAGAAAAAATTGATTAGTTTACGGATCAATGGGTGTGATAAAACAAAGGTTTGAAAAACTTGGCGTGACCTATAACAAACAAGAAGTAACAAAGAAAGAACCATATCCTAAGCTATTCCACGAAAAAGTTCCCATAATGGAGACACTAGTGCCGATGACTCTATCCCATTCTAGGTGGTTATGTCTTATTAGTTTCGGATCAAATTTTTAGACATAGAGCTTAGAAAGTCTAGGATTAGGTGTTTCATATCATTAATCATTCTAGAATTAGTCCAGGACCTACACTTATAAGCTGAGTCAATCTCTCAACCCTATCTATAACTCTTTCTTACATTTCCTTTACTTAATCTTTCTTATTTACTATTTTATATATCTAACCAATAGTGCCCTTATCTTGGATTTAATTTTATTAAATCATTTGGTGAACCCATTCCTTACATGTCCATTATTGGATATTTCATGGCTTCTTATACATTTGATTTTAATGCTTCCCCATTCTATATCCAAGTTTTACTTCATAACCTCGTTGTTAAGTGTGTCCTAGTTGATTACGGATCTGGTTTTAACATATACATTGTTGTTTCTCTATCAAATATGGCTTTCCACCACTCATCTCAATTCATATATTCATTATATCTGTGGATGTGATGACACACCTAAGAAATTATCAATCACAATTTATATTCCCTTACTATGCGATCTTGCATTCCTAATGTTCCATGTCACATTATTCCTCATCATGTCTCTTATACTATCCTTTTAGGCCATACTTGGTTACATATTATGTATACAGATTCTTTCTACCCATGCCCTTGATGCACCTTCTTCCACAAATAATATTATAGTATATTCCACATTTCATGTTTCTACTCCTTGTGATATTCTGTCATACATGATGTTGATGACATAACGTACATTGTACATTTTTTTCCTCTTGGAATGCACCCTATTGCTACTAAATTACAAGATCAATTTTCTATTGGAATCCATGACACTCCTCCCATTATTTCTCAATATTGATGCACTATTATTGATCATATGCTTAGTGCTTCTAATGTTACATCTCTATCTACACCTTCCTAATCACAAGCTAGAGAAACATATGTTGATTTTACAATATGCTTTCACTTTCTAAGATTCTATGCATGATACATTTACTATGGATGCACCTTATCTTTTTACATACATGGAGGAAATCGATTCCTCTATTTCCACATTTATTTCTATTGTCATATGGGATAATTCATACTACTTAATTGCTTCTGATCTTCCCAAATTCCACCTATTGCTTCTGATGAGTCTTGTGTCTCTTGCTCCATTGCTTGAATTGATACTGATGAGCCTCCTAGCATTACATATGCTACAAATCTTTTAACTAACATTTTAATCTTTATGTTTGCACTTAATTTTTTCACTATTACCAACATGGCCAATGTTACACATATTTTATTTCCTCTTACTGGAAGCATTCTCATTGTTTATACAATTCATACTCATCCAGTTGGGATAGTATACTCTATAGGATTTTCCTCTCACCATGTTAACATTATTCTCTGGTAGATCTTGTGTTTACCAATGTTCTACCTATTCTAGTTTCTCCACATGTTTGACACAATCCTACTCCACATGCTATGATACATGCACTTTCACAAAAATTTAGGTCCTTGCCCTATGTTCACATATGTTCATCTTCTTTAGAAAATTGTGGGCTCTTATCTACTACTCTCATTACATAGATCATCTTGGCATTCACACTTGGGGGCATTCTAATTCCCCCACACCACCTAATGACATCATTTGTTCCTAGTTCATACTTGACTATTGATGGTTTCTTCTAAAGAACCTCACTTTACACACACCCACTGGGGGAATCCTTATTCCTCCATTTGCACTAATTTCATTCATATATTTGCAATCAAAAATAGAAAAACATGTTTTCTTAGATATCGATTGGATATACTCTTGCTTCGTTATACTACTCTATGTTTCACCTTTTCCTTTTATGTTACTACAATTTATAGTATGCTTTATCATTTTCCATACACACATGTGTGTTCACATGATATATTGAGGTGAATGTAGGCCACTTACACATTGCTCCATGATATATGATGCTTAGTCTTATCCATTACCAATCCCACTGAGGCTCCTGAGGGCATCTAAATTTTCTCACTTACTATCATGTTCTACAACTACAATATTTAACATTTTCATATTTAGATATTACATTGTTACATATTATTTATATTTCCTAACATGTTAATGGGTGCTTAATGTTTAGAATTTTCCTTGCGTGAATCCTCTAATCATGGTTATTTGATTTGCTTATACTTTGTTATTGTTTGTAGGATATGTCCTATGTTTACTTTGTACCTTGTTTGCACAAACCTTGATGGCTTGATTTTATTGTGACATCTTGAGTGGTGTCCCATGTATGCAACCAACTACTCACTATGTCATTGTTTCTATTTTCCTATATGCTCTTTCCTAGTTGTTATTTATGTGTGCATTTTTGTTTCTCACTAACACTTGTATGATAACATTTTTAATTGTTTTGTTTGTGCTATGGTATTACCATGCATAATATCCTTCCCCTATAGTATTGTTATATAATATGTGCACATCAGTTTCATCCTTCATTTTTGGGATTCACTCACTTGTGTTCATCTCACATGCCCTAAATGAGTGGGGAAAACATTGAGTGAACCTTTTCACCCTCCCCGGGAGTTACAAAAAGGAGTTACATAAACACAAATAACATGATTAGAACAAAAATTAGTTATAGAACATGGCCAACAATAGACATGGCCAAAATTCAATCCTAGAAAGAAGCACCTATAATATACTAGAACTCTTGGGTGTTAGTGTCCCACATGGGCACTCCTATCCTAGAGAGAAAAATAGTTACATAGAAGTTTCAAAAGTTACACGATTCTGATCTTGTCCAGTTTCGGTGAGTTGCATAGTTACATTCTTCTCCGTATTCGGTAGTTTCATATTACAATCGTTACTAACATAAACTAAGTACTTACTCAAGAACCAAAGTAGGAACTAAATAAGGGAATGACACCTAGGGAATATGTAGGAAAATGATATGCTTGGAACAATGTGTCACCTGAGGTAAGTTACAAATCAGGTTTGTGATCATCTGTAGTGGCACTTATTCATAGGGAAGCATTAACGGTTGGAGGGAAAAATATCGATCTCCCAATACACTTTCCCTTAGCGAGAGATAAGGGGCCAAAATTTGAAGTTTAGGCGAGACACTCAAATCCCTAGTTTGGCGACAGGACACCCAAATCATTTTTACTATTCCACCAAAATCTTAAGTAACAAGTCTACAAACAAGAAAAAAATCATATCCCTTTCTCTTGTAACTCTCCTTGTGTACTCTAACCTCTTGGTTTAGCTTTTCTAATACGCATTTCAATTTTTACATGTTTTCTAGGTTAAATTTAAATTGAATTTACCTAGAGCATTGAATACACTTATTTTATTTTGCAAGTTCTATCTTATTCAAACAAATCCAAAGAACACATGCAACCATGAAGCAAATCTCAAACACACTCCAACAAAAAAAAAAATCCAAAGAACTACACATACATATAATTATCACTCCACTCATTTAAAGGTCACCCCTAGGATCCTTAACCTTCCAAATCCTTATAATTTCATGGCACACATTTTGCACTAATTCCATTCAAGATGCTACAACACGCATTCTACATGTTATATGGTACAATATCCATTCAAATCTCTAAGGTACACTCTTGTTTTATACTTTATCCTCTGAATCCTTATTCACCAAAATAAAGTGGGGAAAAATGAAGTCACTAAATCACGTACTTACTATGTACATATAGCCTCTAAATAAGTCATTTATATACAAGATTCCTAAGAAAGAGAATTACTCATTAACACCTCTTTAATTTTGTTTGACATTACGTTTATCCTTTTCAAATTTATTACTTGCTCTTTCTAATTGACAACTTATGGTTTTGCATACCATATGACATCCTACTCACCTATGATTTCATTATCGACCTTTTTGATCACTTAATAAAGGACTTCCCATTAGAGATAGGAGATCCTAGCTGCTACTTTCCCCTACGAGTGCCCTCTGTCCTCATTATCTCTTTTCTAATCTTTCAAATGTTACTTCTTTATTGTCTTATTTTATCACCCTTGGTTCACCTTTCAATTGTTAATGAAGAAAATTAATCAAAGGAATCATATATATACATGTATTAATTAACCTCATTAAGGGGATAAGTATTTAAAGAGGTGTATACTATTATAATGAGCTAATATTTTCTATTTTATACACCAAGGACTACATTTTGTACGACATACTTCACTTTGTAGATGAGGATTTATTTGAATTCTATACCACACATTTCCATTGGGAAAAATTAGTTGTAACCCACTATTTTTTGTGTAATCGACAATAGGGCATCTTAGATCAAGGGAAATTATTTCAATAACACACACAATAGAATGACATGGAGTCTAAAATATAGTGTAATTCTCACCGACAATCACATTGGAGTGAATGTCGAGGTTAGTATGACTCAAGCATATGCATATTTTTATTCATCTAATGTGTGGCCGAGTATTATTCTACTAGCTAGGATTTATTTTACATGTACATTTACATGTGTAACTAACCTAATGCAACTTACAACAAACAAGAAGTGATAAAGAAATAACTAGATCCAAAACTATTCGATAGATGCCAACACCTAGAACACACACTAGCATCTAGAAGTCCTTGTCCCATTTTGTGAGGTTTTGTCATCTCGGTTTCTAGATCACAACAGGTTCATTTTAAGACACCTCTAGAAAATTGGAGGTGGAAAATACCTGTCAAATATCCCTAGAACTAGTTTCAGTGAAAGGTGAATTTGACAATTTTCTAGAACCGAATTTTCGCTAGTTTGTTTGAGCCATAGAGACTACAAATTTTCAGACACTAACATCTCTTAATGCTCGTTAATAAGATCTCACTAATGTCGTGTTGACATGCATCAATAAGGGCTATTGACGTGCATCAACAAGGGCTATTGATGTGCGTCAACGCCCCTTGTTGACGGCGTCAATGGCCCTTATTGATGTGCGTTAAAGACTCCTCTTGACGCGTGTCAACAAGGGCCATTGATGTGTGTCAACAAGGGGCATTGACGCGCATCAATAGCCCTTGTTGACGCGCGTCAATGGCCCTTGTTGACATGCATCAATGGCCCTTGTTGACGCTGCGTCAATGACCCTTGTTGACGTGCATCGATAAATGTCATTGACCCTAGATTTGTCCTATAAATACCCTCCTATTGGTCATTTTCACGTTTACACTTTTCGGCTCTCGATTTTTTTGTATACAAGAATCCATCATTCTCAAAGACTCAAGCACAACTACAATGGTGACTACAAGTGCATCCCAACTACAAGCTCAAGACAAAAATCAAGAGGAAAATCTAGTCCTATCCATGGGCAAGATCATCTACAGGAATCCTTTGTGCCCCCACATCCAAACTATTTTACAGATGACTTCCGAATACAAGGATTTAATCGATGCATGTGAGTTTAGTGGGCTCGTTAAGATGCCCCATTTTGAAACAGACCAAGATATTTTGAACTACCTTCTCTCATCTTACAATATAGAGGATGGCTTATTTTATGTTACTATGAATGACAAGCTGATTGTTTCAATTCGGTATCGACCCAACTGACATTCATTGGTTTACGGGCCTTCTATTTATAAATTTACCCTTTGTTACAATGAAGGCAACACTTGTCGAAGACGATAAGAAATATCTTAAATCGACGTTTGGTTTCCATGTTGATTGTAAGTATAATTTGTTTTCATTCGTCATTTTTTATTAAGTTTTTGTTGTGATACAATTTAATGTTATATTAATTCCCACTGTTTTTTGGCATTTACAGCTCATGTCAATAAATCTAGGCGTGGTGTGGATACGTAAGCAATTGTACACCACTTTCTTACTGTAATGATTTCCTTTTTCAATCCAGAATAGTTTTCTAGGGTCGGCAAACAGATATACCAAACTAGGCCATTGCATACATTGTTGCAACTATCGCAAAACAAAAATTTGATTGGTGCACCTTTTTATCAAAAAAATAAGAACTGACATAACAAATGCAAAGCTTTCAGAAAAACCTGTCATTTACTCCACAAACTATCTCCTTGGCCTTTATTACGAGGCTCTTTTAAATTTAAAAGACAAACCAATTGCCACTTGCACTGACGAGGTGTTGATGAAGTTATCAATTCCATTTAAAGAACAACGGTATAAACTATTATGTTTGTATTTCGACATTACACTTTGTGCACAAGTATTAACAATTTCTGTTTATAGAGAAGATTTATGGAAGCCCTTCCTGAAAAAGGCGTTATCAAGAGGAAGAGGCCAACAACATGCTGAGGCTTCGAGAGATTCCCAATCTGAAATGGAAGCTCACTCCTCTCCAAACCCCCAATAGTTTGAATTCGTTAAACGCCAGAGAAGTAATACCTTTTCATGTATTATTTACAAATTCCAAATTTGTATTTTCATTTTCCAATTTAAATTTTACCCAATTGAATTGACATATAATTCAATGTTGATGACATTGTAAGGACTTTAGACCATACGCGTGTTTCGGAAACTCAACCATCTTCCCCAACTCACTCAGTACAATCGCATGCATTTGTATCTTCTCAACAACCACCAATTACTACTCCAACATGGCCACCCTTAGCACCGTGACAAGCTACCCCTCAACAACAAGGTACAAGTTTTGAATACTACTTTGTTTAATTTCATAGTTTTTACATTGTTTTCTAGTTTTTCATATGTTTTTTCTTGAACTTTTCAGCACATTGCAATCCTCCTTCTATTTAAACAGTGGCACCCCCCCCTCAACCAATAATATTTAAAATGCCAACTAGAGGATCGGAAAAATAACATTGTTAAACATATGCCAATTGCTCTAGCCCCTCGCAGGACACTAAACATTGCCTCCTCCTTTTGAATTCCAACCCTCTCACTTGGTGGCTTGCCCAAAGGTCTGATGGGCATATCGGTTTTGAATAATATAAATTTAGATGAAGATTACTTGGGCATTGATAGCAATGACCCAACTGGATTTTTCAATACCTGTGAGATGATTCAAGGCCAGCAGGTATACTTCAATTTCAACATACTTTACCATATTGAATTACATTTTGCTTTAGATTTATTTGTCTGAATCTTGATTAATTTTATCACAAACAAGATCAGGCCACCCAAAGGCAGAAACAAGTAGCAGTTGATCAACCCGAAAGCCCCCATACCTCTCCAGTGAGATCATCTTCATCAGATACAGATGGTGAACAGTTGTTACCTTTTCCTTTGGAGAACTTAATTGGTTATGATTGTCAATCCCATGTCGGTGAGTTTATTCTACCTCATATCAGTCAGCTCATAGAATGGGAGAGAAGGGATAAAGTACTTATCAATGATATTATTAGTCGTTATGAAAATTATTGGCAAAGGGATAGTTTATACATTGCAGTCCAGAATCAACCTGCGAAGATGGATTCCTAACTTACCCAAGTAAGAAGTGGGACTATCACGTATAACAACAACTATAAAGACAACATTTTGGATAAGACATTAAAAAAATAAGAAAATATTAGTGTTGAGGCCCGGGCATATTTTAACAAATGGTCTAAGGACAAGGATGCAGTACTTGCGATTTGCAAATGTCGAGAGAGATAGAGTGGTCGTAAGTATTATATCTTTCAAACAATAATTTTGTTAATTTAAAGTTTTCTTATTTTAGTAATATGTTGAATTGACATTACTTTTTTGTGCAATTGAAATATGAAAATTTGAAGAGTCAAGCAATTTTTTCCAAGTTCACTTGGAAACAACGAAGAACAGTTTATCCACAGCGAAGAATTTGAAGGAAAATATTGTTCTGGTTAACAAACAAAACAATACACTGAAGCGGATAATTAAAGAGCATGGCTTCGACCACGAAATATTACATAGTCTAGGATTAGTGGTTCCGGATCTTTCATCACCAAAAATCAATCCAGACTTATAGTTACATGATGATTCATTCTCTAAACTCTATCTATAAATTTTTCTTACATTTCCTTTGACTATTTTATCTATCTAATTAGTGGTGTCCTTACATTATATTTTAATTTCATTAAATCACCTTTCTCTAATCATCCCATCAACTCACACAATCTTTTATGATTTTGTGTCACCCTCATTCGGCTAAGAAGAACATGTTAACATGTTTTTCAAGTGTGTTTCGTGTGTAGGGAAATTTATCTAAGTTGGTTTCATGATGATACTAGATCTAAGGTGGAATAGTTCTCTTTAGAGAAATAAATTGGCTATTGTAGCCATATTTCAGCATAAGGACATCCCCCAAAAGCTAAATGGAAAGGATAAACCCATCGGGGGTTGTGAAAGAGAGAAATGAAGTGATCTAAAAAATTAGGGAAAATATGTAAAGGAAAATGATTTGAGAAGTATTTAAGAAAAACTAGGTTATATCGGGCACATGGAATAAAGGATACAATAAAGAAAGTGACCTTGTTCAGGATATTTTGGGAGTTACATGTGGATTTAGAATCTCATAGAATAGGAAATGGAAATATATTGGAATTCTCCACATTATAAACACATCAATTTTGGTCCAATGTTTCAAAATCCTCTGTGATAATCCAAGACACTTTAATTGCACCTTTGAGCCAAAAGAGTAACAGGCCCTGAAAATCAAATTGTGGGTATAATTTCCTCTTGAAAAATATTGGGTGAGTCTCAACAGGTTGTTTTGAGTTAAAATAAAATGTTTTTTCTCGTGAACTTTATGTCATGATCGCGGGGTAAAAAACATACTTTTGGTGTTCTAATTATGTATTATGATGATGACATTAATAAACAAACAAGCTTGAGCATATTTTTGTAGGTTGTGTGCCCCTTGAAATTCTTCCCAAGATGTAAGGGGACATGAGGGACAAAGAAGTTTGATCCCCCTATGAAATTTTTAGAATACCACAACATGTGTGTTACGCAAGTGTAAAACATCAAATATGCCCCTCCTCATGTCCCCCTTGGAAAAAATTTCAAGGATGAGTGTCACTTGCACTTTGTACCAACATGTAAGGGGACACGGTGGATACAAATTCCACTCCCACTTCCTAAAAAGCTTGGTTTAATCACTTAAAATTTACAACTTGAAGTGTTAGAGAGTGGAAAATGTGTAAACTCAAGATCTATTCAAATTTGGTCCCTCCTCATGATGCATGCACCCATGGAAATTTTTTGAGATATTTATGTCCCTTTTATTTTTCCTAAGGTGTAATGGGACATGGGGGATAAGAAATTATGCTCCCCCTCTCCTAGTTAGATCTCGAGATACATGCAAAAATATTATTGAGCCTTGAGAGCTAGTTTTCAGCCCCTTACATCTCACTCTCATGAAAATACATGTTGACACTTGTCATTATTTGATGAAAATCACATCCTCATGTTCCTCGTGTCCCCTTTTTTAGGGTGTAGCTCCACTTCAACCCCCATCGACCATGATTGAGCTCAAATAGGTTAAACAAGAGTTAAGGTGTGTAAATGAGATGGAAAGGCTTCATTTCCAAACACTTAACCATTTTTGAATTTCAAATGCATTTTTCCCCTCCCAAAGCTCTCTCCCATGTTGATATGTTGCTAGAATGTGCTTGAGACCTCACATGCTTGAAAAACTAATTTTTGCACATATCTCATGATCCTGTGGACCAAATCACTTCAAATTTTAACCATCAACTCCTCTTGAAAATGACTTCATGATGATCTATGATTCATGAAATGATATTCCACCATTAAAATTTTATTAATGACTAATTTTTCCATCCATGGAATTGATCTTTTCCTAGAGTAGTTGAAAATGTATTTACATTTTCCGGTGACTTGGTGAGCCAAATTGCCTGAAATTTAGAATAGATGATCCTCATAAAATTAGATTTCATTTGATCCATTTCTCACATGATGAAGTGGATTATTTTTAGGGATATGGAGGATTGAGTTTTCTCTCATTATTATTCCCTCCTCGATGAAATTTTCATTTTCCCAATGATCCAAAGAGCCAAATTACCTGAAATGTGGAGAAAATATTCTTCATAAAATAAGATTTCATTCGATTCATTGCTTGCATGATGAGGTGGAATATTTTTGGAGATATGGAGGAATGAGTTTTCTCTCAGTATTCTTCCCTCTTCGATGAATTTATCACTTTCCCACTAATCTGGATAAGAGAATCATCTAAAATTCAGAGTAGAGCATCCTTATAAAATAATGAAACTTTTGAGACCACTCTTGTCTCATTCCAACACTCAAAAGATCCACTTATAAAAATAGAAAGTATTATAAATATTTACATTATATAAAGATTAATTGCTACAACATTTCATCCTTTGAGTTTCCATTACTCCTTACATATCAAGAACACTCAAAAGTGATAAATTGAGACACTTACTAAAAATAGACATCTTGGAATTGGACTTACTAAAAATAGCAGGTGTTAAGATTGTGGTCAAACTTTGCACACTCATTGTCTCCCATTCATCTCACTGGAATTTGTCACCATGGAGCTCAAACACTCAAGTTTGGAGCTAATTTCAACTTCAAACATTGAGTATCCTAATAAGAGTGAAAATGATGTAACAAGTATGGAATTGGAATACTTGAAAATAAGAATTTTGATTGAAAATTGAGAAGGTGCAGAGGGGAATACATTCACAGTGGTCTATTTAGACTAGAAGGGTCATTTTTGTAAGAGTCTATATGGTCCATTCCATCCTAATAGTCACGAGAAAAGGGTCATCATGTTTAAGTGATTTAAGAAGTCATCTTAGGTCAAAAATTACAAATCTCATGGTAGTGTTTTTGAACACTTGTTCAATGATTTGGAGTGTGTTCGCATTTCACAGAAGGATGAGGTTACAATCACAATGTTTCAATTCAATAAGAGGTCATAGGAAAAGAACATCATTCTTAAGTAGTCATCTCATAACCCATCATAAGAAATCTCTCATCAATAAAAGATTTATTATCCCCAGATTTCCACTTCTCTCTCCTCCTCCCTCCATCTCTAACATTCTATTTCTTAATTGGGAATGTACTTTTTCACTCTTTTGTATTATTCACTTAAGTGGCCTCACTTTGCATTGTAAAAGTCCCTTTTCAAAAATAATAAAAGGACTTAATTTCATTCCTAAAGGAATATGAAAGGTCACAAGTGGTGGTAAGATGAAAAGTCACATGGGGTGAAGAGGAAGAGACATATTTGTAAGTTATAAATTGGGATGGCCTCTCCATTCCAAGGGGTTATAATTTTTGATTGTTCTTAGTTGTTGGCCTTTGTTTCACTACTACTGCAAGTAATAAGTTGTATTCTTATATCTCTGTCCTATGTTCTTATACTCTACTTTAGAACTTTACAAGTATTGTAATCTTATACAACCAAGAAGAAATTTTGTTTCTTTTATTAATGAATTCATAGAAGCGTGTGTCTTTGATTTATTACTCTTGTTATTACTTACATGGTTGCTTTATTCCTATTAAATGTAGACCTACTCTGGTTAATTTTGGTGAGAATATCCAAGTGCGTACTCACAATCTTAACCTCCCCTCTCTCTATTTTACTACTTCTTTTATCCCTTTCGAAAAAATCCCTCCCTTGTACACTTTGTATAAAACCTTTGCCACAAGTTTAGTGGAGTACTCATGTGTGATCCCTATCCCAATAACCACCCATGGTTTAATTAGTCCTTACATAAATAAATGGGAGCCTCCCATACCCAAGAAGGAGGGGGCTATCCATGTGATCGTTAGTGAAAACAAATAATATGTCCTACAATAAAGTATTTCAACAAAAATATTGAATTGAATACCTTTTTCTAAATTGTGCTCTTGAATCCCTGTGTTCAAAAAATTGAGTCTACCCACTCTTTAATTTTTTCTTCTTGTTGGGGTGTAGTATTATACTATGATTTCATAAAATTGAGAAGCAAAGGTTGTCTAGTCCTCATTCCCATCCATTCATCATTTTATTCTTATGCTAGATGTTGAATTATTTTCATAATGCTTTTGCTCTCCTCATGCTCCAAGTGAGATTTTGGGAGATATTACTTCCCTTATTTTTAATGGAATATTTAATTTTTATGAAATTGTGTCTCATGGAGAAAGTGATTCCTTGTAGTGTGCCGGGCCATAAGATTTGAAATTTGTAATGCATTCCTCCATAATTTGTTGGTGAACACTTAGATACTAAAGTTGGTAATAGTAAGCTTTGAAATTTCTCCTCATATTATTTGCACTTACATGTTGAGGCCTTATGTACAATCTAATGGTTCTTTTCTTATTCATGAAATCATTATTATTTTTAATCCATAAAATTTGGTTATGCAATAGATATTGAAAATCCTTCAACTGAAACTCTCCCACATACAAATTGAGTAGAAAGTCAAGTACATTACAAAAAACCATATTACACAAAAATAATTCACACAACAAATTTTTTCTGTTATTTGGCTAAAGTCTTGTAAATATCCATAAAATATTTTACATCACCTACTTCATGAGGTAGGCCATATCAAATTCTGGTGAACTACCAAAAATAAAACTATTCTTGAAGAAACAAACTAGATATTGAATTTTTTCTCCTGTAATCTAGAAGTTTTTGAGCTATTTCATAAGTGGTACCAAGCTTGGATTCTATTTTTTAACTCCTTGTTTTATTCATCTTTTTTATTAACTCTTTGTTTTGATCATGGAACCTTTTGTTTTCTTGACATATTTTTCCCATTTTGTGATTAAATCATCCCAAGCTTGGAGCCCAATATATTTTTTCTTTCTCAAACCAGAAACTTCTAGTTTCAATTCAGAAATACTCTTATCTTTATCAATACTTTGGAGATTTTTTTGTTGAATCTCATTTTTCAAATCAGAGTTAGTTTCTTCCATACCTTTTAATTCCATCTTCAGTAATTATATCTCCATTTTTGTTATTAGATTATAGTCTCAATTTTAGATAACATGATTACTCACTAAAGTTGTATTTTCTCTCATTCTTTCTCTTCTTCATGGGAGGAGGAGCTCAAGTCGTCTTTAGAAAAAAATGGATTTTTCCCTTTTGAGACATAAGGTTAATGTGTAGAAGAATAAGGGACTACTTCTTGTTCCTCCCAATGTTCTTTACTAATTTTTGGAGCTTGCTCTTTTATTTCCGAAGATGAATACCTTGATTCCAGAGCTTGATATAAGTTTTTCTAGAGATGAATACCTTCATTCCAAAGCTTCAATATAATTTTTCAAAGCTATAGGAATTTCAATTTGGGTTAACTTTTCCAAAATATGAGTAGCACATTTATCAATTAAAATATGTCTTCTTCTCTTCCCTCTTTGGTGTCTAAGAAGAGCGTTGTTGCCCTGGTCTTTTTCCTTGAAATCTTGGGACTGCGATCCCTTTCAAGTATTCTCTTTTGAATCTATGACCAGAATTGATTCGATGAGGGGTTTTTGTGAAAGTTTCTCATAACTGACTGTGCCGAGGCTTAAGATTGGATTGGTGATGGGTGATAATAGCTTATGAATTAGATCTAGGGTTAGTAGAAGTGTGGAATAAGGGTCTTCTTCTTATGTTTTCCTTATATTTCAAAAAAAAATCTAAAGTTATCCCATGCCTTCTCCCCTTTTGGTTTCTTCAAGAAATGATATTTGTAAATCAATTATATAATTCCATGGTGCTTAAGTGGGGCCTTTCCTTTAGTGTACTTTGTTACCGTGGTATTGATGGCATTGAATAAGAATCCTAGGAGGTTAACTTTAAGTTTAGGGTTTCTCCCCTTACTTTAGGTGGATTGAAATTCTCATGAAATCCCCACCCAACACAAATTATTTCCCATCACAAGTGATATATTTCTTCACCCAAGAAGCTATAGTTTTCCAAGGTTATGGAAATATTTTCCTTTTATCCCTTTTATTATCCCTTTAGAGTTGATTATGATATAAAGAATTGGTTTACCTTCCTCGTGGAATATTTAAATTAGGTATTTTATGGCATAATTCCCTATGAATTTGATTCCAAATTTAGGGAGGAGACATATGGTGCTGATAATAATACTATTGAATTCAATTTTTATCCCCTTACCTTTGTGTGAGTTTTTTCAAAATTTATAAAAAAATTCTTCTACCAATTGAGAATCATACCCTTCAATTTTTAAATAAAATTCAACCAACCCACGTCATGGAAATCTTGAGTAAGCGCAACATTTTGTAGGAGTAACATGGCTGATTTAGGGTCGATTTCTTTTTCTAGCCCATCCCATAGAAATATGCAAGGTGAAATCTTTAGAATAATAATGGTTTTTTCTTTCAAAACAATAAGCACTTCTTTTCTAGATCAATAATCTCTTAATTATCACTTTCTTCACCTAGTAAGATATTTGACAATGTTAGTTATGTGAATGGTGGTATCCCTAATCTTTGTAGTCATGTGATACATTTTGTGGCACCAAAATTGATGGATGTAACTTCCCATTATTACGATACACTTTGAAATGAATGCCACCACCTTAGTTTATCTATGCCAAATGTTATGCATAAACTGAATGACATCATGTTGTAATCATATCACTATTGCCTCCCCCATTTTTAACTTTTTAATCACATTTGATCAAATTGATTGGAATGTTTAGAAAGAAAATCCCTAAGTAAGAAAAATAAATACACCTTACCTCATTAAAACATGTATCCTTATGATTTTTGGTCTTCCACTCCTACATTTAAAAAATACTTATAGTTAGTGTGCATGTTATGAAATTCATTCGTCCCTTCCTTTTATTATTTGCATGCTATTAAACTTATATTTTATTTTTTGAATGCATTTTATTTATTATTTTTGGAATAAGAGAGGATAATTTTGTCATTTTGATTCCAGTTTCTCCCTTTATTATAGTTCTAAACCTCTTTATCACATCAGGTTGGAATAACTACATTCTTCAATGAAACCAAATTCACCACATGATTGAATTTCCTTAGTTTACTCATCTTTTCTCTAAGGCTTCTGATACAATATAAATCTATGTCCATTTACTAGAATACTTATCTTATATCCATTAATAGGTAGTATCTTGACTGATCCATTATCATAAATCTTCTCTACTTGATAGGGCCCCAACCATATATTCCTTAACTTTCCTTTAAACTGTTGATACCTTGAATCAAATAAAAGGGCCCAATTTGATTCTTTAAATCATGGTCTTGATATGAGATTCATGTCATAACTTTTTTGATGTTGGAGGAGGTTATATTTTTATTGATCTTCCAACCTCGTCTCTCATTGAGTGAATAATCTCATCTTTTTTGGATGCATCAATCTCAATTCCCACCTCATATGTTGTCCTTAAGGTCTATAACTTGAATTCTATAGGAATAAGTGATTTCTTCCCATACACATGATCAAATGGAGAGAATCCAGTGGTGGTTTTTCATGTTGTATTATATGCTCAAACTACTTCAGGAATCCTTACTACCCAATCTTTCTTAGTTGCATCCACAACCTTTGTCAAGATGTTTTCCAATTCTCTATTTATGACTTCAACTTTCCCATTGGCTGAGGATGGTAAGGTGATGACTTTCATTGTTTGATCTAATATAATCCTACAAAGGAATAAATCATGTTGGAAATATTACTCTAGGTTCTCTAAATATCTACATGATCATGTGGTACAAGAAATGAGCTATAACTTTTTCATTAGTAGAAGGGAAGTCTTGAAATTATTCTGTTTTGTGACATAATAAATGCACAACAGCATGTACTCTTTTCCATGAGATGGGGGTATATTAGTCCAATAAAATCAATTCCCCACTTCTCAAAAGGTCCTAAAACTAGTTGAGGATTAAGGGGAATTTCATTGGACAAGGTAGGCTTCCCCATTCTTTGGCATGCATCACATTTCCATATGTATTTTTTGAAATTATTGTGAAGGGAAGGCTAATAATACCCAACTTTAAGGATTTTGTGGATTTTCCTCTTAATTGAATAATTTCCTCCTCCTGGTTCATCATGGAAAGCTCTTATGATGTCATACACCTCATCTTCCCTAACACACCTATGAAGCACCATATCATAACAATATTTAAATAAAATTCCATTACACCATGTATAAGTAGCATTATTTCTAACCAATCTTTTTATTTATTTGGTTTTAAAGTAAATACGAAACTTCCATGTGGTTAGATAATTAAGCAATATCAAAGCAAACCATAGTGAGTGTGCAAAAATTGCGAACAATTTTTCATCTAGACAATGGTCTTCAATAGGTTCTCCTTAACCTAAAACATTCAATCTTGTGAGGAACTAGAAAACAAAATTAGATTTTCTGGTTTATCAATGATTTTAAAATTAAATTCTTGTAAAAGGAGTAATCACTAGATAATTATTCCCCATACCACTTTGGCTTGTTCATCAAATACCTTATTGTTGAATGGTTTGTGTATACAAATATTTTATAGCCAATAACATAATGTTTTTTTAAGAGAATAAACAACAACCAATTTTTTTGTTTTGGTGTAATTATTCTCTTTAGGATCTAAATTCTTTCTAATAAAGTAAATTACATACATTTGTTATTATTCATTTTTTAAACCAAGAACTACTCCCATTGCATTTTTGGATGCATTAGTATGAATATGAAAAGGTTGTCCCCAATAAGATTATGTTAAAACTAGGGAAGTAGTCAATTTTTCTTGTATAACTTTGAAGGATTTTTAGCATTGAGAGTTCCATTAAAAAACAATGTTCTTTGTTATTAAAGTGAACATAGGTGCAACAATTTTGTTGAAATATTTAATAAACCTTCTGTAGTAACTGAATGCCCTAGTTTCACATTAGTTTGATTTCTTGGTATAGGAAAGTTATTAATTATTTATATTTTCTTAGGATCAACTTGAATACCTTTAGCAGAGATATGATGACCTAAAACAATTCCTTGATCAACCATAATTAAACATTTCTCATGACTCAAGGAGAGTTGGTGTTATTCACATCTTGCTAATATTTTTTCTAAATTACTCAAAGATTCCTAAAAATTATCCCCATGGATAGTAAAATCATCCATGTATACTTCAACACAATCATTAATGATATCTACAAAAATAGCTAGGACTTCCCTTTGAAAGGTAGCAGGTGCATTACATAAACCAAATGGTAAAACTTTGTATGTAAATTTTCCCTAAGGACATGTGAAAGTGGTTTTATCTTGATCTTATGGAGCTATACAAATCTTATTATAGCCATTGAATCCATCCAAAAAGGAGAAATATTTCTTACCTATTATATTATCCAAAACTTGGTATATAAAAGGTAGAGGGAAATAATCTTTCTTTGTAGCCTTGTTAAGCTCCCTATAGTCTATATAGATTATCCATTTACCATTATTTTTGGGAACTATAACAAGTAGGAGACCCACATACTATTAGATATATAATAGATAAAGCCTACTCTCAGTAGTTTCTCTATTTCATCTTTAACAATATCTCTGAGTGCTAGATTGATCATATGTTGCGGTTGTCTTAATAGTTTAACATTTTCAATATAAATGTGATGAGTACATATATTAGGTGTATTCCTCTCATATAAGTATAATCCCATGTAAAAGATTTAGAATGATTTCTCAAAACATTAATGACCTTAGCTTCCTAATCACCATTTAAATTTCTACCAATATTCAATTCCTTTCCTAGTTGAATGGATATATGTTTAATCTTAGGTAGATTTTCTTACTTGCTTTCATTTACCAGATAATTCAAAGGAAAAAAATGAGGTTGTAACTTGTGAAATATTGTTATGTTTTCAAAATTCTTCCCCTCAAAAGATATGATTCTAGCCAAAGGACAATGAAAATAATTTGATATGTGTTTCTCATGATAAGCACATGGTTGAGAAGGGGCATAATCATCTATGTCGCAAAACATTTTTTACAAATTTCACCATCTTGAACCCTATTTTCCTTTTCGTGAGCTAGAGTAGATAATTTCAATGCTCGATTAGGTCTTTCTAGAGCCAACATAGTTCTTTCTAGAGTCGGAATGGTTCTTTCCAGAGCCAAAATGTTTCTTTCCATAACTAGAATGTTTCTTTCTAGAGCCAGAATGGTTCTTTCTAGATCTAAAATGGTTCTTTCCATATTCAAACTAACCTTTTCATCTAGGTTCCTATATGTTCCCTCTATTTCATCCACATGTTTTTACTGCAATCATTGCTAAATAAGAAGGGATCATATAATTCTGATCTAGTCCATCAACCCACATATGTTCATAAGTTTCTAAACATGGTTGAGTAAGAGGATAAAGATAAAATTTATTTTAATTAGATCCATTTCAGGTAGTCATATTTCCATACATATAATCAATAAATGCAACCAAAATAACAACCCGATGTCTTCCTAAAATAATTGGGTAGCTACATTTCTAATTTATGGGCTATAAGATCATAAAATCTGCTAGATATTCACATAATTCAATTATAACCATTATATATCCTATAACTCCATTTGGTACAACAATGGATTAGTCTTCCATTTTAAGGATAGCATTGGTTGATTACAATCCTATTAACGACAGTACATTCAATGTGTTTGTTTCCATTACATTAATAACAACTCAAAGATATATCAAAACATTAGATTTTTTTTTTCCATCTATGGTAATAGTGATTATTAGAATCTGTGGATCCCAATACTTAGGTTTTGTCATGAAAAATGTCTTGCATGAAAAATTCAAAAAAATGTCATGAAAACCTAACCCATACTTGAAAATCCCTCTCCCGGTCAATGTAAACGTGTCCTTTAGCCAACTCATTTAATGTGTTACCATCATAACAGCCAAGATGAATGTGATAAATTTATTTTCAATTGTGTTTCATATGCAAGGAATTTATTCATAGATTCATTTAGAAGGAATTACTCGGGAGGCCTAAAAGGTCTATTTTTCAGGATTTTTCACACTAGTGAAAACCCCTTGGAAGCTAACATGTTGAGGAACAACCCACCCGAGAGTTTTAAATGTGAGATAAAATATTTCCTAAATATGTTTCGGAATATTTAGGAAATATTTGTAACCTTAGGAAAATCTTCTTCAAACCGAGTTATTTCTAGTCAGTGATGGGGATTACATTTTCCTAAAAAGTAGCCTTTCAAGTTTCAAAGGTTTCAGGAGCCTTGGGATGAATAATAATGTGATCGGATAATCATAGAAATATAATAATGTCTAATTTACATTGTAATAGGTTATAAGAAATTTTTTGGAGTGGATTTGTAGATATTGACTCGATAGTACATGTAAAGATTATAATCTGGTGGAGATTCAATGGAAGATTATAAGAGTTTTGAGAAGATTTGATACATGATTCAAAGTAAAATTTGACATATTTGAGGCCTTCATTACATCTAAGGTGTTCTTCTTGTTTTTATCATCATAAAATTTAGTGGCAATATCTTTTATCGGTGCATATGCTTGAGCAAAATTGAAAATGGGGGTAAATTAAAAATTTCAAGAGGAATTGGCTCTTGGAAATGATGGGAATGTTCTCATAAAACATTTTTGAGTAAAAATAATATAAAATTGTCTATGGAAAGTATAATCCTAGCCCCTATGGAGAGAAAATGTGTCTAGGTAGCTATTTCCGACAATGTTCTGGTGAAGGAAAACATCTATTTGTGGAAAAACTACACTTGGAGACCCATGATGTCCCTTTGTACCTTTGTAACCTTTCCCAAAGGGGTGTGAGGGACATAAAAATGTGCCACCATGGTGGAGGGTAATTTTTGTCACTTAAAAGATGACTTGGTGGTTAGAAAATGTCTTACACTCACCTAACCCACCTAACCACTTCTCATGATGACTTAACCCATGACACATTTTGAGAAGGATGATGTCCCTTTTTACCCTTCCCTAAAAGGTGACCTAAACCATGGCACACTTTGAGAAGGATTATTTCCCTTTTCCCCTTCCCCAAAGGGACTTGGGGGAAACTAAAGTGTGCCACCATGTGAGGAGTTTTGTTTCATCACTTAAAGCACCAACTGAGTGGTTAGAGCATGTTTTCAACCTCACCATTCATATCTAGGCCCTTCCTCTAGAAGATCAGACCCATGGAAAATTTTGAGAGGGGTGATTTCCATTTGTCTCATTTTAAAAATGGATATGGGGGGGCACAAAGTGCTCCACCATGTGGAGGAGGAGTTTTTCGTCACTTAAGTGCACAACATGAAGTGTTAGGCAGGTGTTTTCCACTCACTCTCATGACTTGTTTTTCCCCTTTTATGTTTTTCCACCCTTGGTGAATTTTTGAGGGGGTTATGTCCTTTTTCCCTTACTAAATTTGGTAAGGGACATGGGGAAATCTTATAACCATTTAGAAACTTTTAACCCCACTCCTCCACCCATGAGTCTCCGGTTAACTGGGTTAAGCATGGTGAGTCAAGTGATGGGTTAACTAGGTTTATGAGTGAGGGAAGGTGTAAATTTCATAATTATTCATTTCTCACTCATTATTCATGTTTTTAAATCCCTCATTTCATGATCCCTTGCTGTTATGTTGCTGAAATTTCCCCAAAATCCCTCATGCTCAAAAACACACTTTTTCTCATATCTCACAAACCCTTGCTCCATTTTCCATGAGATTTAAACTGAAGGTTCCTTGAAAAAACGAATTTAAGGGGAGATTTTTCATGCCTCCATTAATTAACCCTACTATTTTCTACATCCCTTGAAATTTTTAGTCAAAAATACTCATTTCCCATATTTGCACAATCGCATTGAAATCCTCGAAAATTAGAGCAAAGGCCTAAAATGAAAACAAAAACTTTTGCAAGTTGTTTCATTTAATTGACACCAGGAAGACCAATTTGTATTTTAGTAATAATTCATGGTAAAAATTACTAAAAATATTAAGTCTGAGAAAAATGTGCATTCATACACCTCATTTCATTCCCCCATGTTCGAGACACTCAAAATTGCCAAAATTGGAAAGATTGGTGAAAATTGGCTAAAATGGGACAATAATGATGAATATTATAAAATATTAAATAGATGGGATAATATCAAAATGATCATGTTTTAGTCCTTCATATATTCTATAATGGTCCTAGCACTCACAGAACTTATCCCTTGGGTTTCAAAAAAATTGTCACATTTCCGATGCGGTGAGCATAAAATGCCAAAATGGTAAAAATGTTATTTTTTACCGAAATCTATTTCAATTCATCCCACATGGATTTCATGATAAAAAGGTGGATGGCATTGGTTTTGGTTTCATTCTTCTTCCCTTGCTCCAGAATTAGAAGGATTTGGTCTCATGTTTCATTCATCATCAGTGCTCTTGTAGTGGCTAGAATCATGATCATGCTTGTGTGAGCAAAATGCACTAATTTCTCCCATGTGAATGATTGATCATAAAAATGTGATAGTGTCTCAAGAATTATAAGGATTGTCTCAGTGAGGGAAGTCACCTTTTGATGTTCTCGGTGGTCTACTTTCCAAGTTATCATCACTCCTCTTCTCGGTGTGTTCAAGCAATGTTGTAGAGGTTCATCATTTCAAGAGTTTTCAAAAGGGGAAAAGTTTTCAAAGGTCTTCATCGGAGATCTTCATCGGTGTGTCACGGTGGAGGGTAATCATGGATCAAGTTTTTATCATCAATATCTTTAGAGCTGATCTTCATCGACGGAATAGATATCTTCAACCATGTTTTAAAGAAATTCTTCTTTCCTCTCCTCATTCTTTCTCCTCTTCTCTCCCCACTTTCTAATTATAAGAAATCATTGTATTTTTTCTTATTCACTTAAGTGAATCTAATGTTGAAATGTAAAAGTCCCTTTTGATTTATAAAAAGGGGACTTATTTTCTCATTTCTAGGAAAACAAAGAGTCACAAGTGGAATAAAGACATGAAGGGTCATGTGGGGGTAGATGAAGATTTGCATTGTAAACATATAAATTGGGAGAGCCTCCTCATTTCTAAGGATGGTTATTCTTGTTTACTAGCTCCCATACTCTCTCTAGGAACAAGTGATCAAATTTCCTCTATTTCCTTTGCTTATGTTTCCTCTTCATCTCAACTATACTCCATGAGTATGTACTTGTTGAATATTATGCATTGAGACTTTATAATTTTTGTATTTTGTTCCTTTTTCTATGTGAATGGTGTCTTCTCATTGAATTCATGGATACATTCTTTTTTGAGACAATAAACTCTGATGTACTATTTATTGTAAAAAAATCCCTTTACTATTCTCTTCACACCTCTCCTTCAAGACTTTTCCTCCTTGTAGAATCTATAAGCACTTTGCCACAGGTGTAGGGAAGTACCCCTGTGTGATCCCTAGTTGAAAGATCACCCTCTGTTGATAGAATAGTGTACTTAATTTCCTTGTTTTCAATAAATGGAGCTACCCCATTCAAGCAGAGGGACTTAGTCCTACACATTGTTGGTGAGAAAACCCAAATTTTCCCACCTGAAAAATTATTTCACCAACATTGGGTAAGAGCAGTTTTCATGTTAATAGATCAGCTAACTTTCCATCAACTTGCACTCTTTTTGGGTATTGTTTATTTCTACCTATTGTCTTTATAAATAGACATCTAATAGTTTGGTTAAGTTCTAGGATATCCATTATTGATCTCAAAAGTGGAATCTCAATATGTAATTTTCTTAGCTCTTACACTAATGCAGATTCTTCCTTAGAAAGTGTTTATTTTAGTCTTTTTGGAAAGGGGGTTGTGCAAACATTTTTGTCCTATGTTTTAGCACTTTCCTCATTTTATTTTTGTAAAACAAGGTCAACTTCTATCTTTTCCTCATGTATCTCTGTGATAATAATTGGAGGGTTGTTCAATTTTTTTCTTGATCTCAACTATAGGTTATTGATAGAGTTTACATGCATTGTCCCTTCTTATCTAGCTTCATTAATTGAAGTTATCTGCTGATTTTTTGGATTTGGGAGTGGTTAAGATAGAAGTTGTGTCTGATTTACTTGTCCTCTTTGTGGGTTTGATTGAGGTGGTGGCATAAAATCTTGTTTGTGGTGGATATTTTCTTAGTTGATTGAATTTTTGTTGGTGAGACTATTGTTGATTTTCAATGGTTTTGGGTTAATTGATGGCATCTAATTTTCCAATTTAATTGAGGTATCCATGGATGTTGATTTGGAAAAATCATCTAGTTTAGCTACATCGAATTAGGTTTTACCCAAGTGGATGGAGGAGATTTATTGGCCATTACATTAACCAAGGATTTGGAGTAGGTTTTGGAGGAAAGGCATGTTGATTGGTTTGTCTCTAGACATAGTTTAATTCTCCCATTATTTGAGAAGATGTGTTTAGTATTTCTTTCAATAAATGAAGAAAGGTAAAATTATTATTATCATGCTCATTGAAATTAAAAATTAGGCACATATATGTGTGTTCTAAAGGACAATCCTTTAAAGGATACATTTTCCTACACCTAGGACAATACATATTCAGAGGTTCTGTGGTAGCCTTACTTTTGGCCTTTAACCCATCCAAAGTAGAATTCAGTTGTGTTAAAATGTCTATTTTCATGTTGGAAAGTTCTTCCATGAGCTATGAAGTGCCAGAGGTATCTTTCATAGTTTTATTTTTCTAATACTTCCCCTTTTTCTAGAATAACTTCTGCATAACTCATCAATTTGTGCAGAGGTAATCTTACTCAAATATCATCTTCTCATTAGCTTAAGAGATTCCCTAGATTCTTCATCACGTCCTTTGAGAAAATTTTTTTACTTAGTTCTTCATTTAATTGATATCCACTCCTTCTATGGATAAAAATGAATTTGTCTAAGTAATCTTCCAAGTTCTCATTTTCTTTTTGTCTTATTTGAAATAATTTCTCCTTCTTATCCCTTCCTCTACAATAATCTGGTATTTTTCTAAAAATCAAGATTCCATTTCTTCCCAGGAATGAATAGATTCATGTTATAACCCCATAAACAACCTCATAGAAGAATACTTGAGGGTGGAAGGAAAGAATTTGAGTTTATGATTACTATTTTTAGTCATATGTCTAACATAATACTTTGAACTCGAGCAAAAATTGGTTTGGGTCCTCTGCTAACATTCCTCTAAAGGTAGACAATATAAATGGATAATTTTTCTTCATAGGGGTTTCGTATTCATTATTTGGGATAATGGGATAAGTAAACTTTCATCTCACGAGTCTATTCCTTCAAGAGGATATTCCACTTCACCCATTTCTTGAAGATATTGTAGAACACACACATATACTTAGGGGGTGAATCAATATACTCATAATTTTTAATTATTTAAACATTAAATTCCTTAGAAAAAATAATCACATAAGATATAAAATTACACAACACAAGATTTATGTGGAAACCCTTTCGGGATAAAACCACATAGAAAAGACTAATTGGATCTACTTTCCAAATATATCCCCAAAATATCTCAATATACATTCATATGCACAAACCTACTAGAGACACTGATCCCAAATGACGAGCACCAAATCAGCTAATTCGTGAGCACCAACTCATCTAATTCATGATCACCAACTCACTCGAGATACCCATTTCTAATTTTATGAGGAACCAACCTCAGCAATATAAATTTCCACCTTCTATAGTTGTTTCTTCAAATTTATGATGGAAATTCCACTTCTCTTTATACACACAAACTGGATCATACTTTCACCATGGATATTGGTCCAATTAATGAAATCATAACACTTTATATTTATGCTTTTCTCTACTATTCAAACTTTCATCCACTAACTCAATTTTCACATGTACTTCCACTCATAATTATGCTCTTAATTATTTCTTCATAATGTTTCTCCTAAACCTTATTTTCTACTTTCTCTACTCCAACATTATTGACATGCTCTTCACAACTTCGCTTTGCTCATATTCCATGATCTTCACCCCACAACACTCTTAAATATAACTAATTTGAATCTCTTTTATATCATAATAATTTCTCAAAAAAAATTAGTAGCATATGAGAGTCGACAAAACAATTCAAATGATAATGATAAAACAAGGTCAACTAGATTTATGCACGAAGCATTTTAGTACCAAAATAGATGAGGTTGGCCAACAAAACATTTATTTGAATACTTAGCTTGAGTCAATATTTGTAGAATGATATATGAGATTCTTAGACTTCCATATACAACCCCTATTTTCTCTTGGTCCCGTGTCTTTTCATGACCTTTGCAGATTTTCTATTACTTTCTCTTCGTTGTGTGGAAATCCTCCTTTTTATCATGACATTCACTCTTCTCAAAAATATTCAATATACTAGAAGGCGAAATTACTTTTTTTGTGTCTATTTCCTTTCTACCACACATGTAATATTGTTTCTTTTGATCCACTTGCGCATGCAACCTTTGTTACGTAGTATTGGATTGTATTCAAAGAAATGTGAAACACTTTAATGAGATCCTCCGGATATGTAAAGAATTGTCAATAGATTTCAAACCCATGAATCACAAGTAAAAAACACGTGGTACACTACTGATTATTTTAAAATACAAAAAACACTACATAAACCCGCATAATACTACAAAAACATTTTCCTTTGTTGTGTGGTATGCAAAATTAAAAATGTAATAATTTTTTCTTGATTGATTAATTTCTTAGAATCGGTGAAAATTATTTCCAACATATGAGACATGTAACTTTATTTTACATCAATATTACTTTGACATCAATGAAAATATTTCTAAAAAATATATTGTAATGGAGGACTATTAGGGGATGTTAGTTCTTTATGAGGAAAATTCGATTATGTTTCAATTTCAATTTGAGTGTTGTTATCAAACTCTTATGTGCTTTCTCCACTTAGTGTTATGTGTTGAGAGTTCCTAGGTATGTATCTTCCCCTAGCATCCCACAACATGTACAATTTTTTATCTTTGAAAAGATGTCGAGATCACTACTATTTATATATTCTTGCTTCCATGACATACTTCCCTGAAAATGACACCAAAAATGATGGTTCGTTGTGATTTCTAATCATTTAATCAACCACCTTGAAGTTGATGTCATTTTAACTAGGAACGATGTCCAAGGCATTATACAATGAAGATAATAAACATATAACTAGTGGCAGTGGTTCTAGTTGTTGGGGGATTTTATCTATCTGTTTGGGTCTGTCTATTCTCCTTACTAACTATTGAAAGCAATCAACTTCTAAAACTACTGAAAGTAATAACTCTAACTTATTGAAAATAATAACTCTAAAATATAAAGAATTAAACAATAATTCAAACAATATTTAGTCTATTGAAACCAACATGCAGAAAGAAATTATTTACATAATAAAGATACTTTGAAATGAAACTTTCTGGAATTAAAAACAAGATACAATGAAATAACTACTGAAAGAGAAATGTTGATTTAATTGAAATATTGCAAATGCTAGAAATAATTATTGTTAAACTCAGTTGTAGAATTCAGAAATGCAAGAAAAAAATGAACATAAACACCAAAATATTCAATTCCTTTGTTGATTGGAACCTTTTTCTCCCTTTGATTAGATTTTTGACACAATTTTCTTCTCATAACAACATACTTTTATTCATTCAAAAAGGCATTTATTAGAAAACAAACCAAAAGTAACTATATATGCTTCTTATTACATCCTTTTATTTTCTCTAGATTTTATGCATATCTATATCTCTATATGAATATCTATATATATATATATATATATATATATATATATATATCTGCATGTCCTCTTTTCACATCAGTCAAGACCGACTTTTTATAGCCACTACCTTTCCAACAAACTACTAGGAATCTAGGCAATTGGATATGATAAACAATTTGGAAGTTGGTTACAACTCATAAAAGAACTAGGAACTAGATTTCTATTTTCAATATTCATTAACTTCTTCCAAAACAGTCCACATAATGGAGTAGGCATGTCCAACCTTGACTGCGACACCTTGCATTGGTGGTTATTATGAATTTATTGTCCTTCACACATCATCACACATATTTTTAAAGCGGATAGTGTAGACACCTAAAATTAGCACCATTAATCCCCATGTCTATGTCCGCTAGCACCCCTTCATTATCACATCACTATCATATTATACATTAAATCCTTATCCTAAGTCTTATTTCTCCCCATTATATTTACTCCCCGTAAATATCATTCTACAACTATAAAATCTTATTTTATCCTCTCCTAAACCACTCAAACCACTTACAAACCAAAATCAAATAAAACAAAACAAAATCAATAACTTCTCAACCATTTAACAACCTTTGAACCCACATAACCTTTTTCCAACACATATCCTTCATCAAAACAAACAAAAACCTCAATTTGGGAAGTATTTTCAACCTTTTTCCCATAAAAGTCATATCACCGATGATTCAACAAAATCACTAATGATTCTCCCTGGTTATTAATGACCTTATATAAACAAGTCTCATGCCTTCATTTGAGGTTAGCTTGCAGTTGGACGTGGCTTAAGGACTTCATATTACATTTTATTTGTATCATAGCCCTGTTACAGAGCCAGAGATCATCCCAACAACATTCAAGGCACCAAGAATCTCTTCTTCATCCTATGAATGTCATTCATATGTCCAGGAATCAACTCAACAACCTTCTTACATTTGCAATCTCCCTCTCTTAGGTAATATCACCTTTTGATCTTCATTCATCAATTTATACAAGGTAAGTGGTTTCCATTTCTTCATTATCTTATTATAAATCGTATTTAGGCCTAAATCAACCCTTTTAGAATCCCTTTCGAGATCTATCTCCGTCCATTATCAAAATTGTTGGTGATTCACCATAATCACTGACGATTTACCAGAATCGTTGGTGATTCACCAAAATCGTTGATGATTCACCATGGTCATAGATAGGATCATTGACGACCCTTCAAAATCACTGACGATTCACCAAAATCACTGACGATTCATGTTTAAAAGGTCATTTGACCCCTAATCTTGCTTTTTAGACATCTAGATCACATAATTTATTACCCAAAGGCCCCGCAAGTGTCTCTCTAGTCATATCAAGCTCCTTTTAGCCATCTATAACACTTTATCAGTTTTCTAAATCAAATATATCATCTTGCTCACCTTTTTGAGTACATAGTTATCTAAGTCTTTGCTCCTTTGAGCCATTTGTGATCCCTAGACTCCCATTGTATCAGGTATCACCATCATACATTCATATATTAGTGGGGCCCATCTGTCTCTTTTCCTTTGCATTGTTAATTATATCATCAGTTTTATCATTTATCCTATCATTATCAGATTGATTTCTTGAACGCGGATTAACATTCTTGTAAGTAATTCCATTGATTTCTGGGGACTGGCCTTTTCAGGAAATCCACCATATATCTATCTAATCATATCTTTTTATAATTGTTTATGCATTACAAGTGACCTATCCCATTGGAAGGAATTAGTTGTGCACACACTTGAATCTATCAACATAAATCAACCATCACCATCAACATCAACATTTATCAACTATCTTGTGGGTATCGGTAAACCCCCCATCTTCGAGGTCGGTTTGTTTTTGTTATTTCACTTCATTAATTTAAAGTTGGAAAGAAAAAACTCTCTGGAACAATTAGTTAGAAAACCTCAATCATTAGTCTACATGTTTCAAATAATGATGAGATGCATTATTTCCCTAATTTGGACTTGATCAATCAAACCATCAAATGCATTAATTAATGTTTTTAGAGTAAAATTATTATTATTTGATGATTTAATAGGTCAATTTATGGACTCATCAAACCTAAGATTGATAGTAAAGTCAATTTTACTTTAAAGTATGCCATATCAAGTTTTTTTCAAGTTTTTATGTACTACGTTAATTTTTGAGTTATTTTGGGGTTTTCAAAAAAATAGTGGGTGTTTTTATTTTGTAAAATATGGTGGATGCATTCATTTGTAGGCATGTAATTGAATTTTTATGAGTGTGGTTGTTATACCAATTTTGACGATCATATCAACACTTTGTATTTAGTGTTTTACTTTTTGTAGAGAAATATTGGATTGTACCTATAACGATATTGTACCCAGGTCTTGTGTGGATATGAGGTGATGATTATACCTATGAATTCATAGGAAAAGAAACATTGTTAGAGATGACATCAGATCGATAACATACAACAAGTTATTGTTGTGTTTAGATGTGGCATATAGTTCAAAGTGATAACATTATTTAGGGTCATATTTTACTTCTTGTAAACAAAAGACCTAACCATAACCCTAGGTTCCTATCACTCTCACAATAAGATATCAAAAAGTGCAATAAGTAAGTGCATAACTTTCCCCAAAATTTGACATCACAACACTTTTCCTAGTCTTAGCAGCTAGTCATGACCAGCTCAAGGGGGCTTAACTCATGAGAGTAAACATTTTCTTAAAGGTGGTAAAAAAATTAAGGTACATGAGAAAGTATTTAATATGAAAATAGAAGGAACTTGTAAGATACATAAATTTCTATTGGAAAATCCTTTTGAGGCATCATATTTTTGAAGTGTGTATTTTTTCAAGCTCTTCACATTGGTTTGCTTTTATTTCCTTGTTTAGCCTATATCAAACTTGTTTTGGTCTTGAAGAGTTGTATACACACTAAATTACAAGGTTCCAAACTTGGGGGTATTTGTTGATAATTTTAGGGTTTTATATTGTGTTCTCTTGAACACTTCATTTTTTTCAATCTCTTTTCTTGCATTATGGATCAAAATATGGTTCTCCCACCATTTAAGCTGTCATAAGTGGCAAATCAAAATGAAAATATTATTGAGGAGAAAAGGTTTACGCCAAATCAACATGTGTGTTGAAACTAAACCAACATCAAATGTAGCTAAATCTAAGTGGTTTAACTAATGTTATGATACATATACTCTATTATGGTTATTTGTATATCTAATTTACTATTTCACTTAGAATATGCTAGCATACCTAATGATATCTGGACAATATTAGAAATCCTATTTGGGAATCATAATGTAATGAGGGGTCATGAATTGGAGAATATATCATTATTTTTAGTCCATTTTTTTATAGTATACAATACATCTTCACAAAATTCAAATCAGTTAGATTGCAGTTAAAGCAATGTGGGATAGAAAAAAGGATGAACAATTGATTATTTCTATTATTGTCATGTTAGGTCCCGACTATTCAAAAAAAAAAATCCACTTTCCATACCTCTAGGATTTCCCTTGAAGCCACATGGAAAATGCCTTCCTTAGATGATTTTTCTTCCTCCTTGACTATGGAGAAAGATAATCTTATACAAATTGGTACTCTAAAGTCTTATAGGTCATACACCCTATTTTAACAAAATGAAAAATAAAAAGCTTCAAACAACAAGGATAAGAAATTAAAAAAGATAATGAGAAAATGAAGGATCCAAAACAGTAAATGATCCATTCTCTTCTAAAGACAAACCTAAGAAAGAGATGGTCAAATGTGCCTATTGTAGAAAACCTAGACATGATAAACATAAGTGCATATAAAAATAGATTGATCAAGTCGACACACATTATAGAAAATAAAAATATCGGGGTTCTGGTTCAAACATAGATTTCAACAGTTTAGGAGTACATAAAGGTAAAATAAAATAGTAAGGTTAAAGAAATAGACACTAAAATTTTACAATTTACTCTTGACATAGTTTTGACAATGCACTCTTGCTAAGATAAACACAACCTTTCCATTCATACTTAGCACATTCTAAGGTATATATTTTTATCTTGTTTATCCTTACACATTGATATGTCATCAATTTATAAGATTAATGTTGTCATGCAAATGTACAACAAGGAAATTCATAATTTCCGAGCATGATAACCACACCTTACCAAAAAAATTTACTCATAGGTCACCCTGAGCCCTCATTCATATCACCATAAACCCCAATTTAGTGTTCTCATAGGTTATTTAGAGGTACCCGGTGAGTTTCGAGTGCTTCCCAAGTAAGATCCACCAAGACAAGCCTTTCAAAGAAGCTTGGGAAAACTCGTCTTCTGTTCTTCTCGAAGTGGTATACACCCCCCGCAATAGAACAAAAGGCCTAAATTCATCATGGAGACATATAGGGAGTCAAGAAAAATTTCAATAAATTTTGGAAGGTTTTGGGAATATTCATAAGTTTTGGAGCAAGTTCAGCAAAAATGGGTCTTGGAGGCCTAAAGCGGTGCACAGGGCCGAAAAGATCCGAGCTTCAAGAAGAAATTACAGGAGCTCCAAAAGGACTTAAGATTCAAAAAAATATTGTCAAAAAATTAATTAAGATATATACAATATGGTATAATAATATTCTTCACAAAACCTTGGTGCACTATGCCCCCATCTAGTTTTTATCATGTACGACCTAGGAGTCAAAACAAAAATCCTATTTTATAAGGATCAAATAGATGAATAAAAATATGATACCACCACCATTGGATTTAAGAGGAAATTTTCAAGTGGAATAATATAAAATTTCATCAAAAACCTCCTCCTGGAACTCAATTTATGGTCACGATAAGTCGCTCTCCAAGGCATAAGTTCAAACAGTTAGCCAATTTCTGGGCTGAAAAAACAACCAATAGGAATGCAGCGCACTTTTTTGTAGAAATTACACCAAAATTTCAGTGCAACAAGTGTAAGAAAATTCACTCCTCCCACATTTGAGCCCCTGGACCTCTAGATGACCACCTGTTCAACTCTTTCTCTCAAGTTAAGGCCCCTAGGCCTCATTTCCCAGCCCCCACTCTATGCAATCATGTGCTGCCAAGTGGCCCAATCAGAATAGGGAACACTTTTTTACACCAAGTGCACCAAAATTTTGGTGCATCTGGTGCAAAAAAATCCCCATCCCTCCCATTTAGTCTCTTGGTCACCCATGTGCCATCATGATTGTTTAAGGTGCTTTTTCTAAGCCCCCACTCAACCCAACATCAAATCACGTGCTGCCAAGTGGAACAAAAGGAATGGGGAAAAAAATTTACACCAATTGCACCAAAATTTTTATTAAAATGGTGCACAAAAGTTCACACCTTCCCATCCTTTCAAAATTTGTGAACTTTTCTAAGCTGTATGGTTGTCACTTGTTGTTTCCATTCTTCCTGCACACACGCACAATTTCTCTGTAGCTTATCGGGATCTCTTCCTCTCCTCCATTATTGTTACTTCCACAACATTTCCATCACCTCCAGCATCATTTCTCCATCACTCCACACTGTTGTAATGTGAATAATGGGGATTTTCAAGCTAACTCCATAGACAAGAGTCGTCGAAACCTAGAGCACTTTTCCTTTAGTTATTTTTAAACATTGTAGGGAATTGACTTGAAAATTTGAACAGAACATCAGAAGAGAAAACCCAGAAAGAATCCATAATTTTCTCATCAATCTAACACCATGATTTTCATATTCTAAAAATAACAAGTCTTTGGTAGTTTCCAATTTCCATTTTTAGTAAGTTTCGGAAAATGCAAACTCCTCCTAAAAAACAGAATGGTGAAAATTGCACAAACTAAAAACTAGGGCTCAAGGGTTGAAAAAACCAAAAAAGAAAAAGAAAAAAGAAACTTTCCAAAAATGGGAATTTCTTTGAATTAACCCAAGATACCTATGGAAAACTTGGAATGTGAAGGAAACACTTTGGTGAAAACGACAAGGCCAAAAAAGTAACCTTCCCGAAATAGCAGTCCATGGGTCCTGATTTCCAAAAATAGCAGTTTTCGGTCTCAGTTGCAAAAACTTGCTATCATCTCCATAGTACCTTATATCACTAATTTTTTTAATCCTTGTGGGATTGCAAGATGATTCCAAATCTCAAACAAAGCATTGATAACTAAATTCAAGTGTGCTCATAAGTAATGTAAGGCATCGCAAGGCGCAACAAATGAATCCATCTCCATCACTTAGAGAGCTAGGTGATTCAAAATGATCTACTCAAGGAGAGCTCAGTGATCTCAATTGTATCATCAATCAAGTATCAAAGAGGATCATCGTAAGTAGCACTCGCGTCCATCTTGAACTCACATGGGGAAATCCTGAAATGGTGTTTCTCAACACTCATTTCATGACCTAAGATGTCCAAGCATCATGTACCAGGGGAAGTTGTGATCACCATTAGTAAGGAAAAAGTGTTCAAAATGCACTTCATCAAATCTTTCTAATGAGTACAACAATGTGGCTATGTAGTATAATGTCATCAAATATTGTTCTCCATCCTCCAACCTCTTCAAAGTGAACCTCAGTGAGAAAAATTTACGGTTAACCAAGTGATAATTCGGCAGTGTTTTTAAACACTCAATTTGAGGTGTTCGTGCATCATCTAAAGGAGGTTTCTCATAGTATAAAAATTTCAGAGATCCAAAGTTCATTGCATTGGGATATTTCATCAGGTCATTCAAGAAACAAGGTAAATGTGGCATGACATCATCTTCACCAATGTTCCTTCTTCCTTCTATTCTATCATTCTTCATCCTCTTCTCTACTCCCTTTTCTAATTCTTCATTGTGAGCAATCATGATGTTCGTCATATTCATTTAAATGTGGATTTAGCAAATATTGTAATAATTTTCCCTTAATTGATAAAAGGGAACTTAATGTTCTTTCTTAGGAACTTGAAAGGTCATATGTTGTGTAGGACATATGAAAAGTCACATGGGGGCTAAATGTGGAGTCTTCTAAAATTATATATAATGCAATGGCATACTCTTTCTTAAGGGTTGTCAATTTTATACACTCAAGAGAGAGATATATTGAGAAAGACAAGAGAAATAGAATTATTTCATTCTCCTTCACTATTTTCCTCCATTCCTTGCATTGTACAACTTAGTAAAAATTCCAATCAAGAAAGGAATTGCTTATTTTCATGACTTATGAATGTGTACAACTTTGTGTGTATGGTTTCCTCTAGTTGTTGACATTAGAATAAACTTTTTGTTTCCTTCTAATTAATTATGAATGTGAAATTTCTAATAAACTCTGGTGAGAATCTGATTTTCTACTCACGAGTTGGTTTTCCTTATCTAATTTCCCACTCCCCTTTCCCCACATTTCAAAAAAATTCCTCCCTTACACCTTGTTATAAGAATTTTCCATGGGTACAGTGGATTTTTCCTATTGGATTCTCGGCCTCTTGGCCAACAATGATTTCCCATTTTTGTCATTCATAATAAAGTGGAGTTGCACCACCCAAGTAGAGGGACCTAGAGTCCGTAGATATTGCAAGAAACCCACAAATTTTTCCACCAAAAATTTTTCGCCACTAGTTTTTAGCACCCACCGTGGGGCAAAATTAGAAACATCTCGCACCTAAAATACAATCACAAAATCAAGAAAATAATATATATATATATATATATCCAAAAAACAAAAAAAATCAAAAATTAAAAAAATTAAAGAAACAAGAGTTCATGGATATCCATTGATGAAAGGCACTTTGCTGATTTCGCACGTGACTTTTCACATTCCACAATGTCCTTTCATATTTCCATTGAAAAACTTTCTTGGATTTGGTGAGGAATATATACCAGGTTGAGAAGGTCGAGAGGTGTTGTTAATTCCAATTTTGAGGCTTTACAAAATCAGCAAGAACAAATCAGATATAATCCCTACTATTTTTCTCAAGCCTCATCCCCATTTGCATCATCAAGCGGTTCACTGGAAATCCCATCAAAACTCTTGTGATACTCACACTTAAAATTCTTTCATTTTTCAACCACCGTTGAGCATTGAGTTCCCAGAGGAAGAATAAATACTAGAAGAATAATTTGAAGAAGCAAGAGCCGAAGCATAAATAGAAACAACAATGGAAGATGAAGTAGAAAGACCTCAACCCATTGTTCCATGGGGAAGAAATATAGGCCCACTTTCCCTGAACCCCCTTCACTATCTACCAACAGTTCCCACAAGAACTTTAAAAATTTTAAAGGTGATGGCCCACATCCCAAAGAACACATCGCCGCTTTCACCACATCATGTGGGATTCTTGGAGTCGCACATGAAGATGTTTCCATAAGATTGTTCATGGAATATCTCCAAGAAAGATCAGCAGAATGGTTATATATCTTGCCCACCAGATCAATCACTTGTTGGAATGATATCAAAACCAAGTTTGAGTAAATATTCAAATATACTTGAGGATTTTCAAGATCTCCTTTGGCACAAATGAAGAAATCCACAAATGAAACTATGAGAGACTTTGTGGCTCATTTCGACCGATTTCTCCATAGGATCTTTGGAAGAGGATTCACCATATGAAAACAACATCAAGAGGTTCTTCATAAACACTCAATTACCAAAAGTAGGATTTTTCCTACAACGAAGTTCAACCAAGGAACATTGCAGAAGTAAAAGGATGGCCATTGAACTCGATGATGATCTCATCCTCTCGGGGAAGATTAAGAACCCTTAAAAGGGTAAAGCTCAACATCTAAAAGATGAAAGGATAGATCCATTCTTGCATAAATTAGAAAAGGAAATGGCATCAGATTGTAGGCACACCCGAAGGTTTTCCTTAGACGCCCCACCTATATCAATGCAAGTTGTAGGATTCAATAAGATGAAGAAGAGCTTTAACAAGAAGGCGTAGGTGATGATTTTCTAGAATTTGAGGAAATGGAGAATGAGACACAAATCAGATTATATGAGTATTTTGGAGGTGATGAATATGATGAAGAAGATACACCCAGTTTCTCATGTGTAGTATTCACTTTTCTCAATCTGAAAAGGTAGCCTCTTCTGCCACTACTATAAAGAAAAATAAGAATGAATATCCTACTATAGAGACCCCGTAAAATAATATAATAAGTCAAGGGTCTCCACTTCCACCTTGGAGAAACTCCTGATCCTCTAGCAAGTGTGAGGACCCCTAAATTATAAGTAAGTCTTCTAATGTTTCTTAAACTCTAAATCCACTCCTACAAATTCAAGTGCTTCCAAAGATTCCACCTTGCCTTTCAAAATGGCCTGTGTCCCATAAACATCTACCCCTACTTCCAAGCATATCCTAGCTCTAAAATCAATGTCTTCACCTCCCCTATACGCATATGCTCCTTTTTACTTTATAGAATATGTGAACAAAACCAAAGTGTAGATCATTGAAATCGAACATTTTTAGACTCACCCCAAACAATTTGAGATATTTGTGTGATATATCAGAGAGGTAGTTTAACACCCAATGTTGTAAATCCTAGTTCTACAGAATACTACCAAACCCACCTATGTATCCATCACATAGCATGATTTCTTTCGGTGCATCGAAGACCGATAAGGTTGATCATTTTACGTCTCCCTTCTCGTTGGAGAATATGTACTTGAACAATTACATCATAGATTTTGGCACCTCTAACAATGTAATGCATGTAAATGTCGCCAAGGCCCTCAAATTCACCATGACCCCACCCGGTGGCTCTTGTTACTCCTTGGAGTCAAAATAGGTCCCGCTTGTATGAAAGATAAAAGATTCACAAGTGGCTCTCACTAAATTTCTAGACAAGAAGGTTTTGGTGATGATTTTGGTAGCAAACATTCCGACTTCATTTGGAATGTTACTAAGTAGAAGTTTTTATAAACAATTAGGGGGTAAGATTCAGATGAACAGGTATTTCTCAACCATTCTGGTTAAGGGAGACATGAAAAAATTACTTCCGAAAATGAAGATGAGATACACAGTGTAAAAGGTGAGAAATCTAGGAGCCAACATCTTGTATCAAGATAGTCGAGAGGATGAATATTTTTGTGACAACTAAAGAAGAGGACAAAATTCCCATCTCAATAGGACCAATTATCTCTTCCTAAAGGGGTATGGATCTTGAAGAAGCATTGAGGAAATTTGAGTTGTAAGAGGATAGACCAAAATTTCCAGACGATGCAAACCATGAAGAAGAGGAAATGGTTCTTGGTTAATCTCAAATGGAGAAACCAGTTTGTATGCTTACCTGGGGAGGATATTCTCTCATTCCCATTTAGGGATGAAGATAATATTGATCATGCCATCTATGGAGAGACAAATTCATCTGTGATGAGCCCTCAAAAGGTTTGAAATAAAAATATGTACAAGATTTCCTCATATTTGGTGAAGAGATAGAAGACCCGAGCTCGAGTATAGAACTCATGATGTAAGCCATGAATCTAAAAGAAAAGTGTGAATCTATTTAGAATCCCCAACTAGTGTGAAGATTGGCCATGTTTAAAAAAATCCAAATGAGAAATCTGATGTCTCTCCTAGCCAATAGTTAGTGGATACAATAATTAAATGGAGGTATTTTCTTTCCCATTTGAAGAGGAAGACTCTTTCCATGATGAATAAATTGAAGCAAGGAGTTTTGAGGCCCTTGAAGCTGAGGATCCCCTTGACAAAAGGAGTGATGGAATGTAGTAAGTCCAAGATGATGAAGAAACCCCTCCCAATGTTTTCCTTGAACTTCAAGATGAGGATGCTTGAATGAATGCAAAGGTGAACTATTAGCAATTTCAAAAGAAGACTTTGTACAAGAAATCTTGGATGCGGTAGAAAATGCGGAAGATCCTGAGCTAAGTCTTGATCTCTTAGCTCATGCCATGGCCATACAAAATAGGTATGAGGTTACTTCTGATCCTCTAGTCAGTATTCAAACACCTCATAGTGAAATGGAGAAAAAGGATGAATCCAAGGTTTCTCATGGAAAAGAGGTCAATGAGCATAGACCTTGGGAAAGAAAAGAACTCAGAATATTCAATAAATTTGAACGAAAATCATCCCTGAGGAAGCGATGGGATGCTCAATGAAGAATCAGCCATGTGGATAAACATGGAATGTAGCGCCCTATAAAATTGATTTCAAAGGGAATGAAGGCAATGGAATTTCTAAGCGAAGGCTTGTGTAACACCCTGAACTATTGTTACTTCCTCCTGGGCATTCAAGTGTTGATATATGATTTCTTCTATAAAAAGGATGTGTTCCTTTGATTGTGAAGTCATGCTTGATATAGATTGTATCTTCTTTGCATTTGAAGATCTTTGACTGAGCCAGGATATGCTTGGACTCTTTTATTTCTTTCATTTTTGCACCTGAGTTTAATCTAATTTCGGAATAAATTGTGGATTTACCCGTCCATATGACTCAGCCTTAGATCAGTGGCATTGATCCAAGAGATGTTTTAAGTTTATTCTGGATGAACAAAAATTTTAGACCTTACGAAGGTTGCAAGGTCCGAATGTGTGGAATGAGCAATTCAGGAGTTAACTCAGGCTGATCTTGTTAAATGAATTGGTTCCCGATATCGTAATATCAGGAAGGTCTTGATCTTGAGCCAGGTAATAAATTCAGATACATTTATACTACTAGCTTATTATCAGTGCTGGAATGAATCCTTTTCGTGAATGTATATTTGTTGGTTCTTATATTGAACGATTCTAATTGTTAGACCTAAACTAGATTTATTAAGGTTAATAACCTATGGGTTGGATTAGTGTTAATCTAACCTAGCCCTAAGCTATAAGCTAAATGTTCCTAAGGTTAGCAACCTAGCACTAAGGAAGTTAGACTAAGTATCACCTTATGATCTAACCTATGTTTCTAACCTAACTAATGTTAGTGGGGAAGGGGACCTATGAAGGGGTGTGAGCCATGGGCGGTAGTTTCTATGGCATTAAATGAAGGGGATAAGTATGAAGGACAAGGATTTAGTTGAGGTTTCAAACGGCCATCGAGGCCGACGTGGCAGAGTCACCAAATTTGGAAATGGTCTTTGGTTTGCATTTGTCCATCGCCAACTATGGCGGTCGGTGGCAATGGAGATTGAGCGGGAATTTTGGAGTTAATGCAATTAAAGAACTCGGTTTCTGAGCTCGGATTGCTCGGGAAGACATGCAAAATGGAAAACTGGTTGTTTGTTTGGTTTTCCATGCGCTCCAGGTTTTCCCTCTGTTTGATCACTGGTTCTTCGAACCAGTCTACTTGGTGTTGCATGGCAACTATGAGAATAACTAGCTCTTTTCTCTATCGAGGAAAGTTTATAAAGCATGGAAATAACAAATTATTGTTGTTGAAACTAACGTGGAAGAAGAGGAGAAGGCTCGAGCTCTTTCAGAGGTCTTCTTCAGATTTTTAAGTGGCATTACCAGGCATGTTAGGCCCTAACTTTTAAAAATCCTGCTTTCCTTCAAATGATTTCATTAGAACAACTCTGTTCAGGTGATTTCAATTCAGTTGGTTGGAAGCATTGTTTTGGTTCTTCTTTTCCTGTGAAATTAGGAATCTCGGATCTTTAGAAGACCTTGAAGGAATAGTTTCTGTATTTAATCTTCCTTGTGGTTTCGCTTCGTTTGAAACCGGTTGTACTTTTATGGTTGCTGAATCTTGTTGGATCTTGCTATAATACTTTAAGTTACTTCTGGTTGGATAACTTGCTGTGTTTATACTATTTGAATGCGACTTTGTAGAAGTCCTCCCTGTGTTGCAATTTTTGGGATATAATCCGTTGAAAGTTTGCAAGGAATATATATACGAAAATGACTCTGTGGAGTCCTTGGAATGTTTCGTATATTTTGGACTTCTGTAGAAGTCATGAATGTGAATACTTATTAGTTAGACTCAGTTGGAGTCCTTGAAAAGTAACTGGTATTACGACTTCTGTTGCTTTGTTATGAATACTGTTGCTTAGCAGTGAATATCATTGGTACAGACTCAGTTGGAGTTCTTTTTATGTTTCGTATGTTTCGTCTTCTGCTTAAGCTTAGTTTCGAATGCTGATGTTTAGTTGAGATTACTTAAGATATTGATTCAGTTGGAGTCCTTGATATGTATCTTGAATTACGACTTCTGTAGAAGTTTTGCTGGGAATACTATTGGGATTCTTGAATTGTTGTCGCATGAAATCAACTTCAATCTAAGCCTTGTTTATGAGCATTAGTTGTTTGTGATTTGTTGGAGATCTCGATATGTTGCGAGTTGGCTCGACTCTCGATTTAAACCCTCGTTGTGCATGCATATCGTTCAGACTCCTTCTTAACATTCTTGTGTTCCTTTCTGTTCACTTCTGTGGAAATTTAAAGGAAGGGTTTTCTTTACAAATTTTACTCGGTTTGAGACCCTGTTGTATTCCGTAGTAGCTTGGCTTAGGATGAAACTTTGAGGAAAATACTGATATGGAATTTCGGCTTCTGTGAAGACCTTGTTGTGATTATTTTTCTTGAAAACGACTTCTAATATAAGTCATGGCTATATTATCATAAGGATTTGTTTCAGTTAAATGAAGTTGTGCATGTTTGTGTTAGATTCAGTATGAATGTCACTATATATGCATAAGGAAACATCATTTGTTTTAATGTTATCTAGCCTCTTGTTTGACTGTGATAAAGAGGTTGTTCTTTTGATTTCGGCTTTGGATTTAAGTCCTTTGTGTTAGTAGGGATTAGATTGAGCTGTATGTTGCTGAGTGTTTCGACTCAGTGGGATTGATGTTGTGATTGTGCATGGTTACGTCTTCTGTTATTGTGATTATCTAGTCTTGTGCTTGACTGAGATAAAGAGTTAATAGCTGTGCCTTGACAAGTGATGGCGTTGGATATTTTCTCGTTTGTTGAATAATATGGAAAGCTATGTTAAGTCTATTTGTTGGATTATTTATTACTGCCTTGCCATGAGGGCTATTGTATTGCTCAGTAAGCTACAGGTAATTTTTATACTTGAATTTTTGACGAACTGTAGTTCTTCCTGTGGTCTCGACTGGCTTAGTCGCATGCGTATAATGTGAATGCATTACTCTTGAGAGGACGGTACAGTCATGAGCATGATTGGAAGGGAAATCTGAATGTCTCGGTTTCTTTCTCTTCTGCTGTAATGTATATGTTGATATATTTATATTTAACTGTTGGAATTGTTTTAACATACTGATGGATTCATGAATTGTTATGATATTCATTTTATTATGTTGAATGTAATGGTCTGTCGGATGTTTGTTGTCCTTGGGATTCAGATGGATAGTTGTTTTGGATACATTTGTTCTTCTTGGTCACTTATATTTATGAAGAAATATCTGAAAAGTATCTAGGACTATTTAGTAACTATAATATGAGTTACGCGTTTATAGTCATGTTTGAATTACAAAAGAGCATAGTCTGAAATATGTCTACATGTTTGGTGAAATGATTTCATTTAAACAGGTTGTTCAATGAGAGCAATTGGTGGATTGCATTTGTTTTAAGAGTTAGTGCTTATCATGCTCAGTTCACCGAACTGACCCGTGTTGACAATTTTTGCAGATGGCTGCCGTAAGTGGTAAAGGCACGCAGATCTGATATGATGTTCAGATTGTTTAATTTGGTTTTACGATGAACTTCAATTTGATTATCTAAATGTACTACTTGAAGAAAGATGTTCTTTGGCTGTTGAGTATTGTATCAAATATGCTGAATGAAATAAATGTATTTGATTAGCCTTGAAAGGAATGAAAAGAGGTATTTGTTACTTATGTGTTTGTATTCGTATCTTGATGGTTTGATCTTCTTCGGTTCGAATGATCTTAAGAGCATTGTTATTATTGTATAACTGGAGACTTTTGTGATTATCTAAGTAAGCTTGCAAGGTTATGTGACTGAATACTTAAGATTGTTTAGTAGTTCTATTATGTTCTATCTAAAGCTAAATTGGAATTTAGATCACTGTCTTTCGGGAAGCTAAGGTTAAAATAAACCTGAGCAGGAAGCTAAACGAGCTGAATAAATTATTACTTCCTAGTCTTGATCTAAGTCAAGACAACGTTTAATTGGACTCTTAATCACTATATCTCGATGCTAATAAGTAAGATATAATTTCAGTTATGAGAACTGATATAAACCTAAAAAGGGTATGGTTAGCAATCTCATGTGAAGATTATGGGTTATTGTCCAATTTCGTTGATTTAGATTTATGTTTTTCTATGAACTCCTTGATAGGACCTCAATCTTATTAAACTTCTCTTGTGTAATGGGTTTTATTAAGAAAGGTAATTCTAAGGTGAGGAACCCAAGGACTGGGAAAGACTACCCTTAAGGGAGCGACTGATAGTATAATTTTAACTCAACGTAAGTAACACCTTAAAATTTAGTAGATCTTATCGAGGCGGATTTGAAGGTTGATGGCACAAGTCGATTGCAGGGTTGTACCTTCGAGAAGATTAGGATCTTCTCAAAGATACAACAATGCAGGTGACTTATGGCGACACCCTTCGCATTGATCGTTAAGATTTACACCTTAAACTCGAACAAGTTTTACTCTGGGACTGATTAGGAACGTGGTCATGTTATAAGGCTGCCCCAGGAGACTCGGGGTATCTTGACACACTGGGTTAACTAGGGTTGACCCAGTATGTCAGCATATCCCTAGTCCCCGGGAGCATCCTTATAACGTTGTCATTTTACTAATCCGTTCCTGAGTGAATAACTTGGGGCAGGAGAGACTGTCAGAAGTCAGTATAAGACATTCTACATAACAAAGGAATGGGGTGATGGACGTATTCCAGATTGACGAGTATGTCGTCAAGGAATACGAGACATAAGCATATGTTTCAAATCTTTGGCCAAAGTATCACAAGCTGTTGATTGCGTTGTCCTATGTCACCTAGTCTAAGGGGATGAGATCTTTGATGAATAATGGTAACAATTATTCAGATAGGTTCCTTGGACAGAGCATTCTAAATCCCAGATTAGGGAAGAGAACCGCAAGAGTGAGGTGTTAAAATAAAAACGCCAACTCTTGATACTCATGAATAGATCGGTAGATTACCAAGTCATGGAATGAATAGATCGGAGGTACTCCGAGTCATTACAGCTGCATATGGTTATCTGTTATAAGAATGGTTGTTTTGATTTGTGAGTTCTAAATTATGTATTTAGAACTAGGAAGCATTTATCAAAAAAAAAAATTTACTTGTTCTAAAGTACTAAAATGAGGACGTTACTGACTTGAGAATTAATAATATCATATAGGTTCACTCCTACCAAGTACGAAACAATTGTGAAAGCACCTAGATTTCATAAATAGTTAAGGAGAGGAGGCTACTTTTTGTACGGGTAAATGTCTTCGTGAAACAACATCACGTGTTTCCCACTTAGGGGTAACCTCTGAGAAGAGAAGAGTGCTATAGTGAAAGTGGGTTGTCCCTCACATTGTATTATAGGTGATTTATGTTTGTTTCTCCTTTCCCATTGTGTGTGTTTTTCAATTGTTGTGTGTATTTTCCTTTGTTTTGTGGTGTGTTTCCCTTCGATTTGTGTGTTTCTATGTTTCCCCCTTTTTGTCTATATTTCCCTATTTGTGTATATTATGCAAGGCCCAATGGATAAGGCTTCGGTCAATTTATGTGTGGAGATTCTAGAGTTCTCATGTGATTTCCTTGTTGTGCTTGATCCATGACATGTCCCCAAGTTAGATCCAGTTATTTTCATGAAAATGTGCAACAAGAAAATTCACAATTTCCAAGCATAACAACCACACCCTATCCAAAAAATTTACTCAGAGGTCACCCTGAACCCTCCTTCGTATCTCCTTAATCACTGATTTAGTTTTCTTATAATTTATTTAGGGTACCTGGTCTTTTCAAGTGCCTCCCAAGTAAGATCCATCAAGACAAGCCTTACGGAAACCTTGGGAAAGCTCATCTTACGTTCTTCTCAAAGTTGGTGCACACCTCTCGGAAGCAGAAAAAAGTCCTAAATTCATCATGAAGGCATATCAGGGATTCAAAAACATTTTCCAATTAATTTTGGAAGGTTTTAGGAATATTCACAAGTTTTGGAGCAAGTTCAGGAAAGTGGGTCTTGGAGGCCTAAGCGGCACAAGACCAAAAAAAGCTACCGAGCTTCAGGAAGCAATTCAAGACCTATGAAAGGATTTAAGATTCAAAAAATATATATTTTAAAATTTAATTCATATCTCTAAAATATGGTGGAATCAAACTCTTCACAACACCTTAGCGCACTATGCCCCCATCCAGTTTTTCTCATGTACAACCTTTGAGAAAGAACAAAAACCTATTTTCAAGGATCAAATGGATGAATCAAGAGATGAGACAACCACCATTAGATTTATAAGGAAATTAATAGGTGGAATAATATAAAACTTCATTAAAAAACTCCTTCCATAACTCAAGTTATGGTCTTGACAAGTTGCTCGTCAAGGCACAAGTTCAATGATAAGCCAATTTCTAAAGGTGAAAAACCAACCAATAGGAATACATCACACTTTTTTGCACCAAACACACTAAAATTTTGGTGCAACAGGTGCAATAAAATTTTCCCCTCCCCCATTTTATCCCTTGGACCTCTAGATGACCACCGTTCATCTCTTTCTCTCAAGTTAAGCCCCCTAGAGCCTCATTTCCCATCCCCTGCTCCTAGCAATTATGTGTACCAAGTGGCCCAATCAAAATATGGAACTCTTTTTACACCAAGTGCACCAAATTTTGGTGCATATAGTGAAAAAAACTCCCCAACCCTCCCATTTAGTCTCTCGGTCACCCATATTTCCTTGGTAGCCGCTTAAGGTGCTTTTTCTAAGCCCCCACTCAACCCAACATCAAATCATGTGCCGCCAAGTGGACCAATAGGAATGGGGACAAATTTTTTACATCAATTGCACCAAAATTTTGGTGCAAATGGTGCAAAAAAATTTTCTCCTTCCCATCCTTTCAAAATGTGTGAATTTTTCTAGCTCCGAGTTATCACTATGTTGCTTCCATTCTTCCGCATTACATGCACAATTTCTCTCGCAACCGCTGTCGGGATCTCTTCCTCTCCTCCATTGCTGCTGCTTCCAAAACATTTCCATCACCTCTAGAATCATTTCTCCATCACTCCACACTATTCAAACATGAAGAACATGTCTTTTCAAGCTAACTCCATAGTCAAGAGCTACCAGAAACCCTAGGGCAAGAAAATCACAATTTACTCATATCTTCCAAACCGTGCATGTGATCCCTGCAATTTTTTGAGAAAAATATTCCTTACCAAAATGCCTTAGGGGAGAAAAAAAAAACTATGATACTTCCCATATTTTTCTCAGCAAACATTCAAAAAAATTCTTCCCTAGAGCACTTTTCCTTCAATTTGTCGTCAAACCGTGCGGTGGTGACACGAAAATTTGAAAGAAACGACAAAGAGAAAACCCGAAATAATCTGTAATTTTATCATCAATCTGACACCATGATTTTAAGATTATAAAAATATAAATTTCCAATAGTTTTTACTTTCCATTTTTAGTAAGTTTCCAGAAAAGGAAAACTCCTCCAGAAGATCAGAACGGTGAAAATTACGCAAACTGAAAACTAGGGCACAAGGGTCGAAAAAGCCAAAAAAGCAAAAAGCAAAATTAAACTTTCCAAAAATATAAATGTGTTTGAATTAACCCCAAGACACCTATGGAAAACTCAGAAAATGAAGGAAACACTTTAGAAAAATGATAAAGCCAAAAAGCAACTCGCACTGAAATAGTTTGTCACAGGTCCCGATTTCTAAAAACAACGAGCTTTTTGGCCTTAGTTGCAAAATCTTGCTATCATCTTCAGAAGTAACTTATATCACTCATTTTTTTCATCCTCATGGGATTGCAAGATGATTCCAAATCTTAAATAGAGCATTAATAACTAAATTCAAGTGTGCTCAGAAGTAATGCAAGGCATTGTAAGGCGCAATAGATGAATCCATCTCCATCACTCAGAGAGCTAGGTGATTCAAAATGATTTGGTCAGGGAGAGCTCAATGAGCTCAATTGGTTCATCAATCAAGTATCAAAGAGGATCATCGTAAGTAGCACCTACGTCCATCTCGAACTCATATGGGGAAATCCTGAAATAGTGTTTCTCAACACTCATTTCATGACCCGAGATGTTTGAGCATCGTGTACCAGGGGGAAGTTGTGATCACCATTAACAAGGAAAAAGTGTTCAAAATTCACTTCATCAAATCTTTTTGATGAGTAAAACAATGTGGATATGTAGTGGAATGTCATCAAATATTGTTCTCCATCCTCGAACCTCTTCAAAGTGAACCTCAGCGAGCAACATTTACGGTCAACCAAGTGATAATTTGGTAGTGTTTCTAAACACTAAATTTGAGGTGCTCGTCTCATAGTATAAAAAGGTCATAGATCCAGAGTTCACTACATTGGGACATTTTATCAAGTCATTTAGGAAATGATTTGAAGGCAACATGGCATCATCTTCACCAACATTCCTTCTTCCTTCTATTCTCTCATTCTTCCTCCTCTTCTCTACTCCCTTTCTAATTCTTCATTGTGAGCAATCATGAGATTTTACTATTCATTTAAATGAGGCTTTAGCAAACATTGTAATAATTTTCCCTTAATTGATAAAAGGGAACTTAATGTTCTTTCCTAGGAACTTGAAAGGTCATATGTTGTGTAGGACATATGAAAAGTCACATGGGGGTAGATGAGGAGTCTTCTAAAATTCTATATAATGTAATGGCATACTCTTGCTTAAGGGTTGTCAATTTTGTACACTCAAGAGAGAGATCTATTGAGAAAGACAAGAGAGATAACATTCTTCCATTCTCCTTCACTATTTTCCTCCATTCCTTGCATTGTACAACTTGGTAAAAATGTCAATCAAGAAAGGAATTGATTCTTTTCATGACTTATGAATGTGTACAAATTTGTGTGTATGGTTTCCTCTGTTTGTTGGCATAATAAACTTGTTATTTCCTTCTAATTAATTGTGAATGTGAAATTTCTAATCAATCCTGGTGAGAATCTAATTTTCTACCCGCAAAGTTGGTTTTCCTTATCTAATTTCCCACTCCCCTTTCCTCATATTTTAGAAAATTCCTCCCTTACACTTCATTGTAAGAATTTCTTGTGGGTATAGTGGAGTGTGCATGTTGGATCCTTGACCTCTTGGACAACAAAAAATTTCCCATTTTTGTAATTCACAATAAAGTGGAGTTGCACCACCCAAGTAGAGGGACCTAGAGTCCCTAAGACGTTGGCAAGAAACCCACAAATTTTGCCCCTGAAAAAATTTCTTGCTAATAATTACAATGCATAAAATCCATTATAAAACATCAATTAAAAATTTTCAAACTTTAGATTGCATTTTTTCCATCTCTGGTAAGGTTGTACAATTTGGTTAGGATGTTATATCCGGTCCTAACTAAATTGTATAGTCTTTCACCGACATGTTCTCCAACTTTGATTTCAATTTCATATTATTTATTGGGTCATTTAATCCCTTTAGGTGTAGCTTTATTAGGTAAATAAACTACATTACCCTATATAAGTAAGTAAACACTACCTCATTTGCTAACTCAAAAATCCTATGGTGCTACATTGAGACGCTCACTTCCTACACTTGCAAAAGGAACTAAAACTCCTTAAATCTTGTAAAAACACATTCAAATTCATTAAGGAAGAAATCAATATCGATATGAAGCTTCTTACTAGGTCAATAATTCATCTTGTATCATACACAAGCACTCAAACATGCACTCTCTAAGTAATTTAGTAAGAGAAACTCAAATAAAGAATTGTCAAAAAGGTTTTCCAAGTCTAGTTGCATTAATTTAGATATCATATGATATGTGGAGAATGACATGTGGTTTGAGGCCTCTTTAGAGTAATGAAAATGTTAATGGTGCACAGCGGTGCCCACAACCCAACTAATCAAGGTAAATTTTAAGAACCCCCAAAAATAAACCATAGATATTACTTGGTGAATTTCTAAAAATGAATTTCAAAATCTTGGTGAATGCCATGAATTGAAAGGAAATGTTTTGTTTGATAGAAACTATCATCGGTAGCATTATATTGTTGATTGGTAGTAAATTTCTCTTTTTTACACATAGTAAAGGTGATTTGAATATAAAATTTTTGTTATTACTCTAAAATCTAGGTGAATCAACACAAAAATTAACTTTTACCCAAAACATTTAGGTGAAATAGCAAGCGACCTAACACCTCAAAATTAGTCAAATCTAAATTTCAAAAACTCAAATATTCGTTAATTAATGAAGATTAGCCACTCAAATTCATACTACAATTAATGTTTGTTTTGTAAGGTCTCCCACCTTTGATTATGTTTGAGACCTTATTTAATATGTTTAGAGAGATTCACTACATGATCACAAATTAGAGTTTGATAGTGAAAATCATTTCTAGGAAGACAACCATCTTAGGAATTTGAGGAACCTAAATTCAAGAAGGTCCAAGATTATACAAAAGGTCCAAGACCATACATTGTGACCTTGGTAGAAGTGCATAGTTCCATACCATGTCAACTTCTAGTCACATTTCCATAAATGAAGCATCATCAATCCCATATCTCCCTATTCCATTAAGTTTCACTCATATAGCTTCCCATAACCTTTTTAATAAACTAATTACACTCACCCCTTGTGTCCTCAATTGTATATATTATTTAGTACATCAATTACAAGTATCGATACATTGTTATGATATTGGTAATTAATGTTGGAAGTAATTTATCAAAACAACCTCCTATAGGTAACCCTTACATATTTTAGTGTACTTAATTCACTAATCTAATATTCCACATAATCTAACTAGGGTATAAGCATTTTGATGAACCTAGTCTTGTATCTTACACCTTCTTCCAAACCCTAATTTCCTTATTGTTCTATATTTGCATTCTCTATTTAGACTCAAACATTATTTTTATATATAACCTACCCTAAATCTGATTTGCACAATTTCCTAGGGTCTCATGGTTGGTTCTACCCTTTGGGTCTCTTTTTAGGGCTCTTAATTTCTAAATCACCTTTCATTGCATATTTCAAGGATAACTGTTCTATTTTCAAATTACTTTGTATTTATTTTTATTTTTATACATTTAACGAAAACCTATTTTTGTTTTCCTAATTTTTAGTAAACTTTTCAAAAATTCAATATTACTATTTTTAGTAATTAGGGCATAATCGGAAAAATATACACTTTTGGGAAAATTCCTTGGAGTTTTTATTTTGTATAATCATATCCAAAACACTTGTTTTTGTTTCATTAAATTTAATTTCTATTTTCACATATGGTAATTTTATTAATTTGACGATGATTGTTTATTTCTCAACATCACTTTTGGGTATTATGATATCTTCATTGTAGGCTCTTCATGTGTTGATTCTTATTTATTACCTCTTTTTAGTTTCTTCATCATTGTTTCTATCATCATGGCACATGCAATAATTTATCAAGTCTCCTTGTATAATTTACTTCAACGTCACCAAGCATGTAGAGTTACTCTCATAAAAATAGTGTAAGAACTAAAGTTTCTTGATAATACGACACCTTCCCATGTTAATTCAATTTTGAGTTGTATTTCAAATCCTTTTACTGGTAATGATGAAACCTTTCATAAGGACATATTATAATCTCTTAAATGTTTACATCCGATTTTCAAGATCAATTTCAAGCCACGAATATTGAGATCATATATCTAAAGCATGAGATAACACATCTACAAGATTCTTATAGTTCCCATATCCATCATGTCCCTACACATCATGATCAATATATTTCGAACCCACTAATAAGATATTTGATACACACATCATGCATAATACATGTTCCCGTAGAAGTGAAGTCAAATTACTACCATATAAAAAATTTCTTTAGTTTGAAAATAATTGTAGATAACATAATATTCTATTTAAGATAGTCACTAATCAGTTAATTACTTTGTTACTTACTCATTACTATCCCTACCATCGACTTATAAAATCAAATGCAAACCATTTTGTAATCATCATGGAATTAATGGACATCATAATAATGATTACTATAATCTACAACGATGAATCTAATAACTTGAGCATAAGGTATTTATATCCTTTGATGTAAAACATTCTCCCATGCCATTATCTGAAGTTCAAAAACCTAAATGGGTACCAAAAGTTATCACACATATACCTGATAAACATAGTATTATACTACATGATACACCTTTAAACATACAACATGAGTCATGTAATCACAAAGAGAATACAAATGCAATACCTCCTTTAGATGATCCAATCTTAGTGACATAATTACATCCTATTATTATGCAAACAAAATTAGAAACAATACCCATCGGGCATGACCAATTAATTACACATGGCCTCGAGTACATAAAATACAAAGTCAAACATCAAGGATAATACCACATTACTAACATGAGCTCATTTAAAACATATGATAGTCGGATCAATGATTGATATTATGATAACAATGATTATGAAAAAATTAGTGCACTAAGTGAGCCTTCTATGGATATCTCTAAAATGTGTAATCTATTCTTAATTACCGGGGCATATCCAAATCCCTTTTCCTTCTTTTCTAAGAACAAATTTCATTTTAATATATATTCCCTATGTACTTATATAAGTGTTACATTTCTAATATGTTTGTTACATTCGACTATTTCATATCTCTTATATCATAATTTGTTTCAAACATCAACCAAAATTAAAATCGACCAATTTCAATCTCTTCAAGACACGTTATACTAATTGTAAATATCAATCCAAAGTATTCTAATTCATAAAATATTACTAGCGATACTTCACCTAATTTTTATATCGGGTATTCTTTAGCACACATCGTCACTATGGTACCACTTGTACTTGAGTCACGAGTCTTTGTCACAATATAGGTTAGAGCCTCCATTTTACCCAAACGTTACTCCACCTATTTAGGATATTCTCATAGGTTAGCTTTAAAAACACCCATCTTTCTTATATATATCCAAAGAAATTCATGCTTTGAAGTTGTTTAAACTCTCTAATGTGTCACAAAATGTTTTGATAAATTTTCATTTTTCTATCTAGACATGCGTGAAAATTTTATTGTTGTCCTCATTTGAATGAAATTTTCAATCTTTCTATGGCCATGGATCATCGAACCTTGTATTTTTTTCAATTCCTTGGTTCGAAAGAAATTTGAAAATCGGGCGCAAAATGGTGGATTTTTCTTCTCTCTGCATTTTTCCACAGTCGTGAATGATGGGCATTTTCTTCCCCATCAAATTTTGGCTCCATTATCCATGGGTACATGTGGACATATCTAATTGGAAGTGGGTCGGTGGAGAAATTTGTGTTTTTGAGCCCTTTTTGTAAAAAGGGTAAAAGTCAAAAAGTGACCCCATGACCCCATGATCAGGCTTAAAGGAAAAAGTCAAATCTTGAGCCCATGCATCATTGGAAAGTCAAAGCGGGAAGTGGGTCGGTGGGGACAATTTGTTTTTGAGCCTTTTGTAAAAAGCTTAAAAGTCATAAAGTGACCCATAACCCCGATCATACTATGAGGAAAAAGTCAAATGTTGAGCCCGCACCAAAAGAGTCAAAGCGGGGAGGCGGATCGTCGGGGTGATTTGAGTTTTGAGCCTTTTTTCAAAAAGGGATAAAAGGCATAAAGTGACCCACAGCCCCGATCATGTTATAAGGGAGAAAGTCAAATATTAAGCCCGCATCGAAGGTCAAAGCAGGGTGGGTGGTGGTGGAGCAATTTGTGTTTTGAGCCCGCATTGAAAAAAGGTAAAATTATAAAAGTGACCCGTGACTCTGTCTCCACTCAAGTGAGGCCACGTGTCAAGACCATATCAAAAGTGGGTGAGCGGGCCAAAATGTTCCAAAATGCCAAATCTCTATAAAGTCACAAAATGCAAAAGGCATCCTCCACGCCCGCTCCAGTAAATTTCTCCCACGTGGATGACTCTGGTTTAAAGTTTCAAAGGCAAGATGAATGGTTCAAATTCAAAGTTACAAAATGAGTGTAACAGTTGCATTATGAAAAGTCTAGTTTTTTCTCACCATTGGTGTTTCTTTGTGAATCAAGAATCTAAACAGATGTGAATGATTGAAAAGAAATTGTAAATTGTTTCTTGCTAACAAAGAAGAAGTTGTAACCATTTCTTGGAGATATTTAATGGCTTCTTCACGCCATTGTGTAGGGGTTGGTAATTGATCTTGTAAACTCACGAGTGCATTGTACTTAGAGAAAGCAAAGGAGATAGCCATTTTCTTCTACTTTCCTCCATTCTCAAATTTCTTCCATTCCCACATTATGTACAACTTTTGTTTAAGCATCAATACAAGAAGAAGGATTTTTAGCCTCTTTGATGAGGAGATTTTAGAAACTTTGAGTTTGCAATCTTATCTCGTCTTGTTGCCATTTGTAGAGTTGTTTCTTCTCATAAATGCATGTGTTGAAATTTCTAACTAGTGTGTGCAGGAATCTGATTTTCTACCTACGACATTAGTTCTCCTACCTCTTTTCTCACTCCCTTTCCCACCTTCATAGAAAATTTCCCCCTTGTAGATAAGCTGCTAAGCATTTTTCCGGGAGGTAGTGGAGTGCCCCTGTTGGATCCCGGTGAAAGGCCACCACAAAATCCACTTTTTTCATGTGCATGCATATATGATAGTTGCACCGGTTAAGTAGAGGGACTTAGATTCCCAGAGCATTGGCAAGGAATCCACAAGTTTTTCCACCTGAAAAATTTCCTCACCAATAGTTTTGGCACCCCTTTGTGGGGTAGATTTAGTAGCATCTACACTGAATGTGACCAAGGTAGAAAATTCAAAAAAAAAAAAAAAATTTTTGGAATTTGAATGGCTATATGAGCCACATGGATTCAAATCATGGATATTCCAAGAAACCTCCCTGTTGAAAGACCCAAATTTCTCTTCCACATCCAAGAAGAAGACGTTGCTTGATTTGAGGAAGCTATCTGGCATAATAGACAAAGTGCCAATCACTACTTCATTGCCACGAGAATTTTGGACCTTGAAGAAGAAACACGTTGTTGAATTGGAGAGGCAAAGACAAATTCAGCACCATGAAAAGAAGAGCATAGATTTTCAAGCTGGTGGATAGAAGATACACCGGAAATAGAGACAAGGAGGACAAACTGATCCCATTTTTGAGGAACTTCAAAGGAGACAAGAGCTACTCGGAATCCAAAGGCCTCTTTTTCAAAAACCGGTCACGTTGGGAACCTGAGTGTTGCCAATCCTTTGGATGGTGAATTTCCATACATCAACGAGAACCTTGAAGATTTCATCGATGTAGAGACCAAAGAAGAAGCTAGAGAAAAGAAAAGAGAGAGAGAGCGAATGAAGAAATAAGAGCTCAACTCGAAGAAATTGAGAGACTTCAAGTAGAAATAAAGAGGAAGATGAAAAAGAAGCGTAAAGAAGCCTGACCTTAGCAAGGTTGGAAGATAGAAATAGAAATAGAATGGGGGGATCATGAGTGTGAACGTGATCGTGAGGCCCGTAGGCCTAATGTACCATGGGGAGGAAACACCGGTCCATTGGCTCTTGCTCAACCACTCCATGAGCTACCGAGAGGCTCGAGAAAAAACTTCCCAAAATTCAGAGGGGATGGTTCTCAACTCCTGAAGAGCATGTAGCAGCATTTATCACTTGCTTGTGGTGTGTTGGGTGTTGAGGATGAAGATGTGTCAGTCTGACTCTTTGTGGAGTCACTTGAAAAGTTGTCGAATGGTTCTACATCGTTACCCCCGAGGTTTGTCACTGTTGGGAAGATATAAGAAGTGCATTCAAACATAGGTTCAAGACCACGAGAAGATTGTCAGGATCTCTTGGTCAATTGGTACAAATGAAAAAAGAAACCTCAAGTCAATGAGAGACTTTGTAGCAAGATATAATAGAGTGATAAGAAGAATCCTGAAGATGTGGTGCCTCCTGAAAATAATTTGAAGAGATTCTTCATCAGTGCCTTGCCATCAGAAGTAGGTTTCTTCCTTAGAAGAACCCAACCAAGAACATTAAGGAAGCTCAAGACCATGCAATAGAAACCGATGATGATCTAATCTTGTCTGGTAAAGTGAAAGGCCCAAATGGGAAACAAAAGGGTCAGAATTCAAACTCTGTCACCACCAGATCGATGTTCCAAAAAATGGCAAATGACTTGGTTTGCCTTGAAGAAGAAAAGCTATCTCAGATCACAATGTGGAATGCTTGAGGAAACCAACCCCCCGAGATAGGCCAAGGATTGCTCCACCTCCTCGTTGGCTTGCTCTTGAAGCACCACCAAGTCAATGCCATCTATGACACCAAAGAGCCAGAGGAAGCAGAAATTGATGAAACTGAAGAAGAAAATATGGAAGACTATGAAAACTATCTTGAGGTCGAGGAAGTTGATATGCATAATGGCCTAATTGAGTACGTTGATGATGAAGATGAGGATGATGAAGAAGCTCCAAGTTTCTCATGTGTTGTTTTCACTCGTGCACAACCCAGGAAAGGTGCTTCATCCTCAATGGTTGTGGTAAAGGATAAGAAGAATAAAGAAGATTCTCCTCCAGAGGTCACACAAAATAAAATCATTAGTCAGAGGATCACCATTACCACCTTCTATGGAGTTCGGCAAAAAAAAAACTAGACTCACTTTGGTTGTCGGGGATCATCTTCTTATGCCAAGTAAGTCATCTAATTCTTCTCCCAGCTCAAAAGTTGCTAAGAACAATTCTCCTTTAAATGTTGTTCCTGCAAAAACATCTAAGGTTCAATCAAAAGCTACACCCTCACCCCCTTCCAAGCCAATTGCTACACCCGAAAAGGAGAATTCAACACCCAAAGTAGCAAAGCCTCTACCATGTAAATCTTCCTCCATTTTTAGAACCTCTTCCTCGCTCACCATAACCCCATTTGACTTTGTGGAACATGCAAGCAAAACCAAAGTCGACTCTAGAAATAGAATACCTCAAACACACACCTGCCCGGTTTGACAAGTTCATTAATGTAGTTGTGGTGGTAACCCTATATCCTCGAGTCCTAATTCTAAAGGCTTACTTACCCACACCATCCACACCACCTTCTCAAAACATGCTAGCCCTTAGTGCCTCCAAAACCAAATAGGGTTGAACCTTTCTACCTGTCACTCCTCATTAAAGGCTTCGGCTAAATAATTGTATCATAGATTCTGGAGCCTCAGACAATGTGATGCCAGCCAAAGTTACAAATTCTCTAGGCCTCACCTTGACCGGGTAAATGGCACCTGCTACTCAATGGAATCAAACAAGTGCCATTGGTAGGAAGAATCAAAGATGCACAGGTAGCACTAGCTGATTTTCCTAGACAAGAAGGTGCTCCTAACCATCTTGGTAGTGAGACATCCCAACATCCTTTGGTATGCTATTGAGTAGGAGTTTCTGTAGAGACCTGGGTGGAGAGATAAAAATGGATTGGTCATCTACAACTATCCCAGTAAAAGGTGAGATGAAGAATTTTTTACCAGTAAGAAAGATGAAGTTCATAGTATGAAAGTCTGATGATCGAAAGCAAACATTCTCTTTCAAGATTGTGGGCTAGGAAACTACTTCCTCACATCAAAAAAAGAGGAGAACTTGCCACTTCTCATGGAGGAAGAGGAAGATCAAATTTGGACAATGGAATTTGATGGTAGTCATTCTAGTGTGGGCTCGGGAGCTGGTGTAGTATTGTACTCTCCTTCAATGAGTTGTACCCATTTGCCTACAAGCTGCAATTTGATAATACAAATAACACTGCAGAGTATGAAGCACTACTCTTAGGCATGAGTGTAGTAGAGGACATGGGAATCAAGAAACTGAGATGCGAGGTGATGTAGAGGTTGTAGTAAAGTAGGTCCTTGCCAACAATATCAGGTGAAGAATCCAAGACTCGGCATTACAGAAATAGAGTGTGGGACTGCATTGAATCTTTTGATGCATTTTCCATTGAAGCTATTCAAGGGAACAAAATGAAAAGGTTGATTCTCTTGTAGTGTCAACTTCCCTAGTGACACCTCATCCTTCTTTTGGTAAAGACAAAGTGACCATTGAAATGGTATTAGGCCTAGTGTACCAGACAATGCAAATCATTGGCAAGTCTTCAATGATGATAACCAAATTCTAGCCTTTTTAGAGCAAAGGGATAATTTCAATAATCTCTTCTTCGAAGGAGGTGAAAATCCACACGAGAAGTAGTCCCAAAAAGAAAGAAAGAAGGAATTGAAGGGATTGATGATGAGGGAGTAATCAAATTGAAAGGGAACAAAATTCCCAAAGGCCTAGTCTCTTTAGAAGACCTCTTTGACAAACATGACAGATTCATTCAAGAGAAAGAAAAGCAATCTTCTCGGTGCCCGAGCTGATTTTGATAAAGAAAACATTGGTACCCGGAGGAGCAAGGATGGTCAATATTGGAAAATGTTGCTCACTGAAGAAAAAAGAAGGTTTGTTGCATTACTCAAGAAATACTCAGATGTCTTGGCCTACTCTTATGATGAACTCAAATCCTTCCAGCCAAAGGAAATGCATCACTCAATTCCTTTGAAGTAGGGTGTTAAGCCCTTTAGGTAGAAACAAAGGCCGTATAACCCAAAGATTGTTGATACCATCAAGGAGGAGGTAATGAAGATGCTTAATGCAAGGATCATCTTTCCCATCCACCATTCAACGTGGGTGGCTAACATTGTGCAGTGTGGAAGAAGAATGGTGAAATAAGGATATGTGTAGATTTTCACAACTGAACCAGGCATCACTAAAGGACAATTATCCTCTTCCTATCATGGACCATATCCTGCAAGTAGTCACTGGATCTGAAATGCTTTCATTACTTGATGGATTCTCAGGATATAATCAAATCAAAGTGGTAGAGGAGGACCACACCAAGACAACCTTTACAACACCTTGGGGCACTTTTTGCCTCATAATGCCTTTCGGCCTAATCAATGCGGGAGCTACATTCAAAGGGTGATGGATTTGGCCTTCAAATATCTGAAGCATTGCATTGTCATATATCTTGATGATCTCACAGTATTTTCAAAGAAGAGGGGAGATCATATCTATCACTTGGAACAGGTACTTGTAAGGTGTAGGAAACATGGCATATCACTAAATCCAAAAAAGTGCATTTTTGGAGTCACAGAAGGCAAGTTATTGGGGCACATTGTGAACAAGCATGGAGCACACATTGATCTAGAGAGGATTAGATCCATTCAAGCATTAGCCCTTGCCCACAAGCAAGAAAGGAGTTCATTCATTCTTCGGAAAGGTGAACTTTCTTCATCATTTTTGTGCTGAGTTTGTTGAGTTGATGAAGCACATCACTTCCATGATGAAACCACAAGAAAACTTCAAATGGAACAATGAAGGGAAGGAAACATTGAAGAGATCAAGAAATCCATTGCCAAGGCTCGACTCTTGTATCTCCATATTTTAACAAAGAATTCATCATGTATTGTTATGCATCAGAACATACACTCTCTCTGTCCATTCTCGTTTAGAAAAATGATGAAGGCGTGGAAGCACCTATTGCTTTCATGAGTTGTCCTTTGAAAAAGCATGAGCTAAAATACAGCCAATTGGAGAAGCATGCCTATGCAGTGGTCAAGGTTGTAAAAAACTTTAGGTTTTACATCCTCAATTCCCATATGGTGGTGATGGTCCCCGGTAGTGCAATCAAGTCCATCTTGACACAGCAGGATCCGGAGCTAAAAGAGGAAATTGGATTGCAAAGACTCAAGAATATGACTTGGAGATTGACCCTCAATATGGTAAGGGAAATGGCTTGTGCAAGTTGATTGTTGAAGATGAAACACTCAAAGTTCAACATGGTGAAGAAAATTGTGCTTGCTCAACTTGTTCAGAAGACAACCCACAGGTTCTCTTTGTCACCACTACTGATGAGTGGTATGTTGATATTGCCTATTACCTGACTTATGGAGAATGCCCTCCCCATCTTGATTACAAGAAAAGGAGAACACTCAAGTTGAAGGTAGCTAAATTTGTAATCTGGAATCATGCGCTTTACAAAAGAGGCCTGGATGGTTGTTTCCTCAGGTGCGTAGATAAAAAAGCAAGAAAAGTTTCTTAAAGCATACCATGACCAAGCATGTGGTGGACATTTTTAGCAATGGTCACTACACACAAGATCCTCTGAGGAAGGTATTATTGGCCCACCATCTTTGTAGACACTCGAGATTGGGTTTCTAAATGCAAAGCATGCCAATAGTTCGTTGGAAGAGACCTGACTCACGTTGCATTACCACTCGGGCTGTGGTTATTGAAGAACCATTTCAATAGTGGGGCTGGACTTCATTGGTGTTTACGAACCCTCACTCAAGTGCAGGGCACACCTATGTACTCACAACAAAACTACTTCACTTCACCAAATGGGTGGAAGCCATTCGGCCAAACAAGCCAACACTTTGAAAATATATGCAACTTCATCAAGGAGAATATCATAGTCCATTTGGAGTGCCACGAGAAGATTGTAGCGAGATAATGCTACCTATTTCTCTTCAAGAGAGCTGACGAGTTTTTCTATAGCTATGGAATCTCCCTATCTCATTCTTGACTACTATCCACTGAGGAAATGGACGAGGCGAATCAAGCAAGCAAGAACATTGTGACCATTGTCCATGCAAGCTTGTAAATGAGAATCAAAGGAATTGGCACAGGTTGTATGATGCATTGTGGGTGGATAGGATCACTCCCAAGAAGGCAATAGGTATGTCACCATTCCAACTGTTGTATGGAGTTGAAGCAGAAATTCCTCTCATGATCGAGATGCCAGCTCTCAAGCTGCTACAGGAAATAGAAGATGGTCAGTACAAGGATTCCATTGACAAGAGGATCCTCTTTCTTGAGAAGCTGGAAGAAAATAGACTCCAAGTGGTGGATCGCATTAAGGAGCACCAATTGAAAGTAAAGAATATTTTTGATAAGAAGGCCAAGGAAAGAGAATTCAAAGTTGGAGACTTCATCCTACTATGGGACAAGAGAAGAGAACCAAAAGGTAGCCATGGAAAGTTTGATTCATTATGGCTCGGCCCATTCCAGATTCGTGAAGCTTGCGGTGAGAACACTTTTCTTCTCTCATATTTGGATGGAATGCCTGCTGGAATTGCCTCGGAGTGGGAAATACTTGAAATTGTATCATCAGTGAAAGTGGGTTGTCCCGCCTTGTACCATAGGTGATTGTTAGGTGTGTTTCCCTTTCCATTGTGTGGTTTTGTTTCCCCTTCTATTGTGTGTCATGTGTTTCCTTCCCATTGTGTGTTTGTGTGTTTCCTTCTTCTGATCTTTCTTTCTGAAGTTGTACATGACTCTATAAGGCCCAATGGATAAGGCACTAGTCAACAAATTACAAGGTCTAGAGATTGAGATTCTAGATTCCCATGTCATGTCTTCACTATGCTCAGTCCATGTCATGTCCCCAAGCTAGAGCTAGTTGTTGTCACCCTCAAAATCCCCCTCATTTTCTAAGTCAAATTCAAAATTTTGAGCTCACGCCCTCTAGAAGTGTTCAAGTAAAGTTGGAAGTCGAAAAAATAGAGAAATTCATGCTTTGAAGTTGTTTAAACTCTCTTTAGTCTGCACGTTTTGATAAATTTCCGTTTTCTGTCTGGATGCGTGAAAATTTATTATTGTTGTCCTCATTTGAATGAAATTTTCAATCTTTCTATGCCATGGATCATCGAACCTTGTATTTTTTCAATTCCTTGGTTCATGAAAGAAATTTGAAAATCGGGCGCGAAATGGTGGAGTTTTCTTCTTCTCTGCATTTTTCCACAGTCGTGAATGATGGGTGTTTTCTTCCCCATCAAATTTTGGCTCCATTATCCATGGGTACGTGGACATATCTAATGGAAATGGGTCGGTGGAGAGAGCAATTTGTGTTTTTGAGCCTCTTTGTAAAAAAGGCTAAAAGTCAAAAAGTGACCCATGAGCCCGATCATGCTTAAAGGAAAAAGTCAAATCTTGAGCCGCCGTTCAAAAAGTCAAAGTGGGTTGAGGAGAGAATTTGTGTTTTTGAGCCTTTTTGCTTAAAAAAAGGGCTAAAGTTCAAAAAAGTGACCCAAACCACCCGATCATCTTACAAAGGAAAAAGTCAAATCTTGAGCCCACATCAAAAAAAGTCAAAGCGGGGAGGGGATTTTTGGGGAGATTTGAGTTTTGAGCCTTTTTTAAAAAGGCTAAAAGGCATAAAGTGACCCATGACCCGATCATGCTATAAGGAAAAGTCAAATATTAAGCCCGCATCGAAGGTCAAAGTAGGGGGGGCGGGCTGAGAGCAATTTGTGTTTTTGAGCCCGCATTGAAAAAGGTAAAATTATAAAAGTGGCCCGATGACTCTTGTCTCCACTCAAGTGAGGCCACATGTCAAGACCATATCAAAAGTGGGTGAGCGGGCCAAAATGTTCCAAAATGCCAAATCTCTATAAAGTCACAAAATGCAAAAGGCATCCTCCATGCCCGCTCCAGTAAATTTCTCCCACGTGGATGACTCTGGTTTAAAGTTTCAAAGGCAAGATGAATGGTTCAAATTCAAAGTTACAAAATGAGTGTAACAAGTTGCATTATGAAAAGTCTAGTTTTTTCGCCATTGGCATTTCTTTGCGAATCAAGAATCTGAATGGACTGAATGATTGAAAAGAAATTGTAAATTGTTTCTTGCTAACAAAGAAGAAGTTGTAACCATTTCTTGAGGATATTTAATGGCTTCTTCATGCCATTGTATAGGGTTGGTAATTGATCTTGTAAACTCACGAGTGCATTGTACTTAGAGAAAGCAAAAGGAGATAGCCATTTTCTTCTACTTTCCTCCATTCTCAAATTTCTTCCATTCCCACATTATGTACAACTTTTGTTTAAGCATCAATACAAGAAGAAGGATTTTGTAGCCTCTTTGATGAGGAGATTTTAGAAACTTTGAGTTCGCAATCTTATCTCATCTTGTTGCCATTTTTCAGAGTTGTTTCTTCTCATGAATGCATGTGTTGAAATTTCTTATTTTCTCTTATTTGTAGGCCTATGGGACTTAATTGTCTTACAACACTTTGTGGGTGTCCCATTGTTGCATCTTTAAACCTTTTGTGCGAATATTTTTACATACTTATTGTATATAACTTTACTATTGTTGTACTTGTCTTCTTCTACATGCATTAGTACTAATATTGCTATTATCTCTAGTGTTTATATCTATTTCAACCATTTCTTTTATTACATGTCATGGTTGTCACCATGCATAAAACATTCATTTTAATGGGCATTGATTCTTCAAGGTGGCCACCTCCTCAACATTCTACACTCTCTTACAAATTCTTAGACATATATTGTATGGGAAAACATATATTATTTTGACCCATATGATCAACATGGTTCTTTTCTCGTGCCTCAAAAGAGGGGGCATTCATTTGGGTATATTCTACACCTACAATAGACACAAGCAAAAATATGGGGTAATATACAAGTATGAGGAAGGTACAAGTACTCAAAAACATAGCCAAGTACAAAAATAAATAACAATACGAACATGTAAAAAAATGTATAGTTTGGTGAGGACCATATAGTACACTCCTTCCCCTTTCACATGATTTTTCCTAGGGGAAGTTATACCAACTTTCTCGTAGTAGTCTCATAATCTCTTCTATAGTTACATATTTTTTGACATAGTTTTAGATCCATTCTAATCACTACATATCAGTTATAGGAGCATGAATTACTTCACTCCTTCACCAAGGAATTCAGTTTCTACTACAATTTCAAGAATCTTGGGGGCATGAGTCTCCTTCCTTCATCTACATTTCAATACATTACAATTTTATTTATTTATGTGGCACATGGGAAGGGTATGATGGAACTCATTATATTTTTTACCGTGTCCTTATTTTTAGAATCAGGCCTATATCTATATTTAATGGTGTGGTTTGTGGGGTTAAGGAAGGTATCAAAGTAGATAAATTCTTCATAGGTAGTCCTTCCTTTCCTCTTGCACTCAAAGGGAAGATATTATAGTTGTTGAGTGAATTTGATATCTAGTCTTCTTATTTAGCAAGGTGTTTCAACACTTCATTCTTCTTCTTTCTTTTACCTTCTATGTTGGGTTGCATGCACCTAACACTTTTGTTTCTCATCGACACAATTTGGGACTAATCACCCCCAATACTTCAACAAGTTTACTAATGTAAATATATTCAAGTACAAGAAAAGAAAATGAAAATATCCCTATGTAAAAAATCATGTGTATTACTTCATTGTTTACATATTTTCATTTCATTTTTATGCAAATCCAAATATTTCATTTAAAAATTTACATTTGAGTTAAAGTTTAATTCTTTATCATGGACATTGACTACACTTTGTGTTCCAATTTTCATCATTAAGCAAGTCAACACCAAGCACAACAAGACTCGAAAAACAAAATCTAAGTGACTAAAAATTGTGTCTATGCACTTAGGTATATTTTACTTTAAGCGTGTAATTTCATTTCATACTTAAAGTGTGGATTTAGACAATCAAGTTTGGAAATTTAATTTTTGAAATTACTAGTTTTTACAATGCACTCTTGCTAAGATAAACACAACCTTTCCATTCCTACTTAATACATTTTGAGGTATCTTGTCTAGCTAATTTATCCTTACACATTGACATGTTGTAAATTTATGAGAGTAAAATACGTAAAATCTATAGACAAACATAAAGTAACAAGTTGTAAACTTAAAATTACATGTTTTTCATCCCTAGGAAAGGTTGTATAGTTTGTTTAGGATATTATATCTAGTCCTAGCCAACTTGTACAGTCTTATACTGACATGTTCTCCAAATTTTCTATCAGTTTCATATTTTTTGGGGTCTTTTAATCCTTATGGTTCAACCTTTCTTATAGAAATCATATACATAACCCTATATAAGCAATTAAACACTACCTCATTCACTAACCTGGAGATCCTATAAGATTACATTGATACACTCACTTATTACACTTGTAAAAGGCACCACAAGATCACTAAATCTGTCATAGAACACATCCAAATTCATTAGGAAAATAATCAATATATGTATAAATATTATTAATGGTTTAAGAAGTAATCCCATCTCATCTACAAGCACTCAAACATCACTTCTCCAAGTATTTTAACAAGATCTAAACTCAACTCAAGAATTGTCAAAGAGAGTTTCCAAATATAGTTGCATTCATTCAAATATCACATGCTAGGTAGAGAGTCATATGTTTTTGATGCTTCTTAGAGTAGTGCTAACATCATAGGTGCATGAGGGTGCTCATAACCTAACTAACATTATTTTTTTAGGGTATCTCACCCATGGTTATGGTTTGAGACCTCATTCAAGATGTTAAGAGAGCTTTGTTGCATGATCAAAAATTAGGGTTTGACATCAACATACATTTATAGGAAAGGAACCATCTCAAGAAGTTGCAGAAGCTAAATCAAATTAGGTCCAAAATCATATATATGAGTCAAGATTGTATAGTAAAACCCCGACAGATGTGTACGCTTCGCACCAAGTCAACTTCTAGTCACGAGTTCTAGAAACAAAGCATAATCAGTCTTATATCTCCTTGTTCTACTAGTCTACAAAGTCCTATAACTTCCCAAAACCATATGTAATCAGATAAATGCACTCATCCCCTTATGTTTTCAAGTTTATATCTTGTTTAATACATTAGTTGCAAGTATTAATGCGTTGTTATGATATTGGTAATTAATGTTGGAAGTTAATTAATCATAATAACCTCTTGTAGCTAACCCTTACATCCTTTAGTGTACCTAATTCACTAATCTTATATTTCACATAATCTAAATAGGGTGTAAACACTTATTGTGTGGTGCCGCCACCACCATCTTATGATCACTTCTTGGCTGCAATGATATGCCCTATCACTCATAAATAATCTTATGTTTCACTCATTACTTTTGAGGAATCGAGATAGATGACACATTTTTCTTTTATACTCTATCTATTTTTGTATCTATTAATCAAGTACATATCCATGGTGTTTTGGTTTATCCACATAATAAAAAAATTATAGTCTCTCATGCTACTTAAGTCTCTTGGCATTTCTACACAAAATATCACATTTGACACTAATATTAGATATTGATACATTACTCTACCCATCATCGTTGCCTCTATCACTACCCTAACTTTATTCTTGGTTTTTTTATCCTTGGTTTTTGTGTATTATGTTTAGGTCTCCATTAGATATATGCTCTTAGGGATATCTATTTTTCATCCACCAATGTGTCAATTTTATTCATAACTAATAGGTTTTCACCATTCCTTTTCCTAGTTTGCCTAATAATTCTTCTATAGTTCCATCTCATCTTACCACATGGATTCTTGACTCACGTGATTTACACCACATGGATTCATCATAGGTTTCCTTCATTTCCTTAGAGCCATGTTCTATGCCAACTATTTTCATGGGTGATCACACTTTTGCTGAGGTATCCAAGAGAGTGTCTATTGACATAGGTGATGGGATATTTCAAGATGTTATTTATATACCTTATTTTCAACTAATCTCCTATTAGTATATTAGATCACACACCATGGTTTAGTTTAGTTCACTCTAGATGTGTGGTTATTAGGGAGTTGCATAGCGATTCTATAGTGGTAGTTAGGAGAGCAAATAAAAATTATTGGGTTTCTCTTTGAAACTTTGATATTGATGATGAGTCCTCTATAGATGAGGAGATCCCTTTCAGTTTGATACTTAACACTTCAGATTCCACTCACATTGTACTCATGGGGTATTGATGATAGTTCTGAGGATTTGGATTCACTGGGAAAACTCATGTTGAATCTTCTTCCAGTGCTAATATGAGAGTATTGATGATGAGGATTTAGATTTTAGTCTATATGATGAGAGGAATGATGAGGGATCACTTCTTTCCTCTCTTAGTCATGTTTGAGAAGCTGATTTTTCACATCATAACCTTCTTCATCTCTCTCCTACTCATACATATAATATTGATGAATCTCCTCTAGATTCTCCATCTTTAGGTCCACTTCATTATGCCTTGCATACTTCTAAACCAATTTCTTCTAACATTTTTATTTCTATTCGAGTTGGACTCGAAAGACACTATAGGATGTAGATGATTTGGTTGGTGATCTGTTAGATCTCAAAATTGCACATGTCCCGAATTAGGATGATCTAGGGCTTTAAGGAAACATGGGACTATCTCTAAGTTGTGGAACCTTGCACTTGAGACAGAACTCTAGAGTAGGCCAACTTCCTTTGCTTATTTCTATTACTAAAACTAATCCTATGAAGGGAAATGTAACTATCTAACTCTACTCTATGATTCCAAGGGACCAGGGTGAGAAGGAGATGCATAAAACAAAATCCTAAACTAAGGGGAGGTGATAGCACTAGAAATAAGGGGATGAACACTCTTAGATGAGTGAAAATGAGGGAAAATGTGTAAAGGGAGGGTAGACATGCATGCCACAGTCTAAAACAACATTCAAGAGCTCATTTCCGTGGAGCATAATAGAAAAGAAACCATGTAAGGGACATAAAACATGCACATTACATCACCACTACAAAAGAAGGAAATTAAATGAAATAAAATGTGAACTAGGGTAGAAGATAGCCACACAACCCAACTTTTATTACTTCCGGTGAATACACAATTGATTACAATGAGAGGAGGATGCAAGAATCCATATGTAGTGAACTAGATCTAAGGCCTGCAACTCAAAATACAAAGAATACACAACTATGAATAATTCTCTTGCAATCCAAGAGGGTCCAACCTTTACAAATGAGAATTATTCTACAATATATAAAAGAATAGGAGAGAAGAGGATGGAAAAGAGAGGGAAAATCTAATTTTCCAATCACAACCACCAACAACATGCAATAAATGCCTATAAATCCACATGTAGCTCTGTCAAATCTACCTACCCACATCAGTTTTCTTGTGGAAGAAGGAAAGAGGCCAAATCCCATGAAATCTAGGTGGTTGAGTTGACTGGAAGTGTGCATTAATTTCCTGAGTCATGTTTTCATATTTTCACCTACCAAATCCTATCGAAATAAGATTATGAAGAACCTAAAATGTATCCCACGTCATCATCTTTCTAATGAGACCAGGCGTACATGATTTTGAGATATGTGGAGGAAGTTATGGAGATTTGAATTTTTTCAATGCAAGAGGAACATGTAACACACGTGGCACAACTTGATTGGTTGTGGGAGTTGGCTAATTGACTAGAAGTTTGTCTCTACCATGTGTCACATGTTCATTTTCTATAAGGATTCGACACACAAATGTTGATTTTCTATTGGTCATGTGAGTTGCTCTTTATCGATAAGTCTCGAGGAATTAGACATGTAACACACTAGGATTCGCATGGAGGTTGTTGCCTTGGGTGCATGCACGGGAGAAGGGGTAGGAGGGAAGGGATGTATAAGTTCATGTACATGCGTAAGAGATTACACAGGTTAAGAAGAAGGGTTTATACTTGCTAAGGCATACAATTATGTAAGGAAAGTGGAAGATCCAGCAGGGTAAGCACAAAAGTTTGAAATAAGGTAGCACTCCAAGGCATACTAAGAGGAAAAAATAGGAGCACAACATAATTGTTGTAGTCACAAAATCATGCACTTTAGACATTTATTTATCTTGGTCTCATACTACTATTTAGAAGGTTCTTGAGTGAAAAAGCACTTATTAACCCCCATCCTATGGCCATCTTGTTTATTTTATTTCATAATTTGTGACCTATTGCACCCATGTGCCTAGCTATTTTCTAACATTTTGTGTTATTTTAGCCTTGGTTAGGGTGCCTAGATTAGTAATCTTGGGGCACCCATGGGCTCCTGGTCCCACCCGAGGATGCCCGATCCTTCTCACACTTTCCCGCCATTTTGGGCCTCTTCTAGCAATTTTCATCTTTATCTTTCTTGTGGTTGGCCTTTTCGGGGTTAATTATGAAATTAGAGCAAGAGAACCCTATAAATATAAAGTTATGAGACCATAATGAGGGACCTAGCATCATCTACTACTATCACTCCATCTAGAGTTGCATCCATCTATTGCATTGGCATCCACATAGCTCCATCATCAAGGCACAAGCTAGGACATCTGCATCACACTTCATAGGGGGAGGGATTCTATTTTATTCCATGCACACATTCTATTATATTTTATACATTTAGCTATTGCTCGTTATTTCACAAAGTGCAACTGGCACAAGAGTACCTAGGGCACGACATGCACACACTCACCAAAACTACATTCGGGTCTGAAATATAGTGCAATGCTTAGTTCATAAGCCCACCTTTGCATGGCAACTAATGTCATCTAGCTAATTGATTTGCATATTTCTTTTTTAGGTTTTGATACTTCCTTTTTCTCTTTTGCAGTCATTCTTCCTCTTAGAATATTTGGAGCATTCGGCACAATACAAGAAAATTAATGCGATAAACAACAAAGGTTATCAGTCATCTCCAGGACTGTGAAAACTAGTTCTAGGCCTTTTTACTAGATCGAGGCATCTATTTTGCTTACCAAAGTGCCCATGGGTGCCCTAGTCCTCTCCTAAGCACTCTAGTTTATCCATATCAGCCAAATTTGTCCTTTGCAGGATCCAAAGACAAATTTCCTCGCTTTCGATTTTTAGTTCATCACCGTGACATAGCTCGACAAGCATCTATTATCATCAAAGTTCTTTCCTCCTCTCTCTTGCACATTAGGGTTTTTTATTTCATTTTACATATTTTCTTAAATCATCATCATATTTATTTACTTTAGTACAATTTTTCATAGCCTAGATTATATATCTTCATACTACATAGTTAGCCATTATTAGTTAATAAATGGTGTGCAAAAGGAAATGTGAGTGAGAAACGAAATGAGTGTGAAGGAAAAATTCACAAGAGAAGAATGCAAGGGTAGCGAGTGTGTACAAAAAAATGTGTAGGAATCGGGGAGGAAAGATAGGTGTATGGAAGCATGCAACAGACTTCAAAATGCAAGGAAATGCATGGGTGTGTGCGATGGAATGCATGTTGGGAAGGCAGAAGCAAACATATGGAGGAATTCATGTAAAGGGAGAAATTAAATGAATTGTAATTATACAAGAGAGGAATGTGGGAACGTAAAGCATGCATGAGGAAAATTAAGAGAAGGACAAGAAAATCATGCAAGGGTGCACACAAAGAATCACAACCAAGAAAATGAATCAAGGAAGAAAACTAAGAGCACGCACAACCCGAAAACTTGATGCGAGCTAGAATGGAATCGCAAGTTGCTAAAATAACCAAGGGGGTTATTTTGGGAAATATTTTGGTGAATTTTGGTGAAATATTTCGGCTAGATGAAGGTTATCGTTGTCCTTAAAGCATCCATTGGGCATGGAGTTAGCTTGAAAACATGAAATTTTGATCTGCAACGTGAATAATTTTACCCTTAAAGCCACATGAAGCATTGTATGAACTTTTTATTTAACTACTACTCTTAATTACAAAGATATTATAATTTAAAATTTATAAGAGTGAAAACTATTAGATATTATTTTCTCTAAAACCCGACAACTTTTGGGCATCGGAAATACCATCCCGGAAGCAATGAAAGAGTGCACAAGAGGAGAGAAACTTACACTACCAATGGAACATTGTATGTAAGAGTGTACTTGGAGGAATTGAAACTATTCTAATATGTACATGATGTAAAAGAACTTAATGGAAGTGCTTGAGATAAATCTTGTGACTGGGTTTGGTAGTGCATTTCCATCAAGATGATACATCTCAAAAGAGTTGGCCTTCTTACAAGCACTAATGATATATGTCCCACTTGAAAGTGCATAAAACATTTAATGGCACCCTGGTTTATCTCTATCAATGTCCCATTTTAAAATCAGATCACCCACCTTAAAGACCGAGCTCCACCCTTTTCACAAACTACTATTTGGTTGATTTCGATGTTATTCCGGTTTGATCATATTAGAGTTTCTTAATTCTTCAAGTTCAACCAGCTCTTTCATTCTAATTTCTCTTTGGTTTGCACCCTTAAATTCCATTTGCTATGCTAACTCTAATGAAGGAAACTCAAGTGATAAAGGAATCCTAGTTTCTTTTCCATAAAAAAATTGTAAGGTGAAGTGTCAATTTCCTTCTTCACCATGATTCTATCTTCCTAGAGCGTGTGTGAGACATTTGTGTGCCATTTCCTCTAGTTGATATCCATTATTCTTTTCATGATTTTGATCAAGTTCTTATTAGTATACTCTACCAAGCCATTACCTTGAGGGTAGTAGTTAGAAGAAGTCTTCAAATATATTCCAAGACTAAGATCCCAATCAAAAAAATAGTACTAAGGAAGGATTTTATATCATCAGAGATAAGGGTTTGATGAATGTCAAACCTTGTTATAATATCCTCGAGGAAACAAAGGATGAATTACTCAGATACTTCCTTGAGTACGAAAACTTATGTCCATTTGGTGAAGTAATCTTTTGTTGTCAGACCTACTTGTGACTAGTGCTTAAAGGAGGATTGATCATACCAATGAATTTGAGATCCCATTGGTAGAATGGTAGATTTGCTTGGATTGGACAGATGGAAAGCGAGGATAATTTCCTTTTTCCTATAAATGAAGCTCATTTTTTTACATTTCCTATCCCGGTTGTGCACATCAACAAAAAATATAGGCCAAAAGTATCTTGACTTACTAATTTTCATTGTTGTTTCTTTAGCAGTAAAAGGGTCCACCAAAAAAATCCATTTGTGAAATTATTCTTACACTTTGTTGACTTTTGTGCCATCAATGCATCTCAACATCACATCATCAAAGTTTCTTTTGAAAATAACACCATCAACGAGTGCATAAGGAATAGATTGCAACCTTAGATGTCTTCTCTTTTCTTTGTTTAGGCTAGTAGTCTATGTGTCAGAAGAGAGGAATATTGTCATATCATCAATCCACTACACACACTATGATTTTCATCTTTTTCAACTTCAGCATAGAGAGGTTCCTCATCCATGAAAGAAGAAGTGTCCTAATCATTCTATGCATCTTCAAAAAGTTACTTATAGAACACGTTTCCTCTAACCAATTTTGAGGCTTTGATAGTTGCATCATACTCAATGATTTTGGTCATCCATATAGCTCTTTTCTTGATGATTTCTACTCCCATAATGAACTCCCTCACATTGGATTGTGAAACCAAAACTTTGACATGGTTTTTGGTGAGCATAATTTGAAAATTCTTTAATGTATGCATGATGGCAAAGAATTTTTTTCCATATGACTATATTTCAATTCATAATCCTTTAGTGTTTGATTGAAGAAATCCATTGGTTGCTCCAGTCCTTGGTCATTTTCTTGTGTCAAGACAACAACAACACTAGTATCAACTCCATATGCATAAAGGATAAAATTATTGGAATAATACATATTGAAAAGTGTTGGGGCACGAACAATTTCTTACTTGATCTTTTTGAAGGTGTCTTTTCCTTATTGTGTCCACTTGAAGATTGTGTTTTCTTGAGCATGAGAGTAATAGGCCTAACCAAACCTTAAAACTTAGGAATGAATCTCCTAACAATGTTGATCTTTCCAAGGAATGATTACAATGTCTTCTTGTGAGATGGAAAAGAGATAGAGGATGGTGGTTATTCATTTAGGATCAATGGTAATGCCATCATTTCAAAGAACATGGCCCAAAATCTTTCCTTGTGCAATAGAAAAGTTACACTTCTTGGGGTTGAGAGAAATCCCAAATTCTCTGCATCTCTTAAAAACTTTCTCAAGATGATTGATGTTATTTGCACTCTTCTTTGAGAATATAATTATGTCATCCAAGTAAACTAGGATGAACTCATTTATGTACCCTTTGAAGGCAATGTCCATTGCTCTTTAGAAAGTGGAACTGCATTCAATAAACCAAAAGGAATTTTATGATAGAAATATGTTCCTTATTTGGTTGTGAATGCAGATTGAATTGATCCTCTTCATTTAACATGCTATGATTGAAGCCCGAGTAACCATCAAGCATAGAGAACCTTTTGCGCGCTAGCCCCAATCTATAAAATCTATTCCATTAAAGGGAAAGGATAATGATCCTTTAATGAAGCCTTGTTCAAATATCTAAAATCAACTCAAAATTTGATATCACCATTTTTATTTCTCACTGGAACAAGATTTGTAACCCAAGTAGAGTACTTGACAATAAATATTACTTTTTCCTCAATGTTTTTGGATAAATACTTCCTCATGAGGGGATCTATCTCAGGATTGGTCGGCCTTTTCTTTTTTATGGGATTAATGTTAGGATCAAGGTCAATGGAGTGTAGAGCAACACTTGGATCAAATCCTTTGATGTCTTCATATTCCCATGAGAAGATGTCACTATATTTTTAACATAATGAGATGAAGGCCTACTTTTCTTCTTCTACACATACATTTCCAAGCAAGCAACTCTTTTCCATGCATAATAGTGGTTGGTTGATAGTCTTCTTGTACTACACTCATATTCTTTTATTTAATCTTGAACTCATCATTTGGACTAAAAAGATGATCTAAGGTGACCAAACTTTTGGTAAATTGTTTGTCTTAAGTTGAATCACTTGATCACCATATCTTTCATGCAAATCAGATTGCATTTTTGAAGAAAACTCAGCTTCATTTTGGATGAACTGGAAAATTTACATGTCATTGTTAGAATGCCCGCCAGTTGGTTTCATTGTATGGAATGGATGGACTAGCCACCACTTTGATGTATTGCACATTACCTTGGACAAGGTCCTTAGCTAGTGAGAATTGCGAGCTAAGGGCTACAATCTGGTCTACTTCTTTTCTCAATCTCATAGGCACCATTTGTAGATTGAGAGCATCAAATATCTCCAAGAGGTCCCAAAATCTATGTTTATAAGCTTTCAAAATATTATTCTTTGTTGTGCACTTATTTATCACATGGTGGATGACCAATTCAATATCCCTAAAGATTTGTAATGTCTTAAACTATTTCCTCTCAATAATAAGAAGACCATACACCAATGCTTTGTATTCTACTATGTTGTTGGAGCATGCAAACTGTAGAATGTTACATGAAGAATAACCTCTCATCCTTAAGAGAGATGAGAAAAACACATGTGCCTGCACCATTTCTACTTTTAGAGCCATTAAAGAACATCTTCCATAGTTTAGAAGTGTCATTTTATTCTTCCTTGAGTGGTGTGGGAAAATAAGACTCATCTTCAAGGATGGAGTAGGTTCCAAGTCTAGTTTTAGTCGCCATATCATATGGATCAAATTCATAATTATCCCTAGCCCATTCATCTAATAAAGGGTCATGTATGGAAGTTGGAATAGGTTGTTGCTCTAAAACCCGACTCTTTTTCTTGGTTTTATTGAATGGGGTGATTTGATTAGAGAGGATAAGGATCGTATGAATCAACATGATAAGAAAATATAGGCTCAACTTGTATGGTAAATCTAGTACCATACCTTGTTCTTAAAATCATATGAGGCCAATCTAAAGACAAGTATCCACCCATTTTTATTGTGAAATCTCTTAATAAGTAGATGGAAAATAAAGGAAACAAGTCAATGACTAACACTTCTCAAGTTATAGTTAGATTTGTTCAAGCATGGAGGGTTAAATCAAGATCCTTAATGACTCCTAGGATGTTGACAGTTGAGCCATCAAGTTGTAAGACTCCTTTAGAAATAGTGTTGTACTTAAGACCTGGGATATCAAAAATTTTCTTAGGTATGACAAAATTATTAGCCCTTGATTCAATCATACAATTGTGAACAAGATGTTTTCCTACTATCAAAGACATAAAAATGGTAGGGTTTTAAAAACCTTTCTTACTTATTTCTCCTCTGCTTGACATAAGTTGACAACAGCTTGATTTCTTTGAGTAATTGAATCATCTTAAGGGGATACGCAAGAGATTCATACAAGAGGTCACGTTGTGATGGAATAGCCAAGGCATCCCACATTGTGACATTTACATTTTTCTTCTTCATCTGGTAGACAATGTTGAATAGAATGCCCATGGACTTTTGCATCTAAGGTGCAACATTATCTTTTCTTGATTGTTCAAAGGCTAAGACAGATGCTCAGGTTGCATCATATATTGATTTTTAGAGGAAGGAGGTACACACATAACTTCATTTGTAACCACACATGGAACCTTGTGTGCATTAGCATGTACACTAGAACTGTTTCCTAAACATGTGCCATCCTTTAATATTTGGGGACCAGTCTATTTAGTCGAAGGTGAAGGCTTCACGCCGTTTCCAACATTCTCTTCTTGGACCTTGTGTTATTGGCAACATGTACGTGGAGTCTATTTGAGTTGACCATGTCTTGGTTCATTGCACATAATTCATCAACCCCAAAGAAGATAAGGTTGGTCTTAGAAATGACCTCTTGCACTTCTTCATTATCACGCTCATGCGCACTCATGGATGACTCACAATTGGAAGCATTCTAGATCATGAAGGCTTGCACACGTAAGGAATTTGTGTAGTTTTACCGACTATGAGGAAAATCTGTAAGGAAAAAACCATTCTATCTCTTGAACCATATTGTCATGTACCAAAACTAATGTTTTGTTTGAACTAAGTGTGGGAAGGGGTTACACAGAGAAATCGCTTTAAGAGGAAGGTGCAGATTATTACCTTGTCATCTATCATTTGGCTGATCTTTCCCATACATTGATTTGGATATTGGTTTTTGTAGGGCTGATGGCTTTGATTAAATCCTTGATTAGAGTTATTTCTAAAGGTTTGTGCCTACTATTTTTCTAAAGATATGACTTTATTAGACAAATTTCTAATCAAGGCCTTCATTTCTTGATCTTCTTTTTTCTTTTGGGAAGATTAGGATGTAGAGACAATGGGTTGGGAAATTTTATTAGGAATGGGAGTGATGGAAGGATGTGATGCTTGATGAAATTAAGGAAACAAGAGAATATGAAATCTAGGGCTATTTTACTAGCTTGGATTAGACAATTTTCTACCTTAATGAATATAATATAGGCATCGGGAAGTTGCATAGCACCCATAGATTGTATCATAATAGCAATATCAAAATTTAATGCTCTTAATAAATAGAGAAAAGAACCTTATGGAGTTGGAATTAAAAGTAGAGGAATTATGTCTCATGTTTTATGAAATCTAAAGTTGAAGTCAACCATGAGCTCATTAGAAGCTCTCTTGATTGTTGTAAGTTTTTCTAACAAGGAGATGTCTCGCTTTCTCCTCAAACTGATTACAAAGTGTAGTTTCAATTTTATCTCGGTTGTGAATGGAGGTATGTCTTAGACTTCTATACCATTTAAGTTCTTTACCTTTGAGCAAAGAAGCTAGCAACCTTACAACCACATCATCTTTTGTGACTAGATAAACTGAGAAGACATTTACAATGTCTTGAATGTGATCAATAGGGGTAGTTTGATTATCACTAGTGAAAAATGAATACTTTTAAGTGCAACCATTGGTATATCATGTTGTATGCCAAGGGCCAAAGAACTACCACCATTTAAGCTAACAAAGGGTAGATTTATCTTATGTGTCATGATTTTGATGGGTCTAAAGACTCTACATACGTGAAATAATATCTGCCAAGTGGAGGAGTATAAATTACTCGCACATGGGAGATGGATATCTGCACATGACTATGCTTATTTTTCTTCTTGGAGACAAATGTAGATATTCAAATTCTTCACCAACTCCCGCATGTTGTCCGGTTTGAATCCTTCTCATGAAAGAGGGAACACTGACTGTTTAAACCAATAGATAGAGATGTTGGGAGTCTCTAAATGTGTTGACACAAGTTTTCAAAAGCCGGAAATCACTAAGTAACACACCAGAACTTAGTAATGATGAAATGTGAGCTTTTAATATTGGTCTCATTGGGCATGCTAAAACTATTAGAGATCTTAAAATTGCACCCATCCCGAATCAGGATGATCTAGGGATTTGAGGAAACATGGGACTATCTCCAAGTTTTGGGACCTTGTTCTTGATACAGACATCTGGAGAAGGCCAAATTCCTCTACTTCTTTCTACCGCTAAAGCTACTCCTAAGAAGGAAAATATAACTATCTAACTCTACTCTATGATTCTAAGGGACCAGGTGAGAAGGAGATGCATAAAAAGAATCCTAAACTAAAGGGAGGTGATAGCACTAGAAAGAATGGGATGAACACTCTTAGATGAGTAAAAATGAGGGGAAATGAGTAAAAGGAGGGAAGACATGTGTGCCACATTCTAAAAAAAAATTCAAAAGCTCATTTTCATGCAAAGCACAACAAAAGAAACCCGCAAGGGACATAAAACATACACAACACATCACCACTACAAAAGAAGGAAAGTAAATGCAATAAAATGAGAGCTAGGGTAGAATATATCCACAAAACATAAATTTTATTACTTCCAGTAAATGCACAATCTAATTACAATGAGAAGAGAAAGCAAGAATCCATATGTAGTGAACTAGATCTGAGGCCTACAACTCAAAATGAAAAGAATACACTACTTTGAATAATGCTCTTGCAATCCAAGAGGGTCTAACCTTTACAAATGAGGATTATTCTATAGTATGTAGAACAATAAGAGAGAATATGAGGGAAAAGAGAAGGAAAACTCAAATTTCCAATCACAACCACCAACAACATGCAATAAATGCATGTAAATCCATTTGTAGCTCTTTCAAATCCACCTACCCATGTTATTTTTCTTGTGGAAGAAGGGAAGAGATAAAATCCCATCAAATCTGGGTGGTTGAGTCGACTAGAAGTGTGCATTAATGACCTGATTCCTGTTTTCCCATTTTCTCCTACCAAATACTGCCCAAATATGATTCTAAAGATACCAGAGTGTAGTTCACATCACCATCTTTCCTGTGAGACTAGGTGTGCATGATTTCAAGATCTATGGAGAAAGTTAAGGTGATATGAAGCTTTTTAGTGCAAAAGGAACACATAATACAAGTGTTAGAAACACAATGGATTGAGAGGGAGGTGAATTAGTCCTACAATTTCTTCAATTCATTTACCATTTATTTCATCATACATTAACATCCATCCATTCACATACATTCAACCATAGCATATTAAGTGTGCACAATATAATCAAATAACCATAACACATGCAAGAGAGCTCATAGACACAAGATATAAGTGGGAAACCCTCATGGGGAAGAAAACCCATTGAAACTCTACTTATATTACATAGAGCAGAGAATTTTAGTAAATCACAAACTTTACAAGGATCAACAACCCCGATTTAGTGATGCACCAACACCACAAGGAGCATTAACCCATAGTTTAGAGAGCACCAACCCTACAAGAAGCACCAACCCCTAATTTAGTGAAGCACCAACTCTACAAGGAGGCTACAACCCCTAAGGATGACCAAGCACAAACTCAACCACCTAAAGATATCTTATCTCTAATTTTTCTACTGACACAACTGACGGAGATCACAATTTCAACTCACAAACCTTAGGACAATTCCTAAGTCTTCAACACCTCCTAATCTTGTTCTTTCTTCACTTCTCAAAGCTCTAATAAAATTCAAACATAATCTCTAATATTCCTCAACCTATCATTCTATTTCTCAGCCTTAAAATCATGCTCTCATACCTAAAAATATCTTCCTCTAGGTCGCACACCTTCCCTCCAAGAGCACTAGTTCAAAAATGAACCAAACAAACACTTAAATATGTTTTTCTTCCTTCCAAACCAAAATATTTCAATCCCTCATGATAAAATCAACCCATACATATCTATATCATTCAAAAATAATAATTAAAATAGCTACATAACACCCAAATAGGTCATCCTAGCTAAAAACCTCATTACAAGTGCCAAATATTGTTCAAAACCCCATGGGCACAATCTTAAAATTTCCCTTACATTAAATGTATAATTTTTCATGACCCAAAACCATTTAAATATGAATAAAATATCATAAAAAATTCATAAATGGTCACAATTAATATCAACCAATCAAATTATTTCATTTACTGGGCCCAGTTCCCTTTACAAATCTCAAAACAATTGTTTCATACACCCTTCAACACCCTGTAAAATTCATCTGATCACCAAATCACTTATACTAAACCAAAAATGTCATGTGACCACTCAAAATAAATTTTATAACCTTTATAATACTTCTAAGAAAGTTATAATTCATGAAATATCCTTTACTTCAAACCACATCAACATTTTCCTTCACCAGATCAACCTACCAAATTTTTTTCCAAAGGTTAGCTCATAAAATAATTTATACATACATTAAATAATTATAAATGGATTAATTATATTAAAAATTCATCCCTATTCACATTCCAGGTGATAGAAAGCATCACCCAATCCATATCATGCTTCAAACAATATCAAATTTTCACAAAATAAGTGTTCTCTCGAATCGCTAAAAATATTCTTTCTCAAATAATGACATAGAAACCATATCAAATGACATAATAATTATTAAATACATATATAACTGTAAATATATCTGAATATAATTTCCAACACAACTTTAATCATCTCAAAACTCCACCTGTAGCTCAAGTTATACTCATTTTATTGAACCTGCTATTTGAGATCCCAAAATTACCCTTTGACCAGTCAACCTGTTTAGACCTCAAAACACCATGAAACCTCATTAAAATACTCTAAAACCTTCATGGAAATAAATAAAAACTCCCAATAATCATGCACCATCAGTTTTTATGCTACTCCTTTGGACCATCTTGTCTAAAACCTTCTTCTCCAAAAAATGTTATTTTTAGGTGGGGCCCACATATCACCATGACCTCAATCATACATTTATGGAAATCCTAAGGAGTCCTATATAAAATAAAATCATAAATTTTTCACTATCAATCAAAACTAGGTCACCATACTTCACTTTCGCAAACGACTCTAGCTAGGGTTTAACTAGGTTTTAGACCTATTTGCCTTCTTAACATTCATTCATAAAAACTTGATGATCAACTGACCTGATTATTTTTTTGAAACCTTATAAACTCACCTTATAATATTCCCTGAAAGTAAAAATGTCCCATGAAAATCACATTGTTCACAATGAGCATCTGAAATCGTATTTCGAGTTGGATTTTGCCTTGTTTTTCACCCTGTTTCACAAAAACAGTCATATCTAGAAAAATACACAACATGGGCATCTGAAATTTTTTTGACAGCATCATGACCCATACCTATAACATATCCAATCATCATAATATCAATTACATATCCCAATCTCTCCAATCACTATGACTTACCTATGCTTGCATGTTAGATCCTCATAATAACAACTAGGGTCAACTAAAATAATGCAATAATTGAACATATAACCTCTAAAAATGACCCAAACATACCTCATATTCCATGATATACCTGATTACATGCTTCCATGAGCTCATATTTCTCTAAATCACTCTGTCACACCTCCAATCATACATATGACTCCCAATGAGCTCCTGTAACATGGTGAACCACCTATACCTACACTATACCATTGTTGTGAGTGCTCAATAACCCTCAAAACATGCTAGCCAAAATTTCAACATGCTTTTCAAGAAACAAAGAAGCTCACACTACCAAGCTCCACCTCCTACTCACTTGTATAGGTTTGGTAGAGCAAGCACACCTCACTGAATCTCATTAGAATAGCTCAAACACATCCGATCCAAAGATGTAAGAATCATATACAACATCATGACATCATCATACAACAATAAATTTGTCATTAATGTAGTTTTTCATCAATGACAACACCTATTAGGCCTACTTTCCAAAAACACATGGCACAACCCGATTGGTTACTGGAGTTGGATGATTACCTCTAAGTTTTTTCTCGCAACGTGTCACGCATTCATTCTCCATAAGGATTCTATGCACAACTGGTGTTTTTCTATTCTTCATGTGAGTTTCACTTAACTCGACAAGTCTCCATAATTAGACACATGGTGTACTAGGATTGGTGCATAGGTTATTACCTTAGGCCATGTGTAGGAGTAAAGGGTGGAGGGAAAGGATGCATAAGTCCACCGGCACGTGCAAGAGAGTGTGTGGGGATAGGAAGAAAGGGTGCATACTTGCAAAAGCATACAAGTGTATAAGGAAAGTGGAAGATCCAATAAGTCAAAGCATGAAATTTTAAAAGAAGGTGGCATTCCAAGGCATGCCAAGAGGAAACAATAGGTGTGCAACATAATGGTGCACTAAGAAAATACGAGAACACAAGGAAATGAGGGTGAAGGCACAATGCACAAGGGAATGACACAAGGGGTAGTGATTGTGTGCATAAGAATGCATGAGAGACGTATGGATGAAAGACAAACATGCATAAGCATGTAAACAGACTACAAAATGTAAGGCAATGCACATGTGTGTGCATGATGGAATGCATGTAATCGGGAAGGAGGAAGTGAATGCGTGGAGAAATGTGTGCAAAGGGAAAAGGGAATAACTTACATTTATGTAAGAGAGGAATGCGAGCATGTGAAGCATGTTTGGGAAAAAGAGAGGGAAGAATAAGGAAAGTGCGTAAGGGCATACATGAAGAACCGCAACCAATGAAATGCATCAAGGAAGAAAACTAGTGGTGAGCGCAACCTAAAAACTTGATGCTAGAGTCAGAATGGAACCGCAAGTTGCTAAAATAACCAATGGGGGTTATTTTGGGGATCAAATCCATCGATGACTAGAAGAAACAGTCATATTTCTAGGATGATCCACATGTTCATTTTTCCTCTACCCCTAATGCTCAATATTTAAGTTTAACATATGATATTCCTTATTGGGATTTAGTCTTCACTCATTTTCCTCCTAATAACAAAGATTTTGCATCTACAAGATCTATTAGGAGCTAATGAGGCCTCATCTTGTAAGGGGTTTCCTATTCCTCTCTTCTTCTCTTCCTTATCTCTCTATTCATGGGGGCTTTCTACATTCTTCTCAAGGTTTATCTACTAAGGGAAATGTTCTTTGCACTTATCTTTTCTCTCTTTGGGGAGGATTTTTTCCTATGGGTTTTCTCCTTTTATTCACTTTATGAGGATTTTTCTTTATACTTGGGTATTTTTTTAGGCCTTATTGCTAGGATCCATTTATTTCACCAACCTAATATATGATTAAGGGGGTGTTAATGTATGTTTTTAACTCCATTATATGAGTTTTATACCATTTCATAGGTTTTCCGCAAATGTATTTAGCTTGCTTAGGTGTCAGTGGGATAGATGGGAGCTAAAATTATCCACCTTTTAGGTGGTGGTTACACTTCCCCACTTCCTATTTATACACCTCTTATAAACCTAATTTCTCATGTATTGAATATACAAGATATCTTTTGAGTCATGTTTGGTTCCTCTCTCACACAACATTAATGTTCTTATGTGTTCATATTTTATTAGTTCTTTATCTTGGCCCACATTCACACATAAACCTTATGTACATCACCCATTCCAACTGAATCACATCAATGCAGATGACTTCATGTTCCAAGTTCATGTGATAAAAAATTAATGAAGTATAACCATACCCTCACTATACTCCATGTAACCAATAATGTTGGGTTTAAAAGGAAATAATATAGGTTGTTAATATTATATTTATATTGTACAAGAAATGAACATGAATTATTATTTTTCCCTCACTATGTTTATGTAGAACTTTGATTATTCATTCTTAAAATTTGTATGCTTATGATATAGGAAAATGTTCACAAACCATAATTATACTCATAAATTGTGATATAAAAGAGGTGAATGGGAATCAATATCAAGCCCATTGTGTTATAATAATACATTAAATGACTTGTTTTTGGAAAATAATTACATATGGTTTTAAAACTTCTTGCAAGCTTTATTTATTTTTGCTTTATGTAAATCAAGTATCACACCTTGCTTGGTGATTTTAGTTTTATTGTGAAACATCTTGATATTTTTGTCTTTGCGAAAATAGTTGGTTTGTTCCACAAGCGTTGATGTATACAATAATGTATTAACTTGAAGCATGTAGTGGTTTTGAAATTGTTTCCTAGGAATAAGAAGGATGATACATTGTGGAAGATAATTTTATTATGATTCTAATGTCACTAATAGCACAAAATTTTGATAGGAATAACCAAAAATGTCATGCTTAAAAGGTAATATACAAAGAGTTATGATGAATTGACTTATATAGTATAAATAGTTATAGAATGTGTAGTCAACGTATGAATAGGTTGAGTTGAAAAGTAAAAAGTAATTCATTTACTAATTTTGATAGCATGATTTTTATTTGTGTCATTGATCATGCCACCCTCTTGAAAATCACTATAAATTTAGTTTGAGAGACTACAAATAGCCTTGGAGATGATAACAAATGGTGAGTTGGTAATTGTGAAAAATTATTGAAATTTATGTCGTTTTATGCTCGTTTTGAGTGTTTTAATTTTTTTTAACTCCATATAGATAGAAATGTCATCTAATTTTTTTTCCTAGATAGGGATGAAATGATCAAATTTCTATCAATTCCATCCACTAGTGGAAAATTTCATCCATATCTGCCACAATTTTTTCCAAGACCCTATTCAGTAGCCAATTTTATCATGAATTTTGTGCATCAAATTTGTATTGCATTCTTGCATATATATGATTGTTTAAAATTTGTGTGTGTGTGTGTGTGTGTGTGTGTTTTATAGAGGGACTTATTTTCTCAAGAGTTCCAATATGGTTTTCATATGATGAAATTAGAATAAATGGTATTAGATACAGTGAGTTTGGCCATATTGGATCGATTCATCTTGGTCATATGGTCCATCTAGTGGAGTATTTATGCAATATGCACCTCATGAATGCATTTATTGATATGTGGAATGTTGATACATGCACTTTTTATCTCCCAACAAGGGAGACCACTATTTCTTTAGATGATGTGTGACATATTTTGTACCTCCCCATAGTTGGTGAGAGTGATATAGTATCATTGAAAAAGGGTATGCGATATATGATACGAGCCCATAAAATTTAAACTGTAAGTTATGAGGAGATAAAGCTAGTTGTAATATCATGTTAGGTTTTCTGCAAATGCAAAAAATCATTTCATATAAGATGTATGATATAATACTTTCTATTAAGGACCAAGGATCTTGATATTTATGGGGTGTTATATGTTTTCCCAATTATAAAGAGATTTATAAATTTTTGTTTTAGAGTCACTCCTGCCAAAGGTCTTGGAACCACTACATTGCTACATGTTTGGGATTATGAAAAATATATTTGTGATACATCTAGTTAGTGGTCCCCATAGAGAGTAGGTCCATTCTCATATATTAACAAAGTAGTGGGTAGTTCCACGATGCAAAATACTTATTACTATGGAGTAACAAGTGATTATTAATAAATTAAATATAGGTGGGGTAATTTGGATAATGCGGAGAGGTTTTCTAGTTGGGTTAAGGATGATTTAGAGTTTCATTGAATTCATATGACTACGTGAATAGAGGATCATTTTCTTAATATTTTTGAGGTATTTTAGCACGTGTATATAGCTTAACAATTTAGAATCATAAAAGATGTATCCCCACAACCATAACCTTGGATATGTTTAGTGCAATAATAATAATGCAATGGTGATATGGTGGGGCTAACTACGGTAAATATATCCCCAAGACATGTAGATAAGGTTGACCTAGTGATAGTAATGATAGTCAATGAGGATTTAGACCGCATCGTTATATACACACGGTGGTGAGTGGTATCACGGTGGGATACTTTGTTCCCATTCATATTATATTTGTCTTGTGGTGGCACATAAAGGACATGATGATGGAGGAATATTTCCCAACCACCGGAATGAGACATAGGAATAGAGGATACATATCTAGGGGCCAAGGCCCTATTAAAAGATGCACATTCCATTATTTTACAATGGTTGTTGGTGAGAGAGATGATCTATGAGTGGAGCTAGATATATGACCCTTTCCACCTCTAAGAGTGGACTTTACTCATAACATTTTGGATAGATACACCACATTTTAGGTAGATTATGCATGATATATGGTAGAAATGGGGCATCTATGAGATAAGTTTTGATGTTATAGGTCATGTTGATACTTATGTGTAGGGTGAGATCCGGTGAGGATTTAGCCTCTAGAGATATTATAGGGATACATATTTCAAATTGTTTATATATTGTATATATCAATATAGTATTGACAAAGGGAATGCCCCTTGTGATATTTTTATGAAAGATGATGTTGTATGCCCTTCTTGTATTTTCATTTACATTATATTGGTTTTAGTGATTTTTTAGAAATATGATGAGCATTTTGATTCAAGTATCATGTCATGTGTTATTGAGAAATAGATGTGAAAATACACACACACACACACACACACACACACACACACACACACACACACACACACACACACACACACACACACACACACAAACATTAGAATCATTGATATGGTTTTCATTTTTGCTTATACCTTAGTATTCAAATATTATTTTCACTATAATGATAATGTATGTGTAGTCCATCTTGGGTAAAAAAACATGTAATCATTTGAGACTTCTTTCTTTTCCTTTTGTGCAATAATATGTGATAGTTATGTAATGACATAGACATTGTTGCATGATTTAATGATTTTGTATCCATTTTAGAGATTGATTGCTTATCATTTTATACCCATATACATTTTGAAGATTTTGTATTGTGCTTTTTGGTTACATGAGGTCTTGTGGGATTGTTGGCAATATTTTATGTCATTGTGTGTGATCTTGATTTTCCCAATAGAAGTGGCATAAAGTATGTAATAATTATGGAAGATTGCATACTGAAAAGGCTATGTTCCTCTACATTTTGTATTTTTGGTCATTTTAACCGAAAAACACAAATGAAACAAAAATGTGAAGGAGAAAGAGATGAGACATAATATAACATTAGAGGAAGGAGAATACCATGGAATAATAGATACATAAATATGTTTGGATAACTTTAGATAAACAATAAGGATATAACCCTCTTACTCTTACATAAGGACAAGAACACATGTAACAATTGTGTAGTGGATAAAATCACCTTAATCATAAATTCTTTACCATTTCCATATTAAATGCATATGGAATAAAGTCCAAACTTAATGATATACAATACAAAGCTTGCAATATCAAAGTACACACACAACATGGATGAATGGAGGTATAAATGACATCATTTAACTATAAACAACAAAGCACGATTTTATGATTAAAGAGCATAAACACCATGAAATGATTCTTGATCCACCTGCTTACATTCTTTATTCATGAACTTGAAAATAGTATGTACATCAAAGTGCAACAAACTCTCTTTATTTTTTAGAGAGAAAAGAGAGACCAAAGTAGGGAGAGAACAAGAGAGAATAAAAAAGAAAAAGAACTAGAGATAGAAAAGAAGAACCCTTTTATAATTGATTTTAAGACTTATATAGGAAAATCCACCCAAAAGTATTTATATAGCTAATTTATGACTTAGCATTCTCTTAATTCAAGTTGATATAACCTGAGTTCACTTTATGAATTACAAAAATACAATATTTGAAACAATTAAAGAAATGAAGTAATTAATTACGTCTCATGACTTGAATGAATCTTCCACATGACGTTGGAAAGTATGAATAAAATCTTTACATGATTTTAACCACTAAAGTTGGAGCATTCAAATTTCAAACAATATAATTTGGATATCCCTAAAGTAACTCTTGACTATGAGGTTCATATATGAAACCAGAATCATCCTTCATAAAGTATGGCCAATTCCCATAAAACATTTTGACAAGAGGCTCTAACATTGATCATGATTAAGTCATGCTATTATAGAATGAACTAACCTTCCATTAAAACCACGTCCATACCACATCATAACATTATTAAGATTTATTTTATCCTCAACCTTTGCAGGATATTCAAGTGGAGGGACCTCATATACATAATCATGAATATAACATTTAGGAATTGATTAAAAATTTGCAAACATCCATTCAATGCTTTGTATGTTCTCGTATTTTGTTGTTATCACTATGTCTTGACTTCATGGCTTCGAGGAATGATAATAAGTAGTAGCCAAATAATATGGAATGCTTATAGAAAAATGATAATGTCACATAGGAAATGTAATATATTTTAAAATGTGCAATCCTCCAATAAATTTTGGGAGCTGAAAAATAAAATACATGACCTCCCTATGCAAGTTTATAGTCAATATGTAGGTTCTGAGATAGGAAGTGGTGGTAAAATTTTCATGGATTTTGGTTGGATAAATCTTAGGTTATGAGAAAAACACCATGTTTAAAATGATTATAATAGTCATTAAAATATCCATGGGTACATCTTTATGGTGTTTATGACCTTCACAATGTACCCAAGTGCACTTTATACGTAGTTTTGGACCCATGCATAAGTTTCAAACACATTTCTTAAATGCATATCGAACCAATACATGGCCAAGCATATGTTTTCATGTCATTCAAAACTATTACCAATGGTGATCACATGTTTCAATGTCATGGAATGTTTTTGCAATGGTGAGAGAAAGTTTTGAGGCCAACAGAATACTTAAATTGTAAGGATCACACTTTATGTGGTAATTGGGAACACTTCATAATTATAGGTGCATCATTTTTGTGTATTTTAAACCTAGTAATAGTTTCAGAAGCACACTTTACAATGACCTAAGGAACTTTTGTTATGGTGGACACACATCTCATGTACTTTTCAAACCATTTAAAATATTGGGTGGCCATCCAAAGCAATGCATGTATCATGAAAAGTACTTAGGTGGCAGTGGGAAGGGAATTTTGAATTTTCTTTATACATAGGCACTTATAGAGAGAGTTCCTAAAACCTTGGGTGCTCCCACAAAGCTCTTTTAGAACCTAATATAAGAAAAAGTGCATTCATAATGAGATTTTAGAACCTCCATAAGGACTAGGCACACACATAACATGATTTAGTGTCTCTAAAGGTTTGAAACACTAGTTAATTTTTTTTCAGTACCAAGTTAAGGTATAAAACACATGCATAATGAGTTTTTAGAACTAAATATGCATAGGCGCATATATAATGGGGTTTCCAACATTGGTAATTATCATAATATAATAAGTGGCTCTTCCATTTTCTCATCCAATATTTAAAATATTTACTTCAATCCTTGAATTAAATGGCCATCCATCACACTTGAATGAATTCCATCTCATTTTTCTAATCCCAATTATGATTTGGAAGGAAAATGTGAAACAAGTTGAGGTGAGAAATTATAGGGAATAAACGAAGACCATTAGGAATTTGACACCCAGATAGAGAAATAAATTATGTTGGGATCAAAACAAGTCTAGTAAAGATGATGTTGATAAAATGGGGTGTTTATAATCAAGCTTCATTTTTGGGTGGTTTTAACACATTTGAGGATAAATTGGAATGTTTTAGATGGTCCACGTTTTCCTATGATAACAACTGGATTTGATCAAGGACATGACTTGGATTAAATGAAGTAAAAACTAGGCATGTCTCAAATTTAAGAATCTCGGTATTTAACAAACAAGTGCCTTATCTATTGGGCCATGGAGTTTCATTATAAGGAACCATAACCAACATAATTACACAAGGGATCTCTCTTCGCATTTATTAAAAACACATACAAACACACCGAGGGAAACAAAAGGGGAAACAATTCCAAAAGGAAATAAAACTATGTATAAAGGGAATACTCAAAATTCACAAAAACTCAACAAAAATTTGAGAAAAGTAGGAACACTTATAAAGTAAATGACTGAATGCATGGATATTTTGAGGACTAAAGGTTATCAACTAACCATACAAAACTTTGTCAGGATCGCTTCACATTTCTTGAGAAGAAGGATATAAAAATAATTTCACCCTCAATATGACACTTCACTATGAATTTAATTGAATATAAATATCTCCTTGTCATCTACTTAAAAAATCTTATTACAATGAGAAAATGTTGAAATGAACATTTTACTTTTCCTCCTTATCTAACTAAACATTGATCTAAATGAACATTTATCATCATCTTTCTAGTGTATGAAAATTGTTTTCTCTTAAATATTCTTCTCATGAGAAGACTTGACCACCAAAACTCATTTTTCCTATTTCATTTTCATTCCTCCATTGACTACTAAAGACACAAAATCTATGCACTTGGGTACATTTCTAGGTCATAGAGTATACTAATATATACACGATTCCTAAGCAAGAAAACTAGTAATTGACAATGTCTTTTGGGCATTTTGCTTTGTATTTTATACTTTTATTGACCTTACACACCCTAATACCCTACCGGTATTTTATTAATTTATCTCTTATGGCCTCAGACACTAGCACCCATGTGCTCTTGTCCCTTCTAGGTGCTCGACCCTCTCTACCACCCTCTCTTTTACCATTTTTTCACTCACTTTTGGGTCAACCTTCCCATTGTCAATCACGAAATTAAAACAATATAATCATATATATATATATATATATATATATATATATATATATATTACATAGTTATAGCTCTCAAATAAAGGGCCAAGCACTAACATTCTCTACTATCACCCAAGCTTGCATCCAAAGGCACAAGAGAATTACAAAGCATTCATCTACTACATTCGGCCAAGGGACAAGGGTTGGATCACTTTGTATACACAACATATGAGGGAAAAAAATTATTCCATCTTATACATTTGTGTACTTAGAGCAATCTATATATATCCCGCTATCACAATGTAACTTACACAAGAGCATTCTAGGGCATATTACACACACTTAAACACAAAACTACATGGAATCTAAAATGAAGTGCAGCATTCGGTACTAAGTTCACTCTTGAGGTGACTTCCGTGGTCATCCGACTCACATAGTGCATCTTTATCTTAGGATTCAATGTGATTTATGGGTATGTGCATCTAGACATTTGTTTTGTAGGTTATAGGTATAATTGGCAATATTGAAGTGAGACCAGAGTGAAAATAGGGATCAATAGTGAAGCTCCTCCTATATAGAAAAGATAGGAACTTGAGTATCTGGGTGGACACTAGCACCCATATTTAGTCACTAGCGCTCGGAGAGCTCCAATTCTCACGTGGGCACTTCTATTCTACACATTTCTGGGTTCCAACACTTCTAGTGAGCCTTGATGACACTCTTCCTATTCTATTCCAACAATTCCTTAGTCCATAACACTTCCTGATCACTTAAAAACCAGCTAAGTCATCTATCTCTCTCATTTGCTTAAGGTTTTATATTATTTCTTACTTGTTGCTTTTCCATTTACTATATTTTATCATTTATATATCATTCATTACAGTAGTTACTCTGAAATTAAGATTTAATTCCATTTATATTAAATCATTTGGTGAACCCCACTCATGATCAAACACTTGGATCCTTATTTTTCCTACTCTATCCAATATTTTTTCATGGATCCTAAAATCATCCACTCTCCTTGTCTCAATTACTTCAAATGCACCCACCTTACAAAGATGTTCTTCAAAAATTCCTAGACATTATGTACCTCCTCGTAATACACCACTTGCATAAGTGTCATTTTTATTGTCTCTCCAATGACCCCATAGTCCCGATCCCACATCCAATCAAACCATATTAGAGTCAATTCAATCTTTACACCATGCTTTTCAAGATAAATTTCAAGCTATGGAAACCACAATTACATCCCTCAAAGCTGAAATCTAACATCTTAAGGATGTTTCTCAGGCCCATGCTAGTTCTTCTTCTACACCTCATCCTAATCCTATGTCTACTACATGTGCTCATATAAATGAAGCCCAAGTCTTATGCTACACTGTAGTGCCCACACTTTTTATAGCTCAGTAGCTTGTTGTTTCTTTGCTCATAGACATGTTTTGACAGAGTGTTGTTATATCATGGACATTATATTAGAGATTGGACCTTATTAGACATGTGTGGACATTTAGGTGTATAGCGCCAATTTAGCTTAATTTCTATATTGTCGCATTTTCTAATAATGTCATGGATACTAAAGGATATGCCTCTTTGGGTGTGGAACATAATTATAACAATGGATAGTTGTTGCATGTGGAATTCTATGGTTATATGTCATGTATCATCTTGTCTAACTTTTGGAATATTGAGGATAATTGTGCATGTTGTCGCATCTTGATTTTAGTAGGATGTTAGGTTAGTTTAGAACGCATTGATATCTTACTATGTCAGTGAATTATATTGTATCGGACAGTGCGGTTAATGTGTGCAATGAGTGTGCAGGTGACAGGTTTACAGGAGAATGTGGGACTCAGGCCAGCTACACAATCTTGCACAAGCAGCCTACGGGCTGAGCCCTAGCCATGTTCTTTGTGTGAAGCCTTAGTATAGGAGATTATTAATTTTGGGCACTATGAGTGACCCCAATGTATGTAATGTATTGTGCTTTGAGTTATTAATTTTGTTTAGGGTAGTTTGTTATGATGTAAACTTGTTTTGGGAGTCAATAATCCCACTTTCATTTAAATTGTTGATTTTGTTTAATGAGTCACTTAATCACAAGGGTTTAGGGTCACATGTGAGACCCTTGGGTGGTCCCCACACCCTCTACCCTTGTGCCAAAAATGCAAAACCCGAAATTAGGGTATTTTGGGCATTTTTGGGGACCCCTTTTTAGCTTGGGAGTTCCCTAACATAAAAATGAGCCCTTGGACCCTACCTAATGGGTAGGGGGGCTTATTTTCAAGGCTAGAGGGAGTTTTCCCTCCCTTTTTACCTCTTGTTTAGTCACATCCATGTAAGGGATGTGGATTTGAGTGTTTATCAAAAGTTCCACTAGTTTTGTCTTGCTAACATTTAAGGGAATTTGGGAGAAGAGGGCAAAAAGATAATTTTACCCTTTCTCTCTTTTGTTTTGGCATCTTTGACTTTACGAGGGAGAGGGTGACACATGTCACCCCCTCATTTGTAAGGGTGCTTGCTTGCTCCTCTTCAAATTCCCACTCATGGGAAAAGAGAGGGACTTTTTTTTTTGGGAATTTTTTTGTTTGGATGCTTGGGTGATTTGGAGCTTGTGATTTGCTTGAGTCAAGAGTGGAGAAACTTGAAGTTGGAAATCTTTTTGGAGAGCTTTCCTTGAGGTAGGCTCTTATGTCTTATTGTTGTGTTGTTTTTTTAGTTGTTAGATTGATTGCTTGGAATTGTTAATTGTTGAATGTAGATTTTGGTTGCTTGCTTGTGTTTACTCCCTCCATCATATGGCATGATGGAGTTTTGGAGTGTGGGGGAAGAGAGAGGGAATTTTCCCTCTCAATCCTCAAGGCTTGATGGACAAGCCTTGTAGGGTCTTAGTGTTTCCCCTCAATGGTTGAGGTGGGGAAGTTGATTCATTTGGCTTGAATCTCCTTCCCCATTCTTGGTAAGGAAACCCCTTTGGGGTTTGAAAATCCTTCCAAGAAGGACTTGGAGAAAGGGAGGAGGAATAAGGAGGGTTTTGGTTTGAAATTAGGAGCAATAAGGAGGGTATGGAGTTTGTTTCTTTGTGCAAGAAATTTTGGAATAAAATTATTGGAGAACTTTCTCCTCTCTTCCCCACTTTTGAGGAAGAACATGGGTTCTCCTCCTTGTAAACTTTGGAGTCTTGTTTGTATGTGTTCTATGTTTGTGTGCTTGTATAATTGTGGGTTTACCCTCCATCTTGTGCAAGTTATGGTTAGTTGTCCTCTTTCCCATGGGTTTGGGGGAGGCTAGCATGCATCCCAATCTTGGGAGAGGCATGTAATGATGCCTAAAGGTTGGGTGGTTAACAAGCCATGATTCTCTTGGAGTTAGATCCTTGTAAAGCATACGAAGTTGGAGCTCAATGGATGATGGTTGGAGCCTCAAGCTTGAGGGTTACTAAAGTAACTTTGGTGGCATGATCTTTTATGACTCTCTTCTTGTTTGGAAAATTTTAGCTTCTTGATAAGTTTATGTTCTTTGTAAAACTATTGAAGTGAGCTCATTTTGTAGCCTTCCTCTTGGGATATATGTTTAGTTCATGGAAGCATACGAGTTTCAAGTCGTATTTGTTCCTCTCTTTGATTATAGTGAAGGTTGTATAACTTGCTACTCTCCATGAGCAGAGGAGTCTTGTTGCATTAATAAGTGATGCTCTTCATGGTTGTTTTGAAAAGAATATATACATCTATATTATTCAGATTTTAGCTTTTAATATGAAATGAAATACCTTGTATGCCTTGTTAAAATGAAAGTTTCCTTCATGAAGTAGATCTCCCTTTTGTCAAGAAATGTATTATAATGTAGAGATCTCTCTTACTATAAGGGGAAAGTTGTTTACCTTTGAATGTGGTTAGAAGAGAAGAGTAATGTTACCTCTTTGCTTGATTTCTTGCTTCAAGTTAGAAATTCATTTTAATACCTTTATATATTGACAAAATTCTGGATTGTCTAAATCAAAAAAGAAAAAGAAAAGAGACAAAATAGAATCTGCATTATACAATCCAAACCAATCTTGCTTCAGTTTGTAAATAATAAAATCAGTATAGTTATATTTCATAATACCACTAAATTACGTTAAAAAAAAAAGAAAACACTTGCAAATTAATTTGGGTATAAACTGGTTATATATCTTCATATTAATTCTTAGTATTCATATTTTTAAAATAAATTTTGTTCTACATAAAACGAAATATTGAGTTATTACATTTATATAATAAATATAACATACTATTAGATGGGTTAGGATCTGTAGATTATAATATAAATGCATTGTATTATATATTTAATCCTTATATTGAAAAACGATTATAGTTCTAGTTATATATATATATTATTAAACTAGTAAAATAATAACAAAAAAAATAATAATAATAAATAAAATTGTGGTTTAACTATTTTTTTTAAGCAAATAAAATAAAGGAATTTGGAAAATTGGGGAGGGTCGAACCCCTCCCCACACACGCACCCCCATCCCACCATAATCGCCGCGCCCCCGCCGCCGGCGCCACCTCCTCCCCCGCCGCTACACTCCCCGCCGCCCTCCCCATGCACCACCCCTCCCCATGCACCACACCACGACCCCTCTCTCCCTTCCCACTCGCACACACACGCACACTCCCTCCCCTCGTGGTCACCCCCTAACCCGTTTCGCCACTCTCCATGCGGCCGCCACCACACAACGCCTCCTCTACCACTGTGGCCGCATTTTTCCCCACACGCACAGTCACATTCTTCACAAATCTGCCCCTCCTCTTCACAACAAACAAAACTAATAGTAGTATGGGCAAAAAAAAAAAAGAGAGAACCATTTTTGTTTTATAAGAAATTTCAAAACTAATACCATGTTTGGTTTGATAAAACTCCATAGTTTTCTCCAACCTGCACAAAACAAACAGAAGCAAAAACAAATGAGAAATAGAATGAAAAGAAAGAGAGGGAAAGGAATAAAGAGAAAGAGAAGAAAGGGGCTATTAGTGGATTAGGGCTAACTTTAGTATTATTCCAAATCTAGGGCCCAGAATGGTTTGATCCTAGGGCTCAAGAGAATCCCTACATACTTTTGAAAATGAGTAATAATGTGGGATTAGCTTTTGAATGGGGGAGGAAATATTAATTAAAATGGGTAGCTATTTTCTCTTGTAGGTTGTTTTAGTCAATAATATATATATATTTTTTTAATGTGTGAATATTGTTAAAAGCTGGATAAATCAAAGTAATTAAAAACAATGTCTTAGCAATATGGTTAAAATTATATCATTAAGAATATAATTACTTAATGAAAATGTACAGGCGAAACATTAGATCGCCTTTTCAAAAAAAAAAAAAAAAATTTACCCCAAATTTGAGAAATTCCTGGTTTGGTTCGTTGTCCCAGGGAATGGGCATTACACCACCATCACCTCTCAAGTTTGTTCTAAATGATAAGAAATGTGATATTCTTCTTGAGTTCCTCAATCGCCATTTGATCAAGTTCTGCAACTACTCATTAACTACCCTCATTATCACTTACCAAATATAAAGGTCTCCCATTTTGAAATTATCACAGACTTAATGGACATCATGATAATGGTTGCTATACTTTAAAATGAAGAATTAAGTACCTTGAGGACCAAGGTTTTATTTCATTTACTATGTGTAAAGTTTTGCTACATGTTCATCTCCAATTGCTAAATCCCACTGGGATCCCAAATATGATCCCTCCATGTCTAATGAGCATCATTCCATAATTACTAATGTTCCTTCTTTGATAAGTCAATAACCACCTATCCAACCCAATGTCATACCACCTTTAAAAATCCATACCCTATCACCTCCTATCAATTCCTCTACAATGTTACCAATTCCAACTAAGAAACCACCTTTAAAAATACATACCTCATCACTTCCTTTTATCAAGTCCTCTACAACATTACCAATTCAAATTAAGCAACCACCTTTAAAAATCCATACCCCATCACCTCCTCCTATCAAGTCCTTTACAACGTTACCAATTCCAACTAAGAAACCACCTTTAAAAATTTGTACCCCATCACCTCCTCCTATCAAGTCCTCTATAATGTTACCAATTCCAATTAAGCAACCACCTTCAAAATCCATACCCCATCACCTCCTCCTATCAAGTCCTCTACAATGTTACTAATTCCAAATAAAAACCACCAACTAAGAAAGACCAACCAATTCACCCCTATGATATATAACCTCTTTAAAATTTCTCCTATCGATCCCAAATCCAACCCCGGTCCTACTTTCTTTCTACCTCTCATTATGATACATTTCAAACTCCATCACCATCGTAATATCTCTCTTACATCATCACATAGATCTCCATCATTGGCACACTTAGGGGCATCACACTTTCTCCCCCCTTCTATCACTATCAATCATATCTAGTTCCCATTACTACACTTCACGCTTTACTCTTCATGTCTAATATTTCTTAGCACTCCTGCACCTTTGGTACATACATTATACTATCATTAATCGATGACCCACTGCGGTGTTATGGTTCATGCTTGATTGTTGAGGGCACACTTCATCAATGAACCTCGCATCGCGTAATCTTGCTGCACACTTCACACTTTTTGCTTCATGATACATCTTTCCTAGCATCTACTCTCACATAATACATTCATTTCCGATGACACACTCTTGTTTTATGGTTCATTCTTGACTATTGAGGAGAATTTATAAATGAACCTCATCTCATACACATCCGCTAGGGGAAAACTCTGCTCCTACCATATTTGCACCTTCCATATCACACTATCACACTCACAAATCATTTGCATATCTTGGCTACATTTACTCTTATTAACTTATTCTACTTTCATGTTAAACTTTGTTTCCTATGCTAGATGGATTCTTAATATGTCATTATTACTTTTATGTTAAACTTTGTTCTATGGTTCATTCTTGACTATTGAGGGAACATTTATACATGAACCTCATATCATACACACCCACCGGGGAAAATCTGCTCCTACCATATTCACACCTTCGCATATCACACTATCGCACTCATAAAGCATTTGCATATTTTGGTTACATTTACTCTTATTAGCTTATTCTACTTTCATGTTAAACTTTGTTTCCTATGCTAGATGGATTCTTAGTATGTCATTATCTTCTTCTATATACTCATGTGCGTTCACTTGGTATCTTGAGATGAATGCAGGACTTATCATATATTCATACACGGTGCATGATGCTCAACACTACTCTTTACCCGGTCCCATTATGGCTCCCGAGGGCATCTACATTTTCTACTCTAATACTCTACATATCATAGGTTTTATTATTGCATTATTTACTTTACTATCACTTACTTTTCACTGTCATATACACACTTTTACATACTACTTATCTTTCTAACATGTTAATGGGTGCTTCATGTGTAGCATTTTCCTTGTAGGACCAATACAACCATAGCTATCTATCACTTATTATTTACTTTTGTTTGTTATTGTTTGTGGGCTATGTCATATGTTTTATTTTATTATTGTATGCTTTTGGACACTTTATCCATGATTTTCTTATGACATTGTGAGTGATGTCCCATGTTTAAAACCCACTTTTCACGGTCCATATTGTCTTCCTAGTTACTTGTTACATTATCATCTATTGCATGTTGGCTCATTTTTACTAAAACTTAATACTAGTCTATCGTGTTTGCATGTGCCTTGGTTTCTACCATGCACATCCCCTACCCCTACAGGTATCCACACTCAGATATGCATATCAGTATCCAGGTCCTCTCCTTTGGACTGCATTCTCCTATAGTTTTTGCATGCACCCCAAATGAGGGGGCATCTATTAGGTGAAAAAATCACCCTGTAACATCTTAGAGCAACAAGTATAGATCAACACAATACATAATCAACAATGCACATGGTTACAAATTGACCCAAAAACAAAATTGGGTCCAAAACACAGAGCAAACATTAGTGCCCAAACTTGGATAGTAGTGGTGGGATTTTTGTGTTCCCCCTAGGCACTTGTGTCATGGGTGGAAAATAGTCATTTTATTAGTTGAGCATAGTTTACATTATTTTTTAGATCAATTAAGTAGTATCAGGAACTAGCCTCCAGTTACAAAATTCAATTACATTTCGATTCAATCAGGACAAATTAGGGACATACCATCTGCAATGGTGCTTATTTGGGAAGCATCATGGAAGGAGAGAAAATCTATACCTCTCTCCCTAACACTCTTCTCTGGGCATGAGATCTCACAAAAAACTCGCTCTTGGCATGAGATCTCCCAAAAAAGCTCACCTTGGCTTGAGATTGCCCAAAAACTCACTCTCGGCGTGAGATCGCCTAGAAACCTCACATTCTACATTAAAATCCAATAACTCCAAGTAAACAAGAAAATTTTCTATCTCATATTCTCTTACATATCATGTGCACACTTTCCTTTTACACACTTTTACACTCTTTACTTATACATACATTACTCTGATTTTTCATATACAAGACTTTGACTACTTTCTTTCTCTTCTTTTACAAGTCCATCCTCAATATACAATAAGAAGCGACTCACATCGGCAAGTACAAGATCCAATAGCATGCTACTACACATACACTTCACCTATAGGGTCCACTTCCCTTTCCTAGTTTCCACACTTCACATTAGGATTACTTCACTTATCCACTTGACACGCCATTTTCTACACTCTTCTCTATAGGATCATAAGGTATGCATATTTTATCTACTTTATGCTATTGAGTATTCACTCAACAACATAAAGTGTGGAACATTTCTAGGTCCTAGAGTGTACTAATATATACATGATTCTTAAGCAATAAAACTAGTAATTGACAATGTCTTTTGGGCATTTTATTTTGTTTCTTATACTTTTATTGACCTTACACACCGTATATAGCCCTGTCGGTATTTGACTGATTTATTTTTATGGCCTCGGACACTAGCGCCCATTTAGGAAAGAAGCGCTCGGGGTATCCTATCCCTTCTAGGTGCTCTTGAACCTCTCTACCCTTTTCTTAGTCTTTTGGATATGTTTTACTTCTTTGTCTTTTACACTTTTGGGTCATCTTTCTACTTGTCAATTATGAAATTCAAACAAGGGAATCATAAATATACATAGTTGGTGGTGTAAATCAACTTTCAACAATTAATATGTTGTACATTAAGTTACATTCATTTCGTTGTTAGACTAGGAGGCATAGACTTGAAATACTATCGGTGTTGTATGCACCTGATTATAGTTGATTTAAGAGGTTGAAAAGGAAATAATCTGTAACATGTAAAAATCCTAAAAGTAAAATAAAATTCAGACTTGAAAATGGACTTTTGCTAAATACTATTACTGAAACAAAGTTACAGATTCAAAGAGAAGATTGTTCTAGGAAATATGCATGAAATGAAACAATGGAGGGGATTTAACAGACCTCAAGTGGGCCCGACTTGGGTGTTAATCCCTTCCTAAATCTATAACTAAAAACTAAATGACAAAACTCATATTTATTTATTGATTTGCATAAAACATTACATCTAGGAACAAAAGATCAGAGTAATATCTTTTCTCTAATTCCAAATCTGACTTACTTAACTTCATTCTACAAGGTACCATCCCTTTCCTTTATATCTTATCATTTACAAACATGTGAGAAGAAGAATAATACAACAAGGATTCTTCAACAAAACAAGTGAGAGATTCAACACATGTTTGAAACACACAATAAGTGTTCAACTAACAATTAGTTCTTCACTAGTTCTTAATTAATGACCAAATAAAAGATTGATTTGTTTCTCAATTTTCCACATTTCTATTGTAATTACTTCTCCAATGGTGTGTAATTACTTGAGTGTCATCACTTCATGTTTCAAAATATCTTCATAAATATGGGTTCTTTGTTGTGAATTATTTCCTTATGTTGCAAAACCGGTTATTCAGGACATGTTACTTTGTTGCATATGGTAAATTGCTTACAACCAAGAGTGACATCAACACATATAATCATCCAAAAAATTTATTAGAATAACAAGAATAAATGCACACATAATATCAAAAAATAAAGACAATTAGATATAACTATATCAATTAGTCATTATGCCAAAATTTCATGGTTGTAATAGTGATGTTCAACAATGTACTTAGGAAATACATAGACATGGCTACAATGGTCTTATCAAAATACAAAAGATGAGTTGTTATGAAAGAAATTAATACATCTCATCACACCCCCAGGAGCTTAAATGTTTGAATGTCCTCATTCAAGAGATTCATATCTTTTTTTGGAAACTGCATTCTCGCTTGAAATCTATGGGTGTTCCTATTCCTTCCTCTTTTGAATATAAATATCCATAATTCCTCCTCAATTTGTCCTAGACTCTTTCTTGCACCCTCTGATTGATTGGTAAATTTCTTATCCAAGGTGTAATTGGGAAATGAAATATTGGAGGATGATAAGCTATAGGAAACCAATCATCCCCACATTCATTTGTTATTTCAATATATTTGTTCACCCTACGTAATGTTGGAAGTATATTTGGATATGAGTGCATTTCTTTCCTTTGGAGTGTAGGTGATAACTCTATCCATATGGCTTTGCATGTCATCATAACCTGAACAACATATTCTTTTATCATATTCCCAAATTCTCGTGTGGACTTCCATCCTCATTCTCAAAACTCTATTTTGATTGCATCCACTTCCATATAATTGTCATATTCTTCTGTAATTTCATGTGTTGTTGTCTCAACTCTGATATATAGTGGTGTAACCTTCTCCAAATGTCTATATGCCTCTATTTTCTTAGCTCTTTCCATTTCATTTGAAAGATAAGAACATAATTCCTTAACATGTACATCCCCAATATATAGAATTGGGATCCAATCTGTCATATGGAAGGGCATAATTATGCAAATATAGCTCACATAATAAATTTTAGTTCATGTATACTATGTTGACATAGAGTAAAAAAATTCTTGGCTGATATAATGTCATATATCATATTAGAATTTATGCAAGTAAACTTGTGGTACAACATCTTTTCTTTTAGGTATATGGCATAGACATTTGATGGGGGTCTACAACTCAACATGTCAAATGCTACCTTCATTGTTTCCTCTTGTTTTTGTTTCAACCTTTTAATATCTTTGTCTTTGTCTTCCATTTCCTCCTTATGTTTAGAGATAAGGTCTTCCTTCTCCTTTTCCCATTTCTTCTTGAGCTTGTTAATGTAAGCGTCCCTTTGCAACAACATATTTTCAATATTGGGCCCCATAGTTTGTGTTCCCATCTCACTGCAAGATGGTTTTTCAGGTTCCTTTATGATTTCATGAATAATAATTGGGGGCTACATTGGTTCTACATTTGCTTCTTGTAGACTATCATTTTGTGATTTTTCAACAACTTTCTCAATGAATTGTTCATTGACATCATCTCAGATCATTTCCTCTTGTTCATTTCTCCTCCTTCCACAATATCTTCTAATTTTCTTACTTCATGAATCTCTACTTCATGAATTGTTCCCTCATTCTGATTTAGTTATTCTTTTCCTTCCATTGGTTGTTCATGGTATTTTAGCTCTTGAGTTACTGTGGGAGAAGTATCTCTATACTCTTTCTCAATGGTTTAGGCTCAAAATTTTCTTCTATGGCTTCCAAATCACTATCCAATGAGATGGGTTGAGATTGTCTTGAACTGGAGGTTTTTTCCTCTTTTTCCTAAGCCTATAGGAGCACCTAGGTTGTTTTGGAGTAGAATGAGTAGATTTCCTTTTGGTTTTGGAAGTGGAGGTTTTAGGGGAGGAAAATTCCAATAAAGTTTCAACAATAAAGATTCTCTTTGGTGAAATAGGTATAGGGTTTCTTCTATGGAAGGCATAATTTCATAATTTATTAGTTCTTGAGGTGGGGAAGAGGGTGGTGCAACTTCTAGCATATGTGAAGTAGAAATTTCAGTGTTGTTTCTCCTTTTTCTCCTCTTTCCCAACAAGGTTTCAATATTGTTCACTCTCACAAAGTCATCCCATGATATCTGAGGGTACTCCCTTTGTAAAGTGTGCTTGACCACTAGGGTTATTAGACAATGATGTGACAGGCTGCCCTACCCCTCTGAACCTATTTTCTCATTTTCTTAAGCATCTCATGAAATAAATTTGGAACATTCACTTGATGAATGTTTTTCAAATGATTTAACAATTTCAAATGCAATGTATTTAACCTTGAGTATCTCCCTTCACAAATGCAATATTGAATAAAAAAATTGGCATCTTGTGTCCATAAATGTTTGAGATATGTTCTAAAAGTACTTTGGCGGTCCGAGATAAACTCCTCGTCATTTTATAGCAAATTCTCTTCTTATTGTTTATGGGTCACTTTGTGCAGAAATGGCTCTCCCTGAGTTGGTAAACTAGTGACCTCTGCTAAAATCTCATCACTTACCCTAATTGTTAACCCTTTTACCTTTTCCTCTCCATTGTTTAGGTATTTGCAAACTATGCCACAACTACCTCATCAAATCCTTGAAATTTGTTAATGTATTGCATCTAGCCATGATTCTCAAAGTACTACACAACCTCAGGATGATTTAGAAGTTGCAAATGTGCAGAAGGTTCATATCTGATCAGGTCACCTCCCATGGCGGATACACAACTTCTCCTAGGTGCAATACACAACTAGATAATTTTTTTTGAAAGTACTTTTGCAAAAATGAATTATGTTGATGGCTTTTCATTTCTTTGAACTTTATTACCAAGGGGACAAGCAATACGTTTAGGGGTGATTAATCATTAAGTGGATGTGACAACATGAAGTGAAAAATATGTGACATGTTTACTTATGTGGAGGGCTTAAGTGGACACATCATAACTGAAAGGCAAGCGGTATTTTAATGTAACACATGCTTCATTACTTGGCATAACTCATAATTAAATAAAATTAATCTAATCATGCTTTATTAAAGTAATAAATGTATGCACTTATGTCATTGTGGCTTACAATGATTGATGTGTGTGCTTTATTGAATTAGAGTCATTGATGCATGTAATTTCCCTGTAATGTTGTGGACGTGGGTTTAACTTGTGTTGACGCTCCTTACTTCAAATAGATGCTTCTCTGGAGGGAACTCTAATTGGTTGGGGTGTCAATCATTCTTTGTATATCATCCACTTGTGCATGCTTCCTTGATGTCCTTTATGTAACCATGAGTTCTTCCGATGCTTCAAACAAACAAGATCTTATTTCTTGTGGCTACAAGTTGAACCTTTGGTCATTGCACTCTCTCCTTGTGATGGAGATCATGCTCTCCTGCAATCACTTATCAATAAAACCTACAAAACAAAAACTTATATAAAAATGGGTTAGCAGAATGTTGATGATCACCCAAAAGGTATATCTCAACACTTTTATTTAGCCTTGAAGTATTCAGCAAGATGAATTCTCCAAGGCTACTAAAATCTCATCAATTCTCTACAATCCTAGAAGGTGAGCCAACATGCTCAACCTTTGAGGTTAATTCGATGTTTCTTTCTCCATTCTTTTTTGATCTCCTCTGAACAATTCCATAAATGAGCCTTTATCAATTGGATTTTTATAAAATCTTAACCTATGGCCATTCACCAATAACTTGAATCTCACAGATCAATAGTGGTAAGCTTCACAACTCCATTAGGGAAGATCTTCTCAATTTCATAGGGGCCTAACCACCTTGTTCTGAGCTTCCTGTGTGATCCTTTTATTTTGAGTCCAACAAAAGTGCCCAGTCACCTTCCTAGAATCTGTATTGTCTTGATATATTGGTCATTTCATTTGATTCTTTGTTTTTGCACTACCTCTATCTTATGAACTGCTTTCTTTCTCAATTCATCCAACTCATTGAGTTGTATAATTATTTGTGTCTGAGATTCTAATAAGTGAATTCCCATCTCAAGTGCAGTTCTCAACATTTTATGCTCAAATTATATTGGCATATAATAGTTGAGATGGTGTGAAGTCGGTTGTGGTCTTCCATGTTGTATTGAATGTCTAGATTGTTTTGGAAGCCTTTATAGAAAAATAATATAGAACTTCATGAAAGAGATTGGGCAAAGAGTAAAGGCTTCGGAAGCAATCTGGACATTCAATACAACATGGAAGACCACAACTGACTGTACACCATCTCGAACTATTATATGGCAAGACTGTTGTTATGCCAATATAATTTGAGCATAAAACGTTGAGAACTACACTTGAGATGGGTATTTAGTTGAAAAGATAAGTCTAACTATCATATATTCAAGGTTATTGTTGGGTTCATGTGTCTCTTTAGCTGTCTCATTGGTTTACATTATTCTTTAATATAAATTCTGTGAGTACAAAGCCTAAGATGAATCCCATGCATATCACTATAATCATATGAAAATGTTTTATTATGTTCTTGAAGAAGGACAATCAACAATTGCTCTTGTTGTATATTCAGCATCTTGGTTACATTTAGTGACCTCCCTATTATTATTTCTACTTGCTTGGAGAGGTCTAGCATTGAACACATATTGCTACTAATAGAATTTAATATGCATTCATGAGGAAGAAGTTGGTGAAAATATAATTTTTACCTGGAATACTCATGGTGCTCTGTTGTGGTAAGACTTGGTTCAAAGGACAACTCAAACACCTCAATTTGTCATCAATTTATTCATTTATTCCATATTTTTCTGCAAAATATTAGAGAGAACAACATCTTCCTCCTAATCTTCAATAGTGCAAGACTTTTCCAACATCATCAGTTGTTGGATAGATCATTAATCAATTTTTGGTTCTTCAACCCAAATTTTTTGATCCTCATCAATCAATGATTGGGGTAGGAGGATAAGTATAAGTTTCTTGGTACCATTTTCATTTGAGATGATCATGTTTCCAAACCTGCACCCTATAAATGCATCAGTAGTGGCCAACCATGGCCTTCCTAGTATAAGAGGGTAACCTCCTAGACTTTCCTTTGGTTGTAGGACAATGAAATCAACAGGGTATTCCCAAGATTCTACCACCACAACAATTTCCTCAAGGACTCCTTCAGGCCTTACTATTGATCTATTCGCTAGTTGCAATATTGTAGTTATTGGCCTCAGATCCTTCCAACTTCAGGTCATCCATGACTTGCTTGGTCATGAAATTGATTTCTACCCCTAATTCAATCAGGGTATTTTTATTGTAGTTCCATTGATAGTAACATTCACCAAAGGACTGCCTAGATCTATGTACTTAGGTAACATAGATTTTCCAAGCATGATGTCATAAATTATCCAATGACTTGTATAGTAGATGGATCTTTTCTTTTTCTACTAACTTCTTTATACATAGATCATTGATCAACTTGTTGTAAATAGGAACATCCTTAATGGCTTGAATGAGTGGAATTTTTACACAAATGTCCTTTAACTGATTGAAAAAATCAAAATCAAAATCTAATTTAGGGTCATATTTTCTCTCTTACAATCTTTCTAGAAATGGGGGTCCATTGACTTGCATCTTACTTTTTCTAGAATTATGTTCATGTTGTTGGATCAGCTTAAATCATCTTGTGGATCAGCTTATAGCAAATCGTGGTTCATTTGGTATCAATGTGATTGTAGGTTTACTTAGTGGCATAAGTGATCTTCTTGAATGAAGATGGATATTATTGACATTAACTAAATAAGCATAGTATTGGGTTGATTCAATGTTATAGGCTAACTGAAAGTACTTTATTATTAGGGTTAGTTATTGGTTGAGCTAACAATTGAGTAGTTTTTATTGAGAGATAGATTGGGGGTTTGGCATCAAATCTTGCTTTTTGTTGGTAGAGAGGTTTTTGGTAGGTTTTTTTGGTAGTTAGGAGTTTCATTACTTCATTTTTCCCTCTTCTCTAAGGTTTCTACCATGAATAAGGGGGTGATATCACCGTGTGGTGAGAATTGAGGTTATCATGGTTGTTGGTATTAGCTAGGGTAAGGAGCCCATCCTTGCTAAGTATTAGCCCAAGGTGGGGGTTGTGCATTTTTATATGAACTACTAGCCCAATTTTGAAAATATGGCATGGGATCTTGTGACAAACCTCTTTGTCTTGGCGTTTATGGCTTCCTTTTGGAAACATAGAAAACTTTCTCATCCTCCATTTCTATCATTTTGAACTTGGTGCAACCTCCTTTCCTTATATAATGTTGGTTAGTCCCCTGCATGTGCAATCAACTTTATTTCTTCTATAAGAATGGCATAACTCTGCAAGTGTTTCCTCTGCATCCTCTCTCTTCTTCTTTACATGTAGAGAATCAATTTGGGTGGCCATGTCATTAACTATTTCTTGTTTCATGTTCTTAAACATGTTTGCAATTTCTAATTTAGATATTTCCCCAATTCCTTTGGCAAGTTGCTCCACCCTTTGATCTAGCACTTCTTATTATTTTCATGGTTTCTCTAGAATAGTTCTTGCAGGCTTGAAAAATTTCCTCAAAAGTGGATTTGGAGATGTCTCCAGCTCCTATTAAGTCCAAAGCATCCATATCTTCCTCACTAAGTCCTTTTAAGAAAAGTAACTTGAGAGACTTAGGAGGCAACCTTGTATGTCTTGAATTTTGAACAAAAATAGGAATCTCTCTAGGTAATCTTCTAGTGGATCATCTTCCTTCTATGTCATCTTGAATATTTCATCTCCTCCTCTACTACTTGGCATGTAGTAGTCTTGGTACTTGGTCAAAACTTATCTTTCATCCCCTGTCAGGTAGTAACAACATCTCTTCCTAGGCCCATAAACCATCTCAAGGTTACATATTTGAGTGTAGCAGGAACAACTTAAGCTTGTGTGCATCAGTTGTGTAGTCATAAATTTTACATAAGACATCAAACTCATACAAGAAAGTCTCTGGGTATTTATTCATAGATCCATGAAAATTAGGAAGAGCTAATGGAGAGATGTTCTTCATTTGAGCAAGTTGATTGTTATTGGAGATAGGAAACTCAAATGTGTTTGGTTCCCTTACCTCTTCTTACATGTTTTGATTCACCTCCTCTCTCACGTTAGACTATTTAGGAACAACCTCAGAAATCTCACTTTGGAGGGAGTGTTCTATCAACAAACCATGTACAGACGATGATGTTTCTTCTTCATAATAAGAAGTAATTTCTAATATTTGAGGATTGGGTAGGAATATACCATAGGAATCTCTATGAAGGTGTATACATCAACTAACTCAACTCAATCAACATTCATTAGTGGGGTTTTGAAGGTGGAATTTATATAACCTAATTTGTTCTAAGAAATTCGGAAATGCAAAACCTCACAAAATCCTATAACTTTGGCAATATCCCCATAAAACAATGCCAAAAATGGTGGTGTAAATCAACTTGCACCAATTAATATGATGTACATTGAGTTGCATTCATTTATTTGTTAGACTAAGGAGCGTAGACTTGAAATATTGTTAGTTTTGTATGCACAGTTATAGTTGATTTAAGAGGTTGAAAAGGAAATAACTGTCACATAACAATGTTAAAAGTAAAATAAAACTTAGACTTGAAAATGGACTATTGTTAAATGTTATTTTGAACCAAAGTTCTGATTCAGAGAGAAAATTGTTACTAGGAAATATGCGTGAAATGAAACAATGGAGGGCATTTAGCAGACCTCGAGTGGGCCCTGACTTGGGTGTTAATCCATTCCTAAGTCTATAACTAAAAAGTAAATGACAAAACTCATATTTCTTTATATATTTGCATAAAACATTACATCTAGGAAAAAAAGATCAAAGTAATCTATTTTCTATAATTCCAAATCGACTTACTTAACTTGTTATAAGGCACCATCCATTTCCTTTATATCTTATCATTTACAACATGTGATAATAAGAAGAATACAACAAGCAATCTTTAATAGAACAAGTGATATATTCACACGTGTTTGAAACACACAAGTGTTTAACTAACAATCAGTTCTTCACTAGTTCTTAATCAATGACCAAATCAAAGATTGATTTGTTTCTCAATTTTCCACGTTTCTATTGTAACTACTTATCCAATGACGCATAAGGACTTGAGTGTCATCACTTCATATTTCAAAATATCTTCATAAATGTGGGTTATTTGTTGTGAATGATTTCCTTATGTTGTTGATGAGTTGTTGCGGATAGGTTCCTTTATTGCATATGAAAAATTACTTACAACCAAGAGTAGAATCAACACATATAACCATCCAAAGAATTTGGAATAACAATAATAAATGCACATATAATATCACAAAATAAAGACAATTATATATAACTATATCAATTAGTCATTATGCCAAAAGTTCATGGTTGTAATAGTGATGTTCAAAAATGTACTTAGGAAATACATAGACATGGCTACAATGGTCTTATCAAAATACAAAATATGAGTTGTTATGAAATAAATTAATACATCTCATCAATAGTTATATCTCTCAAATAAGGGGTCAAACACTAGCATTATCTATTATCACCTAAGCTTAAATCCAAAGGCATAAGAGCATTACAAAGAATCCATCTAGTGCATTCACTTAAAGGATAAGGGCTACATCACTATGCATACACAACATAAGAGTGGAAGTTCATTTTATTCCATCTCACACATTTGCATACTTGGAGTAATCTAGTTATAGCCCACTATCATAGTGCAACTTGCACAAGGGAATCATAAGGCATCATTACACACACTTACATAGAGAACTAAATGGAGTCTGAAATGTAGTGCAGTGCTTGGTACTAAGTTCACTCTTAGGGTGACCTCCGGGATCAGTCCGACTCCACATCTGCATCTTTATCCTTACGATCTGATTTGGTTTGTGAGTATGTGTAGGTAGACATTTGTTTTGCATGTTACAGGTATAATTGGCAACATTGAAGCAAGACCAGAGAGAAAAATATGGATCAACAACGAAGCTCTTCTTACATAGAAAATATCAAAACCTAAGCATCCGGGTGGATAGTAGTTCCCAGATTCAGTCACTAGCACCCAATCGCTACTATCTTCCCATTGGTGCTTTTGTTCGCACATTTCGGGTTCCAAAACTTCTAGTGAGGCTTCATGAAAATCTTCCTATTTTGTTCTAGAAATTACTCACTAGAACACTTCGATCACTCAAAACCAACTAATTCATCTATCTCTCTCATTTTCATAGGGTTTTTCATTATTGCTTGCTTTTTTCTTGTCCATTTATTGTATTTTATCATTTATATATCAGTCATTATAGTAGTTACTCTACAATTAAGGTTTAATTCCATTTATATTAAATCAACTACACACATATGTGGGTTAAACCAAAAATCATCACCTACTTCTTTTGGGGATGAAGTAAAACAAAAAAATCATCAACAACACACTCACAAATTAATCCTATCATTGTAATAATGGAGAGTATACACTACTCACCATGAGGATCTCCTTATCATCACTTTTCACTATCACAATTCCCATTTTAGTGGGAGAAGGCATGGAATAACACTATTCTCATTTTAAAATAACGCGATGAATCTCACGGCACCTCGGCCTATCCCTAGTGATGGAGCTAGCAATGGTGGTTGGGTTGAACCTCCTGTTGAAACCAAGGAAGAATCGGATCTAGCTTAGGTTTCATTGTGGGAGTTGTTTCTTTTGCTAAGAAGGTAGGCATTGGTTTAATGGACATGTTTGTTGTGATGGCTATGGAGATCGGAATGGAAAGGGGGATACCTACTTTTCATCTTAGAAAATAATGGTGGCTCATGCTTCCTTTGCAGTGTGGTATCGAATGGAAAAAGGGCACAAAGATGGATCCCACTGCTGAAATCCCCATCCTTAGGCTTGATGAGGATATTCTGTAATAGGTGGTGAGTTGTGAAGAGGACTTTGGCAATCGGGGTCTCATTTTTCATTTTATATATCTATGGCCAAAGCTTTCTCGACTATCCAAATGGATCTGAAAGAAATGGGGACCTGTTATCAAGGGTAAGGTTAAGCTTTACCCATGTTCAAAATCTTATTTTATTGCTATTTTTGACTCCTCTGAAGATTGAGATATTGTTCATGAATGGTTCTTATTTTGGGGAGATCATGGGCTCATGACAAATTTATGGTGCCCATTGTTTGACCCTTTAACAAATTATTTTGATCCAATGCTAATCCATGTCGATTCATCGGGTATACCTTTGCAACTCTCTGGTTTGACCCCTATTTTGAAGTCATTGGAAAGACATTGGGGAAATTTTTTCAAGTTGATGCTTCCACTAAAAAGTCTTTGCATACATTTTATGCTTAGAGTTTTGAAGATTTTGATGTATCTCATGATCTTCCGAGAATATTAACTTGCAGATTGGTGAAAGGGTTTTGATGCAAAGATTAGACTATGAAAACCTTGTTTTTCCTGGTCATAGGTGTTATGAAACAAGTCATTTGATCAAGGATTATGTGTGCTCCAAGATCAGAAGTGGATCTAAGATGGGTTGGTGGAAGGGTTCTCTTCCTTCGCACTATGTTTTGGAAGCTCCTTGATTGATTCTTCATAAAAGAGTCCCTCGAAGGTCGAATCCACCCCTATAAAGGATGAGAATCCTATCCAGGTTCCTCGTCCTAATGATTTGAGCCAATCCTCTTCTATCCCTCTCGGGTCGGAGGAGGAAAAATATTTTGTTTCGATTCTTTCTTCAAGCCTATTGTGAAATCTTCTCAGGAGACTCAATATGACTCTTTTAAGGAGATTATGTAGGTTTCGTAAAGAGTGGTTAAGGAGAGGGATCCTTCTTCCCTCCCAAATTGATATATCAACCTATTTCTTCTATCGATGTTATCTATGTGGACCAAATGTATGAGATTCAAATAAGGGAGAATGGACTTTGGTCTAGAATAAGAATTTCTTCAAAGCAAAGTTCAGCTCCAACACATATGACATTAAGATCTTACTCCTTTGTTTTGGGTTGAGTTTTGTTTTTGTATGCAAGGTCAATATCCTCTTTCTATTTGTCATTTGAGCCAAGTTTGTTTGGATCTCGTTGTTTATTTTTCTTATCATTGTGAGATTCATTGTAATATCTTTATTGTAATGGCCCTTAGAGCTTTTCCACGTATTATCAATTAAAAACACTATTCTAATTAGCATAATGTATGTACTAGTTCATATGGAAATTTATTAGTAGCGTCTTTATCCTTTTGTATTTCACATTTTATAATGATTTTTTTGAAATATCTAAGGTATTCTTCATTACATTCTGGAGTGATATGAAGACATTTAATATCACACACCTTCTTATGAGCTAGAACAACAAGAAGGTTCACCTCTGGGGTATGATAAAGAGGGGATGAAATTTTTTATACATCATGATCATTGAATGAACCGTCATCATCATTTTTTATTTCTTCCACTCGTTTGGTTTTCATCTCACTTGTAATGACTATTAGAAGCTATTCTCTTGTTTCCAAAAAATAACCCCCTTTCCTTCAAATTTTTCCAAGTCGTGATCTAAAAATAAAGTGTGCTCAACCAAAATGATATAAGAATCATGAGAGAGTTCATCAATAGTGATGCACAATTGATAGGATTCAATCAATTCTTAATTTCTTTGTTCATTTTCAACGAGTTCAACTTTGAAAGAGAAAGTTTCAGATGGATCAAAAAGAGTGTATTTATCATAAGCATCAAGATATGCTAAGGAATAAAAACTTCATGATATGGAAGATTTTTGGAAATTACACCTAGAATATTGATACATGTTTCCTCACTATTTTGAAATTCTTCATACTCATCAAACTTACTTTGATCAAAAGATTCCTCTATTAGATTACCGATGTTTTGGGTGTATGGATACTTGATATATCTTATTCATTTATTTCATCAAATCCCTAAATTTTCAATCATCAAGTAGGTTTTATTTTTCCTCCCTTCAAGAACACTCTTTCGAATTGATTCAAGAAATTATGGTCCAAGATGGATGTTTTCATCCTACGAGTATATTTTTATCAAATGATAGATTTCTCAATTCTTGTGAATACTTATAGGTTTCGATACATGTTAATCTTTAGTTGAAACTATCTAGAGAATGGTCTATTAAATTTTGGTAAAAAAAAGTGGGCATGGGGTTTTATTATTTCATTCATTTTGAAACTACATAACTTGAGCATAAATTCACTACAAGGTATGGGGAATGTCCCTTCTTCTCCTTTTTCTATATTCAACATTACACATTTGATACTCATGGACCATATCATAGTGGGGGTATGAGACGATTCATTCCCTTTCGAATTTGTGTTATTTTTCACTTGAACCTAGATTCATTCGTAGTGGTGTGGTTTTTGGAAATATTTTTGGGAAGACCATAATTCCCTATGTCACCTTTATTTTAGGTCTTATGGGTGGGATTTTGGGGAAACTATTAAATCTTCTCGATGCACCTCCTTGTTTTTAAGGGTATTGGGGTGACTTAAAATTCATACAACACCCTTCTTTTTTGGTGTGTTAAGAAACACCAATTCCCTTCTAGCTTCAACATCTCCTTCAAAAAAATTAGGAATGATCACCCCCAATCCTTCAACATCTCAATTCCAATCCAAATCTCCTAGTACAAAAAAAAATGGTAGGTTCCCTTCAGAAAAGCAAATAGGTGTACTCCTTCCATGCTTTTTTCTCTTTCACTTTACTAGTTATAAATTAAATATTTGAATTACAAATATATTTTTTGAGTTAAATTTCAATTATTTTTATGGAAATTGACTACACTCGATGTTGCGCTTTTCATCATGGAGCATGCCAACATGCAAGGAGAATCAATAACATGTAGAAAAGAAAAAGTGTGTATACACACTCAAGTGACTTTTTCTTTAAGCATGTAATTTTCATTTTATACTTAAAGTGGGGGAATAATGTAGACGCATAATTTGGAAATTTATCATTTCTAAATGATAACTTTTGCTTTGTCCTTAGATCATGACTTGTGCAAACATTCCAAGCCTAAGTGACCTATCCTTATCTCTCTTGCATGAATTTATCCTCTATATAAACTACTCAAATTCTCACAATACTAATTGCATCAATACACAATAGTATATTCTTACTAGGCATCATTCCCAAAACTTTATAGAATCACATAATCTACTAGTACATGATCATCCATTTGGGACTAAGCCATCCAACAATTCAATCCAAATCTAACAATTTCATTCCTAACCACCTAATGATCATTTTTAATTTGATATATTTCATGCAACGATTCATATCTTTAGGTCATCCTTAATGTGAAACTTTACCTTCAAATGTCTATATAAGTGATTTATCATATCTTTAGGTCATCCTTAATGTGAAACTTTACCTTCAAATGTCTATATAAGTAACTATAACTCACATATTTAACTCAACTAAAAATATCAAGAGCTTACTTTATAAATACATTTCAAAATGTCTCCAATATTTCCTAAATATATTCTAAGTAGTACTACACTCTAGGAGGATCCCTACATAGGTATGAAGCATACAAAACCACGTTATAGAGTCATACTTCCCAAGCTAGAAACCTTACAATCTAATTCAAGACAATCATGTAAAAAAATTGTTCCTCATTACCAAGAAGTAAAGTTTCCAAAAATGTTGCATCAATAAAGATATCACATGCTAGGTGTAGAATTACATGTGGTTTTTGTAAAGCGCATGTGATTTGATACCTCTTTGGAGTAGTGCCAAATAGGAAGTATACAAACTACACTTAAACCAAACCACTAACCTTTTTGTAGGGTATAATATGGTTCGTGGTATCCGCTCACCCATTTTCGAGTCTACTTAACAAACAAAAGCATGGATGGAGTGAAAAATTGAGAGGCCTCATGCAAAACCTACTTTGATACCAAATGTGGGTTTTACCCCATATTCAAGAAAGAGCATAAGCTCAAATATAACTCATTCAACATGTTCACAACATAAGCATTAAAAATATGTTAGAAAGAATAAGGAGTCCTATTCTAATTTCTATAACCACTCCTCTAAATGGGTGTTCCTATATCCTACGAGAGAACAAACTATTCTCCTGATTATGTAAGTTGTTTAAACAACTTACATAATATTACAATCAATATAATAAAAAAATAACTAACCCAATGTTATTGTTACATACGTAACAATAACTTACATTTAACTCTATGTAATATTATCTAACCTACACACAAACACCCACATGTGAGGATTATTCCTAACAAATCTTTTCCATAAGTATATATCCTAGATGTTGATGTGATTCTATTGTCATGTGCATTAAATAAAGAATTAAAGATGTTCGTAGCTGGTTGAAATATACAACATTTTCCTTAGCCACCCTGTTCCTTCTTGTCATTTTAGCCCTAGGGTTTTCTATGTCTGTGAATTCTCTCACGATAATTCTCTTTTGTAAACTTCCCCAGTCTATACCATGGTGGTCAAGTAGGAGGGATTCAATGGAAGAGAAATAATTGTGTTGAAGCATAAAGATCTTAAACAAAATCGTATCTTACTAGTATTGCATGTATCTTTGTTCCGTTGGAAGTGATCAACAAACAAATATTCTCTTATCCAAGTAAGGAAGATTACAATTTTAAATGCCCTCTCTCAATAATAAAGCAATGCTACAATTATAACAAGTTCATAAAGTAATGATAACTACATTAAAAATATAAGGTTCGGAGTAAATGTATTATACTCCATATTGCTTATTAAATCTCAAAAGGGGGAGGAGGAAGTTAAGGAGAAGAAAGAACATTGCAAGAAAGTACAACAAAAAGAATGGAACTCGATTTTGCATGGTGATAGTGTCCTTTTCATCAAGAATTGTGAGTTTGACATATTTGCTTTAAGAATTAGTGACTTTTGTCTTATGTGGACTTGTAGGAGTTAATTGGAGTCTACTTCAAGAAGTTTTATATGATGTCTTATTAGTGATTCAATCAACAACCAATGCAAAGTTATAACAAATTATTCACTTTCTTAACAAGCCAACATCTTGGATTTCAACCCAAAATACTATAAACAAAAGTAAAATGGACTTTGTGCCTCCTTTGTTTAATTCAATGAGATAGTTGTGCCTTGCCACTTGGTTTATCACTCAAAGGAAAATGGACTTTTGTGATCTAGATATGTTTATATTGATTTGAAACAAATTTGAAAGGAGAGTAAATTGTAATATAGGAAGAGATTTTGTAATTGTTTTTACACTAATTGAGAACTTGAGATCTGAAACCCGTGTCATTGTCAACATGTAGCCAATATAGAGTAGCTTGAGGAAATATCTTCCACTTTAGGAAGAGCATTATTTTTCATCAAATCTCTCAAATCATAAAGTAACTCTTCAATCATAGAGTAACATTTTTGTAGTTAGTGATTTGTGGTAGAACTTGAAATTTGAAACCTTATTTTTCCATTTGTGCATATATCTGCACTAGTACTTGTATCTCTGTGATATTCATAGTCATACCTTTGAACTTTGGAGCTTTCTACTAATACTTAAGGTGCTATATATGATTTTATGCCCTTACTAATATGGGATGAAGACCACAATGTCAAGTGCTAGTTACCTTTGAACTTTGGAGCTTTCAACTAATACTTGAGGCTCTATATATGATATTATGCCCTTACTAATATGGAATAAAGACCGCAATGTTGAGTACCAGTTAATATTGTCCCAAGTGAAATAAATGAAATTAGTTTGATAGTTAGATTTGAACCTAAAATGTCTATGACTCTATACATACATGTTTGAATCAGAGACCTATGTAGAATGTAAGAAAAGTGAACTTTATGAAAATGACTTCTTAGAGAAGACAATGAATGAACATGAACAAAAGTCACCAAGATACAAGATTGGGTGTGTGAGAATATCCATTATTTGAAAACAATATGTAAGTTCTTTAAAGGAACCATTGTTTTTCTTAGGATTTCTCTTCCAAATCTAGAACCACAACACAAGATAATGTTATATAGCATGTTAGCTTACAATGCAAGTCTAGACAGACCTTGAGACATTTGATCCATGAGCTAGGCATTGTGACACCCTATAAAAACATTAGTATTGAAATATTTATGACCATCCTAATAAGAGACCCACTTCGATGGTCGGTTTCACTTATGACCCTTGCTACTCCATATCTGGAAATGGCTCACCTATAGCTCCACCCCCCACGACGATTCTCCTGGATTCCTTTGAGCTCCCTTACCAATGCTAGAATAAGTAAACACCAAACCAGGCATGAGAAGGCACTGCCTCTTTCATCACCTCTAGTTGGATTTTCCATTAAACTTGCACTTATTCTTATGCCGCCCTTACCAAATAAAAACCATGTACTTTGCATTAAGTTATACATTTATCATGCATAAACTTATGTCCAAGGCTTAATGAATAACTGTGATACCATCCATGTTAAACCCATTGGTAATAACTCAAATTTTAATGTAGGGGTTGTTTGTGTCACAATATTTGTAAGTGCCTTAAAAATATGGCTAGAGAATACGTTTGTGACTAGTATGGGCCATTTAATTTCACCTACTACATAGATGTTTGTCACATTACCATAGGCATATCTCTTTTTCATGCATGATATGATTTCTATTTCTGAATGCTTATTTACATAAGAGAAACATGTATATATAATTTAATTTTTGCAAAGACATTTAATGTTTCCAACTCTCACCTACAAACTTCTAGATGCCAATCTCCTTTTAATGGTACTTTTCTAGTGAGGATTATTGGGCATTACCAGTCTAGTTGATTGAGTTCTTACTCTTTAGCCCTCTAAACTCTTTCATTCACCTTGATATTGCATGAGCATCTCGCCCCATCAATATGCAACACTCTACAAGATTTGAGTTATTTTTCAATGGTTAACTTTTGAGATCCTCACAATTTTCTACTCCCTCAAAACCCTACACATGGTATAGCCCGAGAATACTTTTTTTGGTTTATAGCACTTGTTGATTCTTGGAGATTTAACCAAGGTTAAGGATGCATCTGCAGACCCCCATTTCCATATTTCAACCTGCCTAAAACATGAAAGTCCTTTACATTAACCCAAAACCTTCAATTTCTAGAGATGATTGTCCTCATAGGCTTAAACACATTTTTTCCAACTTCTTTTAAACCTTCCTTTCATAGTGAAGTAATATCAACTTATGAGAATCACATTTAGATAATATTTCCATGAATTTAAGAATCTCAGTCATGTACAATAGTTCTGAAATACTTATCTTGTCCTGTCATTTTGTCAATTCCCTATGCATGGTAGTCTCATTGGATAATCTGATCACTTCTTCCGAAATTTCACACTAATCTATCATACCACTTCCTTTGTATCTTCCTCTCTCAACTCTATTTTCCACGTTTGAAGAAGAAAGGCCATTTATTGAAAACTAGTGTTTTAAGACTATTTGGTTTACACTGTCAATACAAGGTGGTTTTGAGGGTCAAGTCAGACATGTAGAAGGAATTAGTAGAGTGAAGCACCCCAATCTAGTGCCCCTGAAGGGATGGTGCAATGACAAGCATGAGCTTGTGGTGGTTTATGAGTATATGCAGAATGGTAGTTTCGATAAGTGGTTATTTTTAGAGGGGTTATGCCATGGCCAAGAAAATACAAGGTGGAAAAGGATGTTGCCAAGGCAATATGATTCTTGCACAGTGGCTGGGAGAAGAATTTGGTGTAAAAATATCAAGATCAACAATGTGTTACTTGACATTACATTCAGGGCTAGGCTCAGATATTAGAATTGAAGCTTGAATATTAGTTTCCCCCTGAAAGCCTCCATGTCATTCAACATAATGTAAAGATGGATGTCTATAAACTTTGGGTCATGGTGCTTGAGATTTTATCGGGAGGATTTCTATGGATCACAACTTCAATCTAGAGGAGGTGGAATTGATGGAATTTTCTTGGAGCCTCCATGAGAAAGATAAGCCGATGCAGTTGGTGGATAAGAGGTTATTTATGATTACACCCTAACATCCTAATTTTCACTTAAACACCCCAAATTTATGCTTTGATCATGTTTATGCTTACATAATAGACTAATACCAGATTAAACATGGAATTTGATGGACAAACTTATGAGCTCATTTTGTGAAGCATAAATGGCATGGTTGAATGTGTAGACATATACTCATAACTTTGAGAGTCATAGCCATAAAATTTAGAGATAAAATTGCCTCTATACAATGGGGTTAACACTAATGATGTTACAGATTTTGATATGAAGATCAAATTTTTTGATTATGTAGGACCAAATAAAGCCTAGATTTAATAAATTGACAACAATGTATGAGATGCCCCTATGATTAACAAAAATAAAACCTAAATGAAGTATAGGGTTATTAATGTTAATCTAACTAAGAGGACTAAAACGTTGTAATGATTGGACAAAAATAGTATAGAATAAATGTAATTAATTACTCTAACTGAAATGAAACCCTAAATGTGCAAGTAAAGGATGAAATATGATTTAGCTGATTTGAAGGGACTGTCGCAGTCGGTTGACGCAGTCCTGAAAACATAATCTAGAAGTACTGAGCACGATCACTTACGGACCCTACGAAGACCATATTTGGAAGATCTGAAATGACTGAGGCACTGGGATGCAGTTTAGGAACTCGATCTATGTAAAATCTTAGAAACTGAATCTGGTATGGTCGTAAGTTGGTTCGGAGCCCCACTGTCTCTGTCAGTAATGGATTCACCGTATGAGTTGTATGATAACCTGTAATACAAAAGTAAGTATCAAACCCTAGAAAAATAAAGATGCAAATGAATGGGTCGATGACCTTAGCCACCAAACTAGTGGTCTTATCACTAAGCGTTGCACTACATTTTAGACTTGGATGTAGTTTTGGTGAGTGTGTGCATGTCATGCCCTAGGTGCTCTCATGTCAGTCACACTTTATGAAGTAGCGAGCAATAGTAACTATAGAAAATGTAAATAACATGTGTGTATGGAATAGAATAGAATCCCCCTATGTAGTGTGTGTGATGCAAATCTCCTAGCCTTGATGCATGACACTATGTGGATGCAAGTGATGTAATGGATGTAACTCTAGATGGAGTGATAGTAGTATGTGACGTTAGGACCCTCATTATGGTCTTATAACTTTATATTTATAGGGCTCTCAAGCTTAATTTCATAATTAATCCCGACAAGGCCGACTGGGAAAAGGATAAGGATGAAAAATGGCTAGAAAGGCCCCAAAAAGAAGCGGGAAAGGATGTGCATAGATCGGGCGCCAAAGTGGGATCGAGGCAACCCAGTATAGGCTGGGGTGCCCTGATTTTGGGCTAGAATGACGAGACAGATTACAAAATGGATGAATAAGTGCTAGAAAAATGTGGGAATGACAAAACAAAATATAAAATAAAGATGGCCAAAAAGTGGGATTAATTAGTACTTTATTCACTTGAGAACCTTCTAAATAGTAGTATAAGACTGGGCTAAATAATGTCTAAAGTGCATAATTTTTGCCCCCACTTTATGTTGGTGAGTGGAAAGCTCGGTAACATAAAGTAGATAGAGATGCGTACCTAATATCCATGTATAGTGTAGAAGAAGATGTGATCGATGGACTAAACTTGAGCTTGGAATGAAAAAAAGAAAAAAAGTGGAGGAGCGTGGATTCTAAAGATGAAAAATGCGCATTAAAAAGTGATGAGAGTGAACCTAGGGAAAAATGGGTGTGTAGTTTTTTATTGTGTGTAGTGTACCTACATGGTTAGTAAAGGAAAATGCCTATAGCGATGTATTATCATTGTCATTTTCATTGTCACTATTGTTGTTGTTGCCCCCAATTTGACTACTTGTTTCTCATATGGTCGGACCTGCAAGGAGAAAACGATCAAGTAGTCAAATATGTATGTATGTAAAAATGTTGTGTAAAATACACATGTAAAGTACACAAATGTAAAATATACTAGAATAAAATTATAAATGGAACATGTTCACCTGATCCATGTCAAGAAAAGGGTGTAGAAGGATATCATGTATTGTCGCAAGTTTTTTGGGTGATCTCGTGCCACCTTGGCTAAAGAAGTATAGGGAGGAAATGTGTTGTGTCCTCTAACTTTAACTGATTCTACTGAAAATGTGAAGAGATATTTGTACTATCCTAGTTTTTTGGGCGATCGATGCCACTGGACGGAGAAGTGTAGAGAGGCACACCCATTGTAACCCCTAAGCCTATAACCGCTCCGCATAATTGTCGAAGGACACCATGTCCTATTGAGGCCATTATGTATGGAGTTCATAGAATGGTTTGAACTCACTCGTTATGTGTGAATCGATGTAAATACATTGTGTTAGTAGAAAACCCTCAATGATGCCTCTCTCTTTGGGGGCGCATGTGAACATTGTTGAAAGAGAATGCGGCCCCAAAAGAGGACCAACCACACTCTAACCTATAGAACTCTACCCTAGTAGGGGAAAGGGAAATGCTTGGTAGATACCAAGGTGTGCACAAAAGGGGATGACTAACCAAAACAAGTGTTAGTCCAAAAAACATGCATGTAATAAGACAAGTGTAAAATATATGAGACAATGTAGAAACTACCAAATAAAGTAGTGTAAACACGCAAGAAAACAAGAAGACCACACAAAGCGAGGTTTCAAACATGGGACATCACTCACGATGTCGCAAGACATGCAAGGCCATCATGGCCACAAACAATAAACAAGTGTGCACACAAGCAAAGGGAAAATCTTGCATATAATGGAAAACAATGCAGACAAGTAGAAATAAACAAGTAGTCATGGAAACATGTAATCCTACAAAACAAGTGTTGCACATGGAACACCCATTAGCATGTTAGAGTGATAACCAATATGTCAAAATGTGTATGAGCAAGTAGTATAAGATGCTAAGTACAAAATGAAACAATAACACCTGGATAAGATGAATGTGGATACCCCCAATGACCGATATAGGAAGGGTAGAAGGAAAGCATCCATGTCACGTGTAGAATCTTGTATCTACAGGATCACACTAAACAAATGCATGAACGCGCATGTGTGTATGATAATGACATATAAGAAAGCAATCTAACATGTGTAGTAAAGTGATCATGTAAAACACTAGTAAGCAAGAGTAAATGTGCCCAAGACAATGCAAGTATGTTATGGATGGATGGAATGGAATGCAAGATGGAATGATAGGAGAAATGTGCCCCCTAGTGGATGGAAGTGTATGTAGTGAGGTTCATTTTTTTTTCCCCCTCAGCAGTCAAGAATGAACCGTAAATGAGAGTGTGTCATCGAGAAATGGTCGAGTAGTGTTGGTTGTATCTAGTGTGTTGTGAGGAGTGTGTATATGTAGTGGTGATGAAATGTGACATGTGGAGAGATGATGTGTGTGAACCCTATAGCCGAAGTGTATATCACGACTTGTGGAATAAAGGAGTGATGATTTATCCCTAAGCATATATCACTATAGAATGGGTGTATGGGGATGAGATGTGTGTGGACCCTATAGCTGAAGCATATACCACGACTTGTTGAATGGAGGAGTGATGATTTAGCCCTAAGCGTATATCACTATAGAATGAGTGGATGGTGAGGAGATAGATGGAAAGATATGCATGGACCCTATAGCCTAAGCATATACCATGACTTATCGAATGTGTAAGTGATGATTTATCCCTAAGCGTATATCACTATAGAATGAAAAGGATGATAAGGAGAAATATGGAAAGATAAGTGTGGACCCTATAGCCTAAGTGTATACCACAACGTGTTGAATGCATGAGTGATGATTTAGCCCTAAGCGTATATCACTATAAGATGAGTGGATGGAGATGGGTGACGATTTAGCCTAAAGTATATGTCACTATGGGATGGATAAGAAGGGAGTGGTGATGTACCCTAAGGTGTATGCCACTATAAGATGATAATGGGGGTGGTGATTTAGCCTAAAGCGTATACCACTATAAGATGATAAAAGGGGTGACAATTTAACCTAAGGTGTATGTCACTAATGTGGGAAATGTTGGATGAGGAAAATGTCACATTGGTGAATGTAAGGTCCATTTGATTGGTAAACCCTCGGCAGTCGAGTATGGACCAAGGAACTAAAGTGTGTCATAGGTGATGAGTGCAATGCGTAGAAGACAACATAGTGTAAACGACCAAGTGATGAATATGGGATGTAAATGCGTGGTGTGGGCAATAATGTAGAATGTGTAGTGTATGTAATGTATGGAATGTAATAATAGGTATATATAGAAATAGAATATGTAAGGATGATAGATGAAACTAGACCCATATATAATGGAACCTAGTGTAGTAAGTATAATGTATATGATGGATAGATGCGTGATGTAAAGCATACAATGTAGGAAATGTAGGGTATGTAGATGATGTAAGATGCGAGATGTAGGTGTAGATAGAATATATAGTGATGGGATGGAAAAATATATCCATATATAATGTGACCTAGTGTAAATATAGAATGTAAGAACAAGATGCAAAACTAGACGCATATGAGATGATGACTAGTGTAGTATGTATAAGATAAATGATGTATAAATGACTAATAGATGAGGGATGTATAAGATAATGTAAGATGTAGGCTATGTATAGAAATGATGATAGAATGTAAATGTGTAGAACCTAGAGTGCAAAGTGTGTGGGGTTTAGTGTAATGGTAATCCCTCAACAGTTCAAGTGTGAACCGAAGCACAAGAGTGTGTCATCGGTAATGATGGTGCTATAACATGTGATAAGTATGCCTATATGAAAATGTAATAGAGGATAGATGCTAAGGTGAGGGGGATGTGTGATGGATATCCCCCCAAGTATGTACATGATGAAGGTCGAATCAAAAGACACTAAGTGGATCAATGGAAGGCATATTTGCCTTAACAAAAGTGATGGGATGTGAGAGAGAAGTGTGACCATCACATGGTTCATCATCATAGTAAATGTCATCTGAGTCCCAATTATCAACATATGTAGGGTCTATAACGGATGTTGGAATAACTAGCTTAACTTTAGGAGGTGGTTGTTGACATGGCCTAATGTTGTTGTAGATACCTTTGATGAAGGAGGAATGAGAGCATCCTTAAGAGGAGGTTTCTTAGCTTGACTTGGTAATACAATAGATGACTTAGTAATAGGATGTGATGTAGAGAAAAACTTAAGAAGTGAGGATTTGTTTTGATTTGATAATGTTGTAGATGGAAGTAGGAGGAGATGGTGAACTAATTTGGAGAGGTTGTTGCTTAGGTGGCTCTTGACTAACCAAAGAATGTGTATGAGAATTGGTAGGGTGAGGGTCCTTAGATGTAGAAGGAGCAACTTTTGGAGCCCATTTAGATGTAGTATTTGTAGGTGGGCATGCAATAGGATGTTTTCCATTGAATGAGATAAATCCCTGATGCTCAAGATGTTTGATTCTATGTCATAAAACATAGCAATCATGGTCATTATGCCCATTGATTTGATGATAATGACAATATGGATGATCTTGGTGTTTTGCTTACTAATAAGGAGGATAAAAATGAGTAGGTGGTAGAAGAATCAATTGATGACTAAGAAGTTGGGCTAGAATGTCATGTGGCTTAGCATTGTGATCAAGTATGAGAGGTTTGGCGATGGCGTGACTTGAGGTTCAACTATATGACATGTAGTGGACATAGATTGAATAGGAGATGTCGAAGAAGAACAAACATGTGATTGAGAAGCATCCTTAAGCTATTGAATTTCATATCTAAGGGATGTGATGGTGGATTCCATAGATTGAATAGAGGATGTATGTGATTGAGAAGCATCTTTAAGTTGTTGGATCTCATATCTAAGAGATGTGATCGTTGATTCCATAGATTACATAGAGGATGTATATGATTGAGAAGCATCCTTAGATTTTGACCTTAGATCTAAGAGATATGATTGTGGATTCCATGACAAAAATTTGTATGTAAGGCTTGAATTGAATCTAAGATGGGTTGGTTAGATGGAGGGTCGTCAAGGTCAGGGTCAAAAAAGAAATAATGAAGCATAACACTTAATTTGTGTGGTGGCGTATTATCATCAAAATACTTGGTGTCTAGGGATTGTTGGAAAATAGCCTGATAAGTGGGATATCTCTTAAGTAAATTAGATAAAGAAGCTTGACCCATGATATAAGAAGAATAAGGATCCTAAGCGTGAAAGACATCGAGTTCACCAAAATGATTAACAAAAAATAAAACCTAAATGGGGTATATAGGGTATTAATGTTAATCTAACTAGGAGGACTAAAAATGCTATAATAAAAGGACTAAAACAATATAGAATAAATGTAATTAATTACTCTAAGTGAAATGAAACCCTAAATGTGCAAGTAAAGGAGGAAAGATGACTTAGCTAATTTGAAGAGGACTGTCGTAGGTTGTCGCGCAGGTCCGAAACAAAATTTGGAAGTATAGATGATCACTTAGGGGCCCTACGAAGACCAGATCTGGAAGATCTGAAAATATACTGAGGCGCCCGAGAAGAATCTTGGGGTGCCCCGGCTTGCAGTTTGGGTGCTCGATCTATGTAAAATTTCAGAAATTGAATCTGGTATGGTTGCAAGTTAGTTTGGATCCTTCACTGTCTGTCGCACTAGATTCACCAGATGATTGAAAATGACCTGCAACAAAAAGGAAGTATCAAACCCTAGAAAAAATAAATATGCAAATGAATGGGTCGATCGACCTTAGTCACTAAACTAATGGTCTTATCACTAAGCGTTTGCAATAATACATTTCAGACGGATGTAGTTTCGTGAGTGTGAGTGTGTGCATGTCGTGCCCTAGGTGCTCTCGTGTCAGTCACACTTTGTGAAGTAGCAAACAATAGTAACTATAGAAAATGTAAATAACATGTGTGCATGGAATAGAATATAATCCCTCCCCCTATGTAATGTGTGTGATGCAGATCTCTAACCTTGATGCATGACACTATGTGGATGCAAGTGATGCAATGGATAAAACTCTAATGGAGTGATAGTAGTATGTGATGTTAGGACCCTCATTATGGTCTTATAACTTTATATTTATAGGGCTCTCAAGATTAATTTCGTAATTAATCCCAACAAGGCCGACTAGGAAAAGGATAAGGATGAAAATGGCTAGAAAGGCCCCAAAAAGAAGCAGAAAGGATGTGCATAGATCGGGCGCCTAAAGTGGGACCAGGGCCCTGAGGCGCCCAAGACAGGTTGGGCTGCTTGATTTTGGGCTAGAATGATGGGACAATTGTGAAATGGACGGATAAGTGCTAGAAAATATGTGGGAATGATGAAATAAAATATAAAATAAAGATGTCCAAAAGCGGGATTAATTAGTGCTTAATTCACTTGAGAACCTTCTAAATAGTAGTATAAGACCGGGCTAAATAATGTCTAAAGTGCATAATTTTTTGTCTACACCCTATAACAGGTTATTCAAAGCTTCAAGACTTTTACACACCCCTCCATTGTATAAGTTGAAAAAACCAGATACCACCATTATCAGATACAAGATCACAAAATACCACATAATACACAAAAAACCAGATTGTGTAAAACACAAAACACACAAAAAACAACATTAATCATTATTTTTCATAAACACGATAAAACCAGACTATGTAAACCACATAACACACATAAAACAACATTAAGCATTATTTGTCATACACATAATAAAACTAGACTGTGTATACCACATAACATACTAAAACAACATGAAGCATTATTTGTCATATACACACTAAAACCAGATTGTGTAAACCACAGAACACACAGAAAACAACATTAAGCATTATTGGTCATAATGTTTCAAAAGACAAATGACGATGTGGAACTTGAATTTCAATCGAGGGGTTGTCCTTTGATTCATCAAACACAAAATTAAGTGTTTTGAAGTCGAATGAATACATCCTATAATCACATAACAATGATACTCACCCAAACTCTCTGTTATAGCTTCACAACTATCTCTGATTGTTGTACCAGACTGTTTTTGTGTTTGCTTGAGTATTTTTCTTCCACAAGTTGTGTCAAGAAATGTATACTCCTCATAGTCATGAGCATCATTGTTTAAATCCTCCACCATGAACTCCTTTTACTTCCTCTTTCGGCAGCAAACGGGTGGTAGAAGTGTCATTTCCACTACAATTTGGAATGAACTCAAATGGCAACGAACCAGAGTCATGTAAAATCTCTTCAGATTGTTACACACAATCTCCAAAAGCAAAAATATTTTCATCAGTGTCTGACACCACATCCAACAATTCTTTCAAAAACTCTTTCGATTGGTTGAGCACTTGCAATGCATGCCCATGGTTTCTATCATGTTACTCAAGGCTGAGGTATTGTGTTTTCTGTTGTATTCTATCATCACCCTCAACTGTCACAAAAAAATTGTATTAGTAATTGTGAAATAGTTGACATAACAAACACTATTTAGTAATAATAAAATATGTATTGTCAATGACAATGCGGGGCTGATTTGATGTAGCTAATTCAATGCATTGCATTCAATTGCTTATGCAACATGAACATCAGGGTCACCTACAATGACAACAATACTTTTATTAATGTACAATGAATTATTTTCAGGATAACAATGATACAACATAGTTGAAATAATGAAACAAAAAAATACACCCTCACCACTGAAATTTGGATCCCTTGTAGATGGACTACCCTCGTGTGTCCTTTGAAGTTACAACACCTTCAAAACATGTTTGCAGGTGTTTCCTTGGGTATCCCAAGGATAGTTGCAAACATGAAAATTTGGGTCGAATCTCCAAACCAAATACCATTGGTCCCTAGATGTTTGACTTATAACCATGTAAGACCCAGGAATGGTATGGTTTGCGCAACAATCACTATCAGGTATTGCTCTAGCCCTCTCAGTGGTAGACAAAATTTCCTTCTCCTTCTTATAATTTGTCAAGAAGCTCGATACTTGCAACTTCCTCTTATTTTTATAATGTGGTTCAACTCAAAACACCAATGTGTATAATAACCAATCCATTATCCTTGTACATTTTTTTCTTCGATCACACAAGTATCGGGTCTTCAAGAAACAATGATATGATTCTATGGATGCATTCGTATCCTGATTGACATGGATGAAGTTACAAATTTTCTTAAACCGCAGATACATGCGGAAACAATAAAACCATTAGAAATGACCAAAAAAATGTTAACTCTACACATAGCTACAAATAGAATCATAAGTAGTTAACACTTACCAATATGTCCCTCTTGTAGCCACGTCTTTCTAAAATACTCCATAAACATTGTCTCCTCCTTGAACTCCTCCATGAATTCGTCGATGAGGAAAAAGTTCATGTGCTCATTGTTGTTGATGGCACACATGATGTCACCTAGTCTCTGAAACATAATCATCCCCACCTCCTTCTTCATATATCTGTAAATAAAAATTTCATAGACAATAAGTAATGCAAAAATAAAAACCAACCCAAGCCTATAAATATTGTATCACAAAATGAAGAAAAACAAACCTATAAATATTCTTTAGCCAAGCCCTGTGAACATGCCAAATGCATAACAAAACATGACAACCGAATACAACCCTAACACACAAAGAATATTGTTAGGGTTGTAAATTATGTGCATTAAATTTATACAACAAAATGTTAGTATATTTGTACCTTATAGCTTGTATTTCGGAAGCCACATCATCTGTAATGAATGCATTGACATGTCAATCCATCCTTTTCCTTTTCCCCTTGCGTAGACTTTAGCAATCCATACATATATGTTGTCCACTTTATTACAGGATGAAACTGCCCATGCAACGGGAACCCTAACCTCTTGCTCATAAAAAAAGAAGCATGTATAATTGGTACTAAGGAAAATGTGTACACGAAAATATGGTTAGAATGAGAATGACATAAACAAGTATATCCAAATATCAAATATGCTTGGAAATGAGATAACAATGACCTTACCCCATATTTATTAGTTGAGAATGTTGAATCCATTGTAATGATGGAGTTGTGGGAATGACAAACCATCATTTCAAGTATCTATGGTGTTTAAAGGCCCATAATGAAAGACATGTCAGTCCCACATGGCCTATGATAATAGAAAAATGTATCCCTCTCTGCAACATGCCATAAGTTGATACTAGTGTTGTCGGCTTGGTGCTTTTAGAATCTAATGCACTTCACCCTCCATGTGCATTCAAAACATCTTTCCTGGTTATGCACTCATCCCTTTTGTTGACAATCCTCGCCAACTACGAACCCATGTAGTGTCTTTTGATGATGGTGTCAAGAGATATACCAACAAGCAAAATAGATTCAATGTATTGCTTGCATTTGGCTGATAAATTAAGAGTGAAACCACTTCGTGGATCTAAGCTTGTGTCCTTTGCACCATGGAAAAACTCACCATTCATATCACAATGATACATATCATTGTATATGATATGTGCCACATCTGGTCTACCAAACATAACCCTCACATTGAAATGGCACTAACATCCACATTTTTTTAAACCTCCTTATTCTTTCACTAGTAGGTGGTTTGTTCCTCTTGTCATTAGGGCCATAAACACACCAGTAGCTGAAACAAAAGGAAATACAAACTAATATTAGGTATGGAATATGAAAAATGTAGCACTAACATATGTGAACACTATTGCTAAGGTGTACCAAACATAAAGTTAATATAAACAAACCTGCAGTACATAATGGTAGCATGTGGTGCTCTATATTCCACCGTATCCATGGATATCCTTTTCTATTTGCATATGAATTTCATCTCGGTGCTATTGAGAAGGCCTTCCCCTTTAATAAAGGCATCAATCAATGCTAGAGGTATCTCCGCACAAAGATCCATATGATCATTATCTTCACCAATCAGTGTCCATTCAAGATCATCTTGTGAAAAATGAGATTTCCCATTTCCCACGTCTTGAACATCTAGGGAAAGAAATTGTTTGTACTTTGTCTTTCGAGGCATCCTAAACAAAATCATGTAAATAAAAACGTATAAACAATAAGCATGGTATTGAACATATCAGTATATGATGAAATATGACAAACAAAACATAAGTATTATGCTCTTAAGATATTTGTAAACAAACTTGCATGGAATGATATACAAACTATGTTTTTTTGTAAACAAACAACACCCTAATATGATACTAGTAGTGAAATTCTATGGTATACACATGTTATATTTTTTTGTGCATATGTGACAAATGACGCCAACACCCTAATATGATACTAGTAGTGAAATTTTGTGGTATACATAGGATGTCTTTTTGTGCGTATGTGACAAACAATGCCAACACCCTAATATGATACTAGTAGTGAAATTTTGTGGTATACACAAAGTTGTCATTTTTGTGTGTATGTGAAAAACGACACCAACACCCTAATATGATACTAGTAGTGAAATTATGTGGTATACACAGGTTGTCTTTTGTGTGTATGTGACAAACGACGCAAACACCCTAATATGATACTAGTAATGAAATTATATGGTATACATAGGCTATCTTTTTGTGCGTATGTGACAAACGATGCCAACACCCTATGATGATACTAGCGGTGAAATTATGTGGTATACATAGGCTGTCTTTTTTTGTGCGTATGTGACAAAAATGAGAACACGCTAATATGATACTAATAGTGAAATTCTAGGGTATGCACATGATATTATTTTTGTGCGCATGTGAAAATGATGCCAACATCCTAATATGATACCGATAAAGTGAAATATTGTGGTATACATAAGCTATCTTTTTTATTTGTATGTGACAAACAATGCCAACACCCTAATATGATATTAGTAGTGAAATTATGTGGTATACACAAAGCTATCTTTTTTTTGTGTGTATATGACAAACGATGCCAACACCCTAATATGATACTAGTAGTGAAATTTTGTGGTATACACACGTCTTTTTTTTGTGTGTATGTGACAAATGACGCCAACACCCTAATATGATAATAACAATGAAATTCTATGGTATACACAGGATGTCTTTTTTACGCACATGTGACAAATGACGCCAACACCCTAATATGATACTAGCAGTGAAATTATGTGGTATACATAGACTGTCTTTTTTGTGTGTATGTGACAAACGACGCCAACACCCTAATATGATATGAGAAGTGAAATTTTTGGTATACACAGATTGTCTTTTTGTACGTATGTGACAAACGATGCCAACACCCTAATATGATACTAACAGTGAAATTTTGTGGTATACAAAGACTGTGTTTTTTGTGTGTATGTGACAAACAACGCCAACACCCTAATATGATACTAGTAGTGAAATATACACACACACACTTACTCAACATCTGTACATCTACTATATGTAATCTTTATTCTATCACGGGGTAGAGATGACATATATCTATGCAAATTGAGGTTTTCCCATCAAAAAAAGTGAAGCTGAATCTAGATATGATAGATGCGGCTAAAACAATGTTGATTAACTAAAATTGAACTAAACTATGGGAAGTATAAAAACTAGTTAATCTAATATATGAGGACTAAAATGTTGTACACTATGCTAAAACAATATGGAAATGATTTTAAGTTATTATGTCAAATGAAATAAAACCCTAACTATGCAAAGACATAAAAGGAAAGGACTTAGTTGATTGTGGAGGTCATTGTCGCAGGTCCGACTATAGATCCTGGAAGTAGAAACGATCACTTAGGGGTCTCGCAGAGGTCGAAAATCGGGAGATATAACATGACCGTAGCACCCAGGAAGGTACTAGGGCACCCTGGGTGTCATGGTATGCAAAATAGGTGCCCTGGTCTTTGCAAATGCTTAGAATCTAGTTTTCGACAAGTGTCATGCAAGATGCCTTGAAATTCTCCCAGTTTGTCGACACTGGATCTATTGAATTGTCAAGTGTGTGAAATAATGCAAGATGAAGGAATGACCTGCAAAAGACAAAGAAGTATCAAACCCTAAAAATAAAATATGCAAAATGAATGGGTCGGACTGACCTTAGCTGCCACAATAGTGGGCTTACTAATATGAGCTGTTGCACTACATTTCAGACCCAAATGTAGTTTTAGTGTGTGTGTGTGTGCATGTCGTGCCCTAGGTGCTCTTATGCTAGTTGCACTTTGTGAAGTAACGAGAAATAATAACTATAGAAAATGTAATAACATGTGTGCATGAAATAAAATAGAATTCCTCCCCTATGTTGTGTATGTTGATACAGATCTCCTAACCTTGATGGATGACACTATGTGGATGCAAGTGATGTAATTGACACAAATCTAGATGGAGAGATAGTAGCATGCGATGTTAGGGCCCTCATTATGGTCTTGTAACTTTATATTTATAGGGTTCTCTTGCTCTAATTTCGTAATTAACCCCAATATGCCCGACTAGGAAAAAATAAGAATGAAAAATGACTAAAAAGAGCCCAAAAAGAGGCGAAAAGTAGAACATGGATCAGGGCACCCCAAGTAGGACCAAGGCGCCCTAGTAAAGGCGTGGGCGCTCCAATTTAGGCTAAAATGATGAGGCAATTACGAAATAGGTGGATATGCATAGGAAAATACATGGGAATGATGAAATAAAAGGTAAAATTAAATGGCCAAAAGGTGGGATTAATTAGTACTTTCTTCACTTGAGAACCCTCTAAATAGTAGTATAAGACCGGGCTAAATAATGCCTAAAGTGCATGATTTTGTGTCTACATTTTCCCCCACTTTATGTTGGTGAGCGGAACACTTGGTAACATAAATTAGATAGAGATGCATACCTAATATCCATGTAGAGTGTAGAAAAGACATGTTCGATGGACTAGACTCAAGCATGGAATGACAAAAAGAAAAAGTGGAGGAGCGTGGATTCTAAAGATGAAAAATGCGCATAAAAAGTGATGAGAGTGGACCTAGGGTGAAACACATGTGTAGTTGTTGCGGTGTGTAGTGTACTGCATGGTTAGTAAAGGCAAGTGTCATCATGGTGTGTGTTTTGTCATTGTCATTTTGTTGTTGTTCATTGTTGCCCCTAATTTGACTGCTTGTTTCTCATATGACCGAACCTATAAGGAGAAAATGATCAAGTAGTCAAATATATATGTATGTAAAAATGTTGTGTAAAATACGCATGTGTATAGAAATGTGTAAAGTACATAAATGTAAAATACGTGAAAATAAAAATGTAAATGGAACATGTGCACCTGATCCATGTCGAGAGAAAGGGTGTAGAAGGATATCATGTACTGTCACGAGTTTTTGGGTGATCTCACGCCACCCTAGTTGAAGAAGTATAAGGAGGAAATGCTTTGTGTCCTCCAACCTTTAACCGCTTCTGCTGAAATGTGTGAAGAGATCTCTTGTATTGTCCTAGTTTTTGGGTGATCCGATGCCACTTGGATGAAGTAGTGTAGAGAGGCACACCCACTGTAACCTCCAAGCCTGTAACTGCTGCTAGAAATGCCAAAGGACACCATGTCCTGTAGAGGTTGTTGTGTATGGAGTTCGTAGACTAGTCTAAACTCACTCATTGTATGTAAACCCACAATGCCAAGGGTAGAAAGTGCATTATACTAAACCGATGTAAATACATTGTGTTAGTATGTAAAACCTCAATGATGCCCCCTCTTTGGGGGTGCATGTGACGTCGTTGAAAGGAGAATGTGGCCCCAAAAGAGGACCTACCACACTCTGACCTATAGAACTCCCTGTAGGGGGAAGGGAAACGCTTGGTAGAAACCAAGGCACACACAAAAGGGGATGGCTAGCCAAAACAAGTGTTAGTCCAAAAACACATGCATGCAATAAGACAAGTGTAAAATATGCAGACAATGTAGTAACTACCAAACAAAGTAGTGTAAACACGTAAGAAAACAAGTAGACTGCAAAAGTGAGGTTGCAAACATGGGACATCACTCACGATGTTGCAAGACACGCAAGGCCATCATGGCCACAAACAAAAACAAGTGTGCACACAAGCAAAGGCAAAGCCTGCATACAATGACAAACAATGGTAGACAAGTAGAAACAAACAAACAAGGAGTCATGGAGACGTATAATCTGTAAAACAAGTGTTACACATGGAACACCCGTTAGCATGTTAGAGCGATAACCAATATGTCAAAGTGTGTATGAGCAAGTAATATAAGATGCTAAGTACAAAATGAAACAATAACACATAGATAAGACGAATGTGGATGCCCCCAACGACTAATATAGGAAGGGTAGAAGGCAAACATCCATGTCATGTAAAAGTCATGTATCTATGATCACACTAAACAAAGTCGTGAATGTGCATGTGTGTATGATAATGCCATATAAGAAATTAGTCTAAGATGTGTAATAAAGTGATCATGTAAAACACTAGTAAGCAAAAGTAAATGCCCCCAAGACAATGTAATATGTTGTGGATGGATGGAATGGAAATGCAAGATAGAATGGTAGGAGCAGCGTGCCCCTCGAGTGGATGGAAGTGTATGCAATGAGGTTCATTTTGTTTTCCCCCTCAGTAGTCAAGAATGAACCATAAACGAGAGTGCGTCATCGGGAAATGGTTGAGTAGTGTTGGTTGTTTCTAGCGTGTTGTGGTGAGTGTATATATGTAATGGTGATGAAATGTGACATGTGGAGAGATGTGCGTGAACCCTATAGCCGAAGCATATATCACGACTTGTTGAATGGATGAGTGATGATTTAGCCCTAAGCGTATATCACTATATGATTAAGGGATGAGTGATGATTTATCCCTAAGTGTATATCACTACATGATGAAGAGAAATAGGTGACGATTTAGCCTAAAGTGTATGTCACTACAAGAGGAATAATAAGGGAGTGGTGATGTAACCTAAGGTGTATACCACTATAAGATGATAGTATAGGTGACAATTTAACCTAAGGTGTATGTCACTAACGCTGAAATTTGCATGAGGAAATGTCGCATGGTGAATGTAAGGTCCATTTGATTGGTAAACCCTCGCAATCAAGTATGGATCGAGAAACTAAAGTGCATCATAGGCTAATGAACGCAACACATAGAAGACAACGTAGTATAAACAACCAAGTGATGAATAGGGTATGTAAATGCGTGGTGTGGGCAATGCAATATAGGATGTGTAGTGTGTGTAGGATGTGTAATGTGTGAAGTGCAATAATAGGTGTATATAGAAATGGAATACATAATGATAAAATGTAAAGCTAGACCCATATGAAATGTAATCTAGCATAGTATGTAGAATATAGATGATGTATAAATGTGCCATGTGAACAATGTAATGTAGGATGTGTAGGGTGTGTAGAATATGTAATATGTAAGATGTGATGATAGGTGTAGATAGGAAATAGAATGTGTAGTGATAAAATGTAAAGCTAGACCCATATATAATGTAACCTAGCGTAAATGTAGAATGTAGGGATGGAATGTAAAACTAGACTCATAGGTAATGATGACTAGTATAATATGGAAAATGTATGATGTGACAATGTGTAATGTATAGTGTGACTAAGTGCATAGGTACCATCATAGATGTAATGCGTAGATGAGGACTAGCATAATGTAGAAATAGAGGTAGAATGAATGGTGTATGATGCACAATGTAGGATGAAATGTAATATGTAGTGCCTATGATGTGGTGTGTGGGGTTCAATGTAATGGTAATCCCTCAATAAAGTCAAGTGTGAACCGAATCACAAGAGTGCGTCATCGGGTAATGACGATGTTATGATGCACAATATAATATGCTTATAGAAAAGAATAGTAAATGAGAAATATGAAAGGTGAGACTATGTAGATATGCGAAAACATGAGGGGGGGGGAGTGTGAAATGTGATATGTCCCCCAGACGGTAGTGTGTGTTAAGGACTATGTAAACTCGTCAAGAAGATCGTCATCCTCTCGGATCAAAATCGAATGGATATGCGTTAGTAACTTGGTAAGCTATAGTGGTGGGTTGATCATGTAATGAGCCATTGAGACGTAAGTGATACATGCCCATAGCATATTCTTCATCAGTGAATGGAGGGAAGGGGCAACCATGTGCATACCAACGAGTGAGGTTTTGTGTATAACCTAGGAAAGAGCTATTACAGATGATAACATGTCCAAAAGGCATAGGAAAGGATATGTTTGTATGATCTAGATCTAGGGTGCCCCCAATATAGTCTAGCCAGACTGTCCTAATGTGAGTGGCGTAGTAGTAGGAGTATGTGTAAGAAAGAAATCAAGATGAAAGACACAAAGTCCATAAACAACTATGACATGGACCAACCCATGGTATAAATGAGGTGGTATGGTGGGACAAATATCAAAATGAAAAAAATCTAAGCGGGCTAAGCCATCATGCATACATATCATTTTAGGGGAGGTAAGATCTAATGGAATATGCTCCCAATACAAACCATGTATGAAGAGTGTAGACGTGAATGGTGGGCGAATAGAAGATGAAGATGAGGATGGGATAAAAGTTTCCATGGAGGGAACATGTAAATGATATGGAATAATAATTGTAGTAGGAGGTGGTGTAGAAGGGATAACATATAACAAACAAATAGTGCCCTCAAGTGGTGGTAAATGAGGTGGTCATCCATAGGTTGAGGCTCGTCTGTAGTATCAATGTGAGGGATAGGAAGACTAGTGTTAAGGTCATGGACACAATATTAGAATGGGTCACGGTCCCGAAAGATAGTATACTCAATGCGTTCATGTAAGAACTTAACACAATGATGGACCATAGAAGTGACAACTTGCATGACATGGAGCCATGGCCTTCCTAACAAGCAATTATATGAGACTAGAAAATCGATAACAAAGAAAACTGTATGGAGAGTTTTAGGACCAACAGTAAGAGGCAAGGTAACATGACCAAGACACGGATGGATAGTACCATCGTAAGCACAAAGTGAAATAGAAGAAGGGCTAATGTCATGAGAAGACAGACCTAAAGCCTAGAGGAAAGACATAGGGCACAGATTAAGCTCAAAACCATTATCAATGAGAGTACGTTTGACACCAACATTGTAAATGCGAGACATAATATAGAGTGGTGGGTCATTGTCAAAGGGATGAATGTCAGAAGGAGGATTGGCCTTGAACGCTATATGTTGTGAAAAGGCATCGACAAATGTGTTATACATGGAATCCGGATGCATGTCAATAGAAACATTTGTAGTAGAAAAAAGGTGTTGGATATGATGAAGTAAATCAGAATGGGTAAGCAAATATTCATTGATGGAGATACTCATGATGGCTAAATGCAAATGAAAACCGTAGAAAGTGCTATGAAGAAAATGTGGAGTTCACCAAAATGATTAACTAAAATTGAACTAAACTATGAGAAGTATAGAAAACTAGTTAATCTAATATAAGAGGACTAAAATGTTGTAAAATATGCTAAAACATTGTGGAAACGATTTTAAATAATTATGTCAAATGAAATAAAACCCTAACTGTGGAAAGACATAAAAGGAAAGGACTTAACTAATTGTTAGAGAGAGTTGTCGTAGGTTTGACTATAGATCTTAGAAGTAGAAATGATCACTCAGGGGTCCCGCAGAGGTCAAATCTCAGAGATATAAACAAACTGTAGTGTCCAGAAGCAATTGGGGTGCCTGGGGTGCCCTGGTCTGCAGAATAGGCGCCCGATGGCCGTAAAAATGCTCATAATCTAGTTTTGGCAAGGTGTTGCAAGCAAGATGCCTTGAAATTCTTTTTATCTGTCACATTGGATCTACTTCGAACTACGCCGAGTGTGTGAAATAATGCAAGATGAAGGAATGACCTGCAAAAGACAAAGAAGTATCAAAACCCTAAAAATAAAATATGCAAAATGAATGGGTGGATTGATCACCGCCACTGCCACAACAATGGGCTTACTAATTAAGCATTGCACTACATTTCAGACCCAAATGTAGTTCTGGTGTGTGTGTGTGTGTGTGCATGTCATATCGTGCCCTAGGTGCTCTTGTGTTAGTCATACTTTGTGAAGTAGCGAGAAATAATAACTATAGAAAATGTAATAGCATGTGTGCATAAAATAGAATAAAATCCCTCCCCTATGTTGTGTGTGTTGATGCAGATCTCCTAGCCTTGATGCATGACACTATGTGGATGCAAGTGATGCAATGGATGCAAATCTAGATGGAGTGATAGTAGTATGTGATGCTAGGACCCTCATTATGGTCTCATAACTTTATATTTATAGGATTCTCTTGCTCTAATTTTGTAATTAACCCCGACATGGCCGAATAGGAAAAAGATAAGGATGAAAAATGACTAGAAAGAGACCAAAAAGAGGCGGGAAAGTAGAACATGGATTGGGGCGCCTAGTGTGGGACTGGGGTGCCCTGGGCACCCCTAATATAGCCCGAGTGCCTCGGTTTAGGCTAAAATGACGAGACAATTATGAAATAGGTGGATATGCATAGGAAAATATGTGGGAATGACAAAATAAAAGGTAAAAATAAGATGACCAAAAGGTGGGATTAATTAGTACTTTCTTCACTTGAGAACCCTCTAAATAGTAGTACAAGACCGGGCTAAATAATGCCTAAAGTGCATGATTTTGTGTCTACAATTGTACATTGCCTAACAATACTCCTAAAGAAATTTTGATTAAATTTTTAAAAATAAGGATAAACATTCCAAGCGAGGTTCATAAGAACTTTTGAAGATCTTGAATGACATGTATAACTTCTCAAACTAATAGGTCTTTTACACTTTCTATTATTTCGGTTCATGTCGGGTTTAACAACAAGAGTGTGAGGGATGCAATTCTTGATTTGAAAATTTTAAAAATAGGCATAGACATTTAGGAAACATGATTAAAAATTTAGAGGGATTATGCTAATTTTTTAGGAAGTTGGTTAAATATTTGGATACATCAATGCTTGGGATAATTGAATTGAAGGAATTTAACAAAATATCTTCACACAAAGTATTATTATCATTGCTCGTATTCAAAGCACTTTCTTCACACCAACACTTAATGTAATATTTTGTAGACAAGAACTAAAATCAAAGAAGAATTTTGTAACTAGGTGTCCAATATATTTTGAAGTCTTCAAAATATTTCACTTTTGTTTTATTGTTCAACTATTCATAACTTAAATGGAATTAGTCGAGCCATTGTCCTACTCACCATTCATAACTTTTCAAGCAAAGGTCTCAACATATTAGTCATTGTATCTTATGTTTTATCTCCTTTTTACTTTATGTTTTTATTTAGAAGGTGCATCCATGTCCACCATATTATCTTGTTATGGTTTTTATGTCCATTACTAATGTACTCTTATTAGCTTTAAAATTTATAAGGAACCTTTCCTAAAAACATGAATTGCTATACAATTTTGTGAGTCATTTTTAGATTTTAAAGTTTAGAGCTCCCCTATGGTAATCGTCATGGCTAAGTAGCTTTCAATTTTAGGTCCACATTGAGACAAGCTCACAACAATAAGCATTTGATCAAAAATGTGAATTTCTTACCTGTGATAGGGTAGTTTATAGGATCATTGCAACATTATCAACATTTATCTACATAATCAGGTTTATCTATCTCCACATACCTCATATGATGCTAAAAAAACTCAGGAATCATATAAATCATATCAACATATGCACTTATTCATTTCATTCTTGAATAAATACTTTGAATAAACATCTTTTTGCAGCTATGTAACTCCTGTCCCTCCCAATTCTCCCTGTGTTGGTCAGGTTGTAGGGACTTTCCTTTAGCCAAAAATGGCGTATGGAGCTTCACAAAAAAATTGCAAGTGTTTTGGCGCTTAAGTTTGGAGCGAGTAATCAAAATGGCGAGTCCAGCGATTGTGTAAAGTAACTTGAAACCAAAGCGATGCCTCTAAATACGTGGACGTTGATGTATGGCATCGCATGGGGATTATGCGATTATGGCGAGTAGAGATAGAGGAGAGTGTTTGCAAGAAGCCTCAACAACGACGCTTTATTCATCTAGGATCTGCAGGCTGGATACAGGCGTGGGGCATGCGGGCCAGTGGACAGAGTTAAAGACAGGCGTTCTCTTGCTGCGGGTTGCGGGCAAGGGCAGGCTGCGGGCAAGGCCAGGAGGCGGGACAGGATTCGCATGATTTGGGGCAGTGTGGGTGCCGCGGGCTAGGGAGGCGGGCCAAGCTAGGGCAGGTGGATATAGAAGGGGACAAGGCTGCGACAGGACTGCGGGCCAGAGCCAAGGATATAGATAAGTCAGTTTCTTAGTTTCTCAGGTAGACCCACCAAACCTTATCATTCTTTGCAATACTCTTTACTATTTTCTGTCAAATCTGGTTTCAACAAGACATGCAAACCATGATTAAACATGAGGGTTTCAAAGACAACCCAAATATGGCACCACAAGGATCTATTATCTCAGAAACTCATACAACAATAGAAAACAAAATTTGGGGAAAGGTAGAAGTCTTCCAAAATCATACAACGGGTACAGCTAAAAAGTTGGTATATGTGAATGCAAAACAATACAAAGGGATTTTACGGCGTAGACAGGCAAAAAAACTAAGAAGAACCCAGAAGAAAAACCTCACTTTGATTCTACCGAAGGCAACAAACAACAAAGAGAATTTTGTTTTCAGAGAACATAAAATGGAAGAAAAACAATCAAATCAGAAGGATAATAAAAAGGAACCAAAGCTGAACAAAATCGACAGAACTGCAGCATACAAAGAGGAAAGGGAAGACGTAGTCCAGGACTCTAAATACCTATACAGTCCTACTTCAACCCCTCTTTTGTGGTCTTCAGAACTATATGTGAAGGAACTCATGAACATGAAGGAAAGGCTTGGAATTTTAGAAAACCAGAAATTGAAAGAAAACAGTGAGAGGAAAGAACTCACAGAAGTCAGATACAAGTTAGAAAGAGAAAATAAAATTCTCAAAGAACAGTTCTAAATCTTCAAAACCTCATGGAAAGAGGGCAACAAGAGTTAAGCATGGTAAAACAAGATCTAGGACATATGAAAACAGGGGGAGAAAAAAGAACTGAAATGGTAAAAGAGAAGGAAACAATTCAGATAGATGAGATCCAATCAGCAATTAAAGACATGGAAATAAAAGAAAATCAACTAAAGGATCGGATAGAAGAAGCTAAAACTTGGTCTCAATTAGTAAGTGGATCATCAAATGAACAAAGGCAAGTCATGGAGAAACACATCAAAACACAGATAAAAGAAGAGAAAGATCAACAGAACAAAGTAGTAAATTTTATTATCAAGGGTCTAAAAGATTTTGGTGAAAATGAGAGAACTGACATATTGGCAAGAGACTTTCTTAAAGACGAATTGAAGTGGACAGGTTACATACAACAAGCAAATAGGATTGGCAGGAGAATAGAGGGAGGAAAGGATCGACACGTGCGAGTGGTTATGAGAAAAATAGAAGACAAACATGCTATCCTAAAAAATAGGGGACTTCTTAGAGGCACACACATATATCTAGATGAGGATTTGACATTCGCTCAACAAGAAGATCGAAGGAAAGAATGGGAAAAAGTGAGAAAAGCAAGGGAAGCAGGAAAATGGGCACAGATGAGAAATGGGAAAGCCCAAATCAGTGATCACTTATCAAATAGGAAATAGGAATTAGGGGCCCCACGGGAATTCATGCACATAATAAGCTGGAATTGCAGAGGATATCCATGGAGAAGAGGACCGGGTTTGGGGCCCATAGCAGAAGGGAAAGATATTATCATTCTTACGGAAACACATGAGCACGAAGGTTGCAAGGTTCCAGAATTTGAAGGCTACAAAAAAATTTCAGTTTGGAATGAAGGGAATGAAACAGGGAAAGGCCACGGCGGAATCACAGTGTTAATCAAGGAAATATGGCTCGAAAATGTCAAAGTTGAAAAAGAAGATCCAAATAAACAATACATATGGCTGAAAATAATAGATGGCAAGACAACAATCAGATTAGTTCCTGTTACTTTGCACCGAAAGGTTCAAAGACATATAAGAGAAGAAAGCTAGATAGCGAAGATCCATACGCTTCAATAAAAAAAGACATTTATGTTTTCAGTACATCCTGGAGAAATAATTCTATTGGGTGATTTCAATGCAAGGATCGCAATAATCAATCCCTTGATTGACGATTTAGAAGGAGGTGAAGACAATCCGTTATGGCTTAAAGAAGAAGAGAACAAGCTTTGGGAAAGATTATCTCAGGATGGCAGTGGAGGGGTGTCACATTTTGGAGTTGAGCTTCTAGGCCTATGTAGCTTATACAACATGGTCATTTGCAATGGCATGAGAGCTTGGCCCAGGTCAGGCAACATCACTTGTAAAACATACAATGGACAAAGTGTAGTAGACTATGTAATTTGTTCTCAAAGTTTTATCCCCACGCTTCTTGAGTTTGCAGTTGGAGATTGTCCTATCGAATTAAAGTCAGATCATAGTCCTCTCTTGGTAAAGCTTGGGACCGTCTTCAATCAGCAACAAAGGAATCAGGCTCATCACATGCAAAAGGCATCTCAAAAACAGGGAAAAATCATTCTCAATAAAGAAAATCAGGGAATATTTGTTGCAGCCCTTAAGCAGAATTGCAGATAATGAGGAAAGATATAGAGAACACGGCGTCCAAGGGATCGAGTGGTTATATACGTAGTAATCTGCTGATATCTTTAATCCAAAAGGCTCTAACTGTCTGTGAGAGATCTAAGCCTAGAAAGAGAGCGGCAAATACTTTTCCGACAAACCCGTGGTATGATGAAGAGTGTAAAGCTGCCAAGAGAGCTTTGAAAGAAAATGGGATGAACAAAGAAAATAAAAAGATTTATGAGAGATTGGTACAACACAAAAAAGAAAGCTATGTGTGCAAGAGAAGGAGAAGGACAATTAATTTCTCTTGGAAAACACAATCCCAAAGGTTTTTGGAAGGAGCTACAACAAAAGAAAAAATACATAGAAAATAATATCACAGGTGCACATTGGTTAGAATATGCAAGGACCCTTTATGAACGTCCTCAACAAAAAGATGCCCCTCCCATAATCGAGACTTCGATTGAGCTTTTCTCGGCAGAAGATATCAAGCAGGGCATAAAGAATCTGGCAAGTGGTAAAGCTCAAGACATCGATGGTCTACAAGCTGAATTTTTAAAATGGGGGGTTGAGGTCCTCACGCCACACATCAGAAAAATATTCAATGATGTCAATCAGAATGGCTTTCCAACAGAGTGGACGACTAGCGTTGTTATTCCTCTATTTAAAAGTGGTGACGTTAATAACCCGTCCAATTATCGCACCATTATGATCAACCCTCTTCTTGGTAAACTATTTGGAGGCATGATAGAACGGAGAATCAGCAGCTGGGCCGAAAGAGAGGGTAAAAGAGCAAAAGGGCAAGCGGGTTTTCGACCTAAGCACTCAACAATTGATCATTGTATCACTCTTAGGCATTTGATTGAGAAGGTTTGGGACACCCAAGGAGAAGAAGCTTTTTGTTGTTTTGTTGATTTCAAGAAGGCTTTTGACACAGTGCCCAGAAAGAAACTTTGGGATAGGATGGAGGAGCTTGGGATTCCAGATGAGTTTAGAGCAGCAGTTCATAAATTGTATGAGCAGGTCAGAGCTAAAATTAGAACCAGAGAAGGTATGTCCGAATGTTTCGGCAGCAACATCGGTGTCAAGCAAGGATGCCCTCTTTCTCCCACGTTATTTGGGTTATACATTGACAAGCTTGAAGATTGGTTAAACAAAACTGAGGGAGGAGGTATTCAGTTAGCAAGTTACGTGGTGAAGTTACTTCTATATGCTGACGACCTTATCCTAATTTCAAAAAAAAAGCCCAAGGTTTGAGGGAAAAGGTAAAAGCGCTAGAGCTCTTCTGCCAAGAAGTCGGGATGCAAGTGAACACTAGCAAAACAAAAATCATGATTTTCACCTTGAAAAGGAATGAGAGACAAAACATCTTCCTTTTTGAGGGGAGCCCTTTAGAAATAGTCAAGGAATACAAGTATATTGGGATTGACTTTCAACACAAACTTAATTTGGGAGACTCAGTAAAGCAAAAAGGATACAGGAGGTTGGAAAGCATCTTTCCTACTTCAAAACAAAGTGCGGGAAAGTGAACTTTGGGACTGGAAAACTAAAAACCCTTTTGGTTTGTTGGTCACTCCGGTTGTTCTATATGGCTGAGAAGTTTGGGGAAGTAGCATGTCTAATCACGGGTGGAGACAGATAGAAAGAATCCAGAAACATCTAATCACAAGCTCCCTTAAAGTCAAATCAACTGTTCCTTATGAGATCTTGTTGGCTCAAGCGGGTTCTTTCTCACTGGAAGCTTCAAGCAATATCTCGGATGATAAGCTATCTCAAAAAAGTTGAAAACATGGACAACCTTTGGCCCAAAATAGTTGCAAACGACACTTTGGAACGCAGAAAGAAAACCTGGATGAATCAGAATACTAAATGGATGTACAAATGGGGCATCAACATGCAGGAGTGTCCTAACAGCAACAGGGAAATAAAAAATTATGTGATAGAAAAGTTCAGGACTGCCATGTGGATGGGTCAGATTGGTCGAAAGAAAGCACATTATATTAGAGAATTCAATCTCACTGGGGAACATGATGAAAAAGCTTATCTAGGGACAACTATCAAGGGTAAAGCAAAAATTCTAGTGGCGCAGTTAAGAACTGGATCGCATCATCTTCGATGTGAAACTGGTAGATGGACTATTCCAAAGGAAGATTGGGAAAGGAGAATTTGTCTCTTCTGCAGCAAAGGGGTCGTCGAGACAGAATGGCATTTTGTCATGGAGTGTTCAGCATATGATGATATCCGTATTCAGTACAAAAACAACCTAAAGGTGGACAGACTGGAGGAACTCTTCGAAGGAACAAAGCTTCCAGCGACAGCAGGCTTTATCCTCAAGATTCACAGCCGAAGAGCGGATATTGAAAGGAGTCTGAAATCTGATTAAATTATTGTTTCTGTGGTCCCATAGACTCTTTAGTCTCGTGGACGTCATTAAAATCTTTCATTTCATTTCATTTCATAGTAGAATCTGCCTAGGACAGTACTAATAACTGAACATACCCAAATGTTATGTATGAAATAGAAATAGAGAGAGAGGAATGGCAGGCAGAGCAGCAAAAATGTCAGCAACAAACACCCTTCCCTCTGTAATGCGAGCGTTACGCAACCGCACTACACCTCTGCCTTCTCTCAGGTTCCGTTGTTTATTATTATTATCATTATTTATGCTTAACCGCTTCTCTGTAAGAAAATCTCAGTATAATTTCATTGCCTAATAAATTTCCAGGCGGGCATTTTCGCTTTATGACCAAGTCAACGTATTGGCTGGTGTTCCAGAGGATCGGATTCGCATCGAAGGGTTAGCTTCACTTACCTATTTATTCGTTCGCTAACTTTTTCCTGCATTTTCTGAAATTATCAAAATGCTCGCTATATGCCGTTATCGAGTGCCGCTTGATGAAATTCGTGTCCCCGAGACTTGTAACCTTTGTCTACGCTATAAAATAAAGATTATTCGTGGGTACTGTTAATTACCGCGGAGGACGTTTTCCTGCAGGTCCGCATTTTTGGAAGCATCAAATAAATCCGGCAGGCTCTCTCAACACCTTTTGTCGATGCTCGCCATGTGTTTGACCAAATGCCTGAACGAGATGTCACAGATAACATAAGACATGAGCACCCTCACGTAGCATTGACTCTGTTTCACCGTCTGTCTTATTAAGGCAGAGTGCCCTGTGAGGTGTGAACTCAGGTCATCATCACATCATTGCTCTTTTATTAACCACTAGACAATGGCTGGTTGGATGATTACCAAGATGCTTTGATACAGCATGATCTGAAGAGTTGAAGCGTCCATTGGGTGTGCAATTGAGTGTTAATTTATGGATGATGAGATTTAATTGATGGTACTGTCTTGCTCCTTTATTAACCACTATATGATGGCTCATTGGATGATTAACAAGATGTTTTTGATACAGCATGATCTGACGAATTGAAGCGGCCGGATTGGGTGTGCAATTGAGTGTTAATTTATGGATAATGTGATGTAATTGATGGCACTGTCGTGTGTTAATTGCTAGGCTTCTTTAAAGAAATCAATGTCAGTGTTAATAATGATATTATAGGAAAAGAAAACTAATAGCACGTTTGAGTTTTGAAAAAGTTTCAAATAGATATTCTCCACTCATTGAGGAAATTCAAATCAACTGTACTTCCCTTATCTATGTTTCCATTGGGTTGGCCGGGTTATTAAGCAAATACGGTTGGCAGATTTGAAGCTACACTCAACAACTTTGACCTTTCTACTGCAAATTTGGGTCATAGATTGTTATAGGGCTGCTCTTGGAAGATTTAGGATAATGTGAAGCCTTTTGAATAATGATCTCCAAGGTTGTTAAGTGATATATAGAGTCTCAAGGGCATTTATTTATATTCGAGTCTTTTCGTCAATTTCCGCCCAAAGCTGACCCGAAAGTCACTCCTAGATCAATCTACGAAGACACCCAATTTGAAAAATTGACTGTTGGAAAAGTAGGGGCTAGGTTCGTAGAAGGCAGTTGGTTTTGTATATGGTTTAGAAACAAAACTGATTAGGTGGATAGTTTTAGAAACGAAATTGTCTAGGTGGCTATTTATTGGAACTAGGGGTCAAATACTTAGGATCAAAGTATGGAGAGATGTTTGTGTAAGTGATATAAGACACATGTATAGACTGCACATGATACTAAATGTGAAGATTTGGGCAAATGAAGCTGACCTAGTGAACTTGAGACTGATCAGAGATTCAGAATGATGGAAATGTATGGAAAATGAGTCAACTATGTGTTATTGGTTTAATTGTCTAAAATGTGTGATAATTAACATTGCTAAGTGCCTCAGACCAAAGTTAGAGTGTTACAATTTCCCCGTTAAACTAGTATATAATTGCAATACAAAATACTAGTTTAAAGGGATGATAGAAGAAGCATACCTACCGCGTGGCATAAATATGGGATTTTTGAAACTTGAATTGTTATGTTGTCCCACGTGGATACTTGCAAACACATGAGATGCAAGTGGATCAATGTTTTGATAAAGATAAACAATTGAAAAACTTGAAAAATTGAAATTTGAAATTGAAAATGCAAGGGATTGAATACACTTGGTGTATACAAATCATGTTGTCACTTGTTGAACTTTGGAGCATGATATGGGTTAAACATGCCCCAAATGATGTAACCACCGAGCTAGAGAGTGATGGCCCCAAATTGCGAAGTAGAGCAAATCATTGTATACAGCTGAATTGAAGATGCCCCATTATGGAGAAGAGGACCATGCTGAACACTCCGAATGACGGAGGTAAATGCCTTGGGATTTATATGCCCCAAACAGAGTAACCTGCAAGAACTCGAGAGTGATGCTATCGTTGGCTAAGTAGAGAAAATCATTTGAATGCCATGTGTGTCGAAATAACCCAACTATAATGGAGGTGTGGAACTCGACTAGGGACATGTCATGGATGGAACACATACTGCTGGGAACCAGGAATAATACCTTGTCAATGTGTGAAAGCTTATTTCCTAGGTAGAGAAGCGAACAAATTTGATCTCGATTAGGGGCAAGTCATGGAATTGGGTAAGGTATTTATGGGTTTGTGTAATATCTTTGGGTTTGGGTAAATAGTGTGCTAATCCGGGTATGTCATCTCTGTATTTGGGAAATATAGTGCGAAAAATCAAATAAGTATGGGTAACATCTCTGGGAACTAAATGGGATCCTCAAAAGCATTAATATGGCCTCTCAAAAGTTTGAATATGTTCTCACAAGGGCATAGAGAACCGTCATTCTATCGAATGTGAACCATTGGTACCATGTGCAATTTTTTTAAGTGTGTTTGGGAATAGTATGCTCACACTGAAACTGTCTGGATCTCTAAAAAATCCCACCGTATGCCCTCCTTTTGAGAGGGGCATGTGCTAAGTATCACTCATCTCAAAAGAAAGAGTTAATGCATCTTGTGTAATCATGTATATAAAGATAATCATGCAAATCATTTATACAAAACACCATTGTGTATGTCAACATAGAAAAGATTTTGATCATTGCAAGCGCTCCGTAATATCAAAAATAGGTTCTTCTAATTCAGATATCGTAATCATTTGTGATAAGATAATCCATAATAGTAGATACACATACAATAAATATCAATAGTTCTAGATTATGAAAGGATGTAATATTCGCTCAAACACAATTCTCGAAAGCAAATTATGGCAATTAGGGTTAGGGTTCTGTAACATATTCACCCTAAGATGAGTTCAAGATGTGTGACAATGATCTAAAACTAGATAAATGCGCTGTGCAGAGTGTCACATGCAAAATTTGGGGATTTGCAGAATGAGTGATAGAAAGATTCGTCATGTTGGGACAAATTTGCCTCTTGATCTTTTCCAAGAGCGACAAATGTGTCCTTTGGGGGTTGGCATCACAATCTAACTTCGTGGTTTGTTGCGCTTGTCTCTGGATCTAGGATCCATAGTTGGAATCTTGAGATGAAGCTCCTCTACCTATAAAAGTCTTGTCTTTGCCTTGAAACCCCAGCCCCTCACTTTGAGCCAAGCTTCGTCAACACCCCCATGATGGTGAGCGTTACCTACATGGCACTACTCGATGAAGCCTTACACCCAAGTAGCTCTCTCTCCTAGTAGGTGTATGGGAACATGTGAAAAGGATGCAAAGCTACATGACATTCCTTAAATCTAATTGGCACAAGGTGTGAATAATTTTTCAGATATATAACAATAAGAGTAATCATCCCTAAAAATAGATGTGTAAAGATGCTCTTGAGATATTAGCTATTGAAAAGATATTGTGATAAGTCCTCAAACTGTTTTTATGTGAATTGCTTATATAGTGATCAACCTTGAATGTGGAACCTTTTGGTATTCAACCACACATATTCAAATTCAAAAGCACCGAAAGGTCAACCCAAAGAGATTTTCTTGTTAAAATTTCAAGTCAAAATGAAGGGAGGACATGTTCATGGCTTGGGACGGAGTTCGTTGGGCGAAACCTTTCTAGGACGGTCGAACTGTCCAAGACGGTTGAACCTATCTAGGATGATCAAACCTGTCCACAACACAATAGAGTGATAGTTAATGTAAATCACAAGGTAGGGATCCCCATAAAACACATCACAATTGAAAATGTAGATCATAGAGTTGTTTAGGAGTGACAGAAATAAGTGGAGTCAAAGAGAGTGGTAAGAGTGCCAATTAGTCGTTTTATTCAGATTAAAGAATCATATACACAAAATCACTTAAAAGTAATTATAAATGAGGCCTCTGTCATTTATGGATATCTACACGTGCATGTAACATGTAATCCAAGGTATGGGCATGAGTGAGTGCTAGTAGCATGTAAGTTATCGTGACAACACAAGTTAGAGATGTGAACAAGTAACAAGCAAGATATAACAATGAAGCACATAGTAGTAGTATGTGTCCCCAATAGATGTATGATATAGATCATGAGAGCGTGAACACTAACAAGAATGTAAAGTACTATGTAAAATTGTGATTGAGACACCAATCATATGATTACATGCTAGATAGTTGAGCACAAGCATATGTAGTAAATAATCACGGTGAAAACATGTAACAAGCATCATGATCAAAAGTACACAAGCAAACATGACATGACACCGACTTGATCTCGGGACAAGAGGATCTCATGACACGATGAGACTCGACACAACACACACTCAAGTAGGCACTCATAAATACAAGCATGGAGTAGTCAATGTAATCATCTTAATCACGAGCATGAAGCATTCATTATTAGTATGTATCAATAAGGGCATGTGGAAAACAATATAAGTACATATTAGCAAGCAATGTCATCATCATGTATAACAAAGTACAATATCCATAACCTTTCTAAGTGATATAAGCAAGAGCAAGGCATGTATAAGCAATTTGAGTAGCCCAATATGATCAACGAAGTGGCATGGAAAGATAAAATCTAAAAGACGGCCAAGATGCCCATACTATGGGCAATGCCCCCATTATAGAGAGGTTGCCCCAAAGTGTGAGCAATGTAAAAAAATTATGTGTTCATGTCCATGTGTACCTCAGATCTCCTTCATCTAACTCAAGCATATCTTCGTGAAAACTATGTGCATAAAGCATGAATATGTAAATCAACATGTCACATGATAAGAAACATTGTATGTAAATTTGTATTTGTAAAGCAGGTAGTGCGTAGGTTATGGTTTTGTATTTTTGAATATTTTAGTAAAAGACAAGTGCCAATGAAGCAAATGAAGGCGAAGGGTCAATCAAATAAGGGGAGAGGGCCAATCAAACATGTGACGAGGGTTAATGGAAGACAAGGACCAATGAAATATAGGACAAGGGCCCATCAAATGCAAGGCATGGGCCAATCAAACATAAGATAAGGGTCAATGGAATATAGGACAATTATCCATCAAATACAAGATAAGGGATTTTCAATAGTAGAAAAGGGTCAATCAAGTAAACAAGGGTTAAGGGGAATCAAGTAAAATGAGGCCGAGGGGCATATGCTGCTACAATAGAAGAATAAGGAGGGTTTCAAATAATCTATGGGTTCCCTTAGAACTCAATGTGCATTAAAAAAGAAGGATCCTCAGAAAATATGCACATGTCGTTGTCGGGTCGCTGGTGTAAATATTCTGAACGAGTAAACATTCAATAGTGCAAGGATCAATAAAACATAGGAATCTGGTCAAAGGTAAGGGGCTAGAAGAATGATCAAGATAAGTCAAATGTAAATGTCAAATTAAAATACAAGAATGGAAGAACTATTAGTCAACTCAAGGAAATGTGATCAAAAGCAAAGAAAATGAACAACTGCATATAATATTTTGTGCAGCCGAGTTGCTATAAAGATAGGTTGGTAATGCTAAACTATGATCCTATCGATAGGATGATTGTGTAAAGGTGTGGTATCAATCAATGCATATATCGTACGCCGTGGGCGTGAAGGAGTAGGTATGCGGTTCCTTTTGGTCAAGGAGAGAGTATTGAAAATTGTTTTCTTTATATATGTAGTCTTATGTGTGTTGCTTCCTATGCATGACTTTGGTTTGAGCTAACAAAGTATTGACACCGTGAGTTGCCCTTTTGAGGTTGATTGAGCAATGTAGTTAACTTGGGTTCCATATGTGGTACACCCGCTTGTTTAGGTTGTTGAACTATTAGAGAAGGGTGTATATGATAAGTCATATGAGCTTCGTCCTTCTTCTTTGGGTGTTCATGCTCATTGTTTTCTAGAACCTTATGGTTCAAGAGAGAGTGCTGAAGATTGACATTCTTTATGTACACATTGTGTTATGTGTATTGCTTCTTGTGCATGACTTTGGCTTTAACAAACAAAGTATTGATGCCATGAGTTGTCCTTTTGAGGTGAATTTTGCAATGTAGTTAACTTTGGTTCCAAATGTGGTACATCCGCTTGCCTAGCTCTTGTTGGTTGAGGAAAGAGTACTGAAGATTGATGTTCTTTATAGATGCATTGTGTTGTGTGTGTTGATTCTTGTGCATGACTTTGGCTTGAGCTAACAAATCCTTTTGAGGATGATTTTGCAATGTAGTCCGCTTGCTTAGGTGGTTGGACTATTGGAGAAGGATGTGTATGATAAGTTATATTAGCTTTGTCTTGCTTCTTTGGGTGTTCATGTTTGACGTTTTTTTCTGCTCAATGTGTTCTTTTTGCTTAGGTATCCATATCTTTTGATTTAATATGTAATGATAGCGAATTTGGGATGTAGATTTGCTTGTTTCAAATTTGTTCCATCTCATTGAAGTACTTGGTGAGGATTCTCATAGAATCTACTAAACTATTGATGCTCTCAAGAGAAAGTTAATAATGTTCTTTGTTTCTTCTTTGGTCGAAATATTGGAGTATCATTAGCCTTAGCCTTGAAAATTGGTTTTCCTTGAAATTTTGCTCTACTAGATGTATGGGTATTATTCCTATATTTAAACATGTTTTTGTAATGAGGACCTTAGACTCAAAAGTCATAACCGTGTGGCAAAGTTCATCAAAGGATTTGTACATTTAAAACATCACTTTGTCATGGATTTGTTGTAATAGACTTCGAATAAAAATTCCTTGTATTTCACTTTCTGTTGTGGGGATGCCATGCTCATAAGTAAAGTTTTGAATCTTGGCATATAGTCCTTGATAGGCTTATTAGGTCTTTGGGTCTTTGTTTGATTTGTGCAAATTGTAAAAATGTCACCTTGTGGCTAATGTTAATGGAAAAATGAGTTTAGAAGTTGTTATCTTAAGTATGAAAGATGTGCACGAAACCCTTTGGTAGAGCATAAATCCAATCCAAGGCATAGTCCTTGAAACTTCTTTGAAAAAGCTTGGTAGATCATAAATCCAAGCCAAGGCATATACTATATAAGCTGAAGGGTGGGTTTTGGTGCCACTAGACTAGGTGGGGACATCACTTGGGATGACATAGGTGTAGACACATGAGTATAAACACTAGTAGCATTAGTTTGAACATCTAGTGTAAAAGGTGAGCCTCTAGAAGGTGATTTAGAAACATTTAAAGGTTCAATATGGATCTCCTCAAATGTAGATTCCTTAGCTACAATTTTCTTTTGCACTTCTTAAAAAGGGATGTCATAGATTTGGCCATGACTTAATAGGACACATTTTCTAAATCGTAACAAACATGGTACATTGCTATTGTATACGACTTTATCATGTGTCAAACTAAATGCTAGCATTCTATGATATAGGTGAGGGAAGAAACATGTACTCTGTGATAAACATTTAACAACCACGTCATTGTGCCTCATATCATTAAATTTAGCCTTAAGAGAGGAAAATATGCATGATATACAAGAAGTCGAAGCATCATCAAAAGCCATTGTTTTGTGGGACTAGCACTCTCAATTGGAATATGGTATAAGCTTGAAAATCACTTAAGAAGCTAGGGCTATGATAGAAACCTCTTAGATTTGCACATGCACAAGGAGGGAAAGGGTAAATGGAACCCTAAGAAATCAGAAATCAGCAGCCCAAAGTCAGATCCTAAAAAGGGAATAAATGAAACCCTATTAGGACTAGGGAGAAACCCTAGGAGTTGGTTAATATATGGGTTCACCTAATTGTTTTAATTAATTTTCCACGCATGCATAAAATAATTAAGAACTAAGCATATCACACAATATAGAAATAAACAGTCCTATTTTGATATGAAACACACTATTTTAATAAATAGAGATTGTTTAAACATAGTAAAAAGTAACAACGTATGTTTAATGGAACAATCTACATGTTTCGACAATTTGGATGAATGCATAGTGATCTCAAAAGATGGAAATGGGCTCGGAGATAGTAAACAACACGTAATGTAAATTTTCTTCAGTTAGGTTCATGGAAGAAAGGGTCAGCTGGTAGGTTTTGTGACCATAAGGGTCAGCTGGTTGGTTTAATGGCTGAAAGTGTCCTCCTTGGTCAATTTCATAAACGAAACTAATTAAGGGCTACAAACCTAACTGTACTACTCGATTAACTTGTAATTTTGGTGCGGGATCGCCTCAGTCTTAGCTTCTGGATTTTGGGTTTGTGTTGCTGTGTTGGTGTGCCATATTACAAAATTGGGCTCTTCTTTATCCAAACCCTCGCAAGATTTCAGGCAACAAAACACAATAGGATGCTCTAAGAGCTATTGGGTTGGACCGATATAAACATGCACCCATTGCATGTGAGTGTTGCACTATGTATCAATAACTGAAGGGGAATCGAGATGCACGTAGTTCTCCCATAGTTCTATATGACATGCAACAATGAAATTGACAATGCGATTTAGTTGGTTCCTTAACTTGTTATAGGACACTTGGCTACATACAATGTTGACCTTTGTACTTCAAATATGGCTCATGGATTGTTCAAGGCTTCTCTTAGAAGATTTAGGATAATGTGAAGCCTTTGAGTAATGTTCTCCAAGGTTGTTAGATGATGTGTAAAGCCTCAAAGGCATTTGTTTATACATGAGTCATTTTGTGAATTTATTGCCCAAAGCCGACCCCAAAGTCACTCTTAGGACAACCTATGAAGACATCCAATTTGGAAAACTAATCATTGGAACACAATAGGATGCTCTAAGAGCTATTGGGTTGGACCGATATAAACATGCACCCATGCATGTGAGTGTTGCACTATGTATCAATAACCTGAAGGGGAATCGAGATGCACGTAGTTCTCCCATAGTTCTATATGACATGCAACAATGAAATTGACAATGCGATTTAGTTGGTTCCTTTACTTGTTATAGGACACTTGGCTACATACAATGTTGACCTTTGTACTTCAAATATGGCTCATGGATTGTTCTAAGGCTTCTCTTAGAAGATTTAGGATAATGTGAAGCCTTTGAGTAATGTTCTCCAAGGTTGTTAGATGATGTGTAAAGCCTCAAAGGCATTTGTTTATACATGAGTCATTTTGTGAATTTATTGCCCAAAGCCGACCCCAAAGTCACTCTTAGGACAACCTATGAAGACATCCAATTTGGAAAACTAATCGTTGGAATAGTTGGGGTCAGGTTTATGAAAGGTGGTTTGTTTTGTAAGCAAACCGACTGAGGCGGTCTGTTTCAGAAATGAAATTGACTAGGTGGACAATTTTGGAAGCCTCAAAGGCATTTGTTTATATACGAGTCATTTTGTGAATTTATTGCCCAAAGCCGACTCCAAAGTCACTCTTAGGAGAACCTATGAAGACATCCAATTTGGAAAACTGGTCATTGGAATAGTTGGGATCGGGTTCATGAAAGGTGGTTTGTTTTGTAAGCAAATTGACTGAGGCGGTCTGTTTCAGAAATAAAATTGACTAGGTGGACAATTTTGGAAGCGAAATTGTCTATGTGGCTACAAATCTGACTTGGAGGTCAAATACTCAGGAGCAAAGTATGGAAAGATGTCTGTGTAGGTGATATAAGTTTCTTGTATAGGCTGCAAGTGATTCAAAATATGGAGATTGGGGATATGAGCCTGACCCAGTGAACTTGAGACTGATTAGTATGGTGAAAATGTATGGAAAAAGAGTCATATTTGTGTTATTGGTCCAATTGCATAAAAGGTATAGTAATTGACATTGCCAAGTGCATTGAACCAAATTTTGAGTACTACATCTCTAGGCAGTTAGAAAATTTTAAGTAGAGACTTGTCGAAGAATGTGCGGGTTTGAATAGAGTTGTAGGAGTGAACCACGTCCATGAATTGGTTGGTATTATAATACTGCATATTTTTGTAGTTTGTAGGTGTGTGTTTTGTAACTTCCTCGTTGAAATCAATTAAGAATGAGTCTGTTGTTTTCCGCTTTGCGCATGCACTATGAATGCATGTGTCCTTTTGGGTGTGAAGAATTCACACGCTGCATGGTCTAAGGCTGTTCTTCAGTGGACTCACTATATGTGACCACCATTTTTAAAGGAGCATAGTATTAGATAGGGATTCAAGGTTTGTTGGACAGTTCTGGAGAACCTTGTGGAGGAAGTTGGGCACAAGGTTGGACCTCAATTCAACTTATAATCCTCAAATCGATGGACAAACAAAGGTATCTGAACCGAAGCCTTGGTAATGTAATGTGTTAAGATGCTTGCTAGGAGACAAGCCTAAACAATGGGATATGACATTGGCGCAAGTTGAGTTTGCTTATAACAACTCAGTGAATAAAAGTACAAGAGCGAGTCCGTTTCAAATTGTGTATGGTCAGAGCTGCCGTTGAGGTGTTTGTGAGTTGAGAAGCATAACTCATATGAGATGTGTCAAAGCAAAGCATATTGTAGCATGTATGCGTGATGTGCATAGGGAAGTGAAGAGAAAGTTGGAGAAGAGTGTCATGAAGCATAAACATGTTTATTAGACAAGAAGAGAGCAAGAATTCCAAGTAGGTGACTTGGTTTTGGCACATGTGCATAAGGAGGGGTTCCCTAAAGGAACATAGAAGCTCAAATGGAAGAAGATCAGGCCTTGTAGAGTTTTGAGAAGAGTTTCAGAAAATGTCTATGAGATAGAGCTACTGGATGGGGTGTACACATCACCTATGTTTAATGTACCAGATTTGCACCTTTACTATGAGGGACAAGGGGATGATGAAAGAGTTGGTTCAAATTCTTCAAGTGAAGACTAGAAGTAATAGTTGCTTGAGAAGGCAAGGGAAGAATTTCGGGCAATATTGGATAAACGAGTCAACAAGAAGAGAAGAGGCAATGAGTACTAGGAGTAGCTAATTAAGTGTAAGTACTAAGAACAAAGCAACTAAAGGTGCAACTTGGATGATTGCATTTGAGGTTGCCAAATGTGGAAAAACCATTGAAGAGCTCACAAAAGGTTCATGAACAAGAGCTCATAGACAATTTTATTTAATTTGGGTGTTTGATGGAGGAACATCTCGGTTTATGAGCAATATTGCATCAAACAAAAACATAAGTAGTGATAAGTACCAATAAACGGTGTAAGCGAGGATTTGATGTTTGAAGTGACTCTAGTTTTGTAGAACCACCGTAGAGGTCCAAGGTATCTATTGGATCATCAAAACATTATCGTAAGATGCCTCAAACTCTTCTTGAGTGGCACAACATTTGAAAACATGATGCACAACTGAAATTCAACATGGAGCTCTAAAATGTGCTAGAGTGCTCCGCACCATCGTGCAACATGCATAATACTCTTAACAACCTTAAGAAGTGATTCATCTTTTCAAAACTTGCTTTGAAGTTGCACTTTTTGGAAAATCCAATAGTTAGAAGGGACCTTTTGCACATTGTAATGTCCCCAATGGGATGTAATAGAAACCCAAATGAAACACCTGTAAATGCAATTTATCCACAAAATACAGATCTGAAATACCCTAGATATGGCGAGTTGCTATAGAGACCAAAACCCTTAAATCTGATCTTAAATTACTCAAATCTCATGCCAAAATATTTATGATGATTTAGAAATGCAAGAACACCAAAATATATAATTTTTAGGACCCAAAACAAGAGCTGGAATTTTATTATAGATCTGTAGAAATACAACTTACAAAAGTGGCTAGAAAGAAGTGATCCCAAGCCCAAATCCACTGAAACAAAGCTGAATATGGCCTCCAAAATTATGGCAAAGCTTGGTGATGAGATCCGGGACAACCATGCCCTAGAATGTGTCAAACTCCACCCACAAGGGTGTAGATAGCCCTAGATATGGCTGAAAATGAAGGTAGAAATCTGCCCAAACACTCTTGTCTTCAAACCCTAGCTGGAATGCCTCAAATCTGCAATATTGGGTCTTCAATCACTGCTGAAAATTTGAAATACTCCTTGAAAGCTCAATAGAAACTCCTGAAATGGAGGATCTTCACACAAAAGGATGAAGAGTTTTCATTCTTCAACCTTAGCAAGAGAGGGTTTTCGTCCTCTAATGCAAGTACACCAAGGGGTTTCATCCTTCAATGTAGAAATGGAAGAGCAATCAACCCAAACCAGAAAATAGATATCAAAATGACCAAAAGATATCAAATGAACCCCTCTTCACCTCCTTTTATATTTTTATGTCTCACTTTTTCAAGTGGGCGTTCCATGTGGGATTAATAAAGTAACTTTATTTTCTATTTTAATATTACTTTACTTTTCCACCAACCTTTAATAATTAATTAAAGTACCAGTAATAAGAATTACTTTAGTACTAAAATTAGATTATTAATTCCTCCTTTATTCTCCCTTTAGCCAACTGAATACAATGGAAAATAGGCTAAAAAGGGTCTTCTACTTGCCAGTATTTAAAAATACATTTTATTCTTATAATAATATTAATAAGTTTCCCCTAGATAATGAATTGACTGGGCCCAACTTAGAAATATTATTAATGTCCATTAATTTGAAAAAGGGGACATTATAGTCCTCCCTTCCCAAATTTGCTTGCCCTCAAGCAAATGCAAGCTCATATGCCCAAGTACCATGTCCAAGAGGTAAAACATGCTGTAGTGCTCCAAAAGCCTAGATCCCGTGCCTGTCAAATGAGAGAGCTCTTGCCAAAATCTGAGTTTTGAGTTTTGAGCCTTGGTTTGTATGTAGCCCTCATGATGCCCAACTTGGAAAGTCTCTGAATCTTCCACAATTTTCTGGTATGTGTTAGAAAAATCAGAGAATTCGTACCAACATGAATTCAGGTCTGACAATTGGATCTTTTCACCAATGTATGCAAAGTTGCAAGTAGCCTTCTTCTCTGTCATTCTTGGACCTGCACAAGGAACAAACGTATCAAAGAAAACAAGAGTGTTTAACAACACTTTTACAATCTCTTCATCATGCCTTATGGACATGATAGCTAGCTCCCTTCTTTTGCTTGCCATCACCTCATAATTTCCATTCAAATGATGGATTCCCAAAAATCTCTCACTACTCAGCAACTCTATGACTGAACTCACTTGTACAGCTACAATTTGGGAATTGTAATGGCTGGACATGGTCTTGTATACACTTGATGAAGTCTCTTTTTCCTTGACTACACCCATAACTTGTTGATACATGCACGTGACATCTTCATGGGCCTTAACGAGGATGTAAAAACCATCAACTTGCCTTTTATTGCTTGCTGTTCCGAAAAATACAGCAGACTGAACATTATCATTGTTACCCTGTAAGGTGCTTTTCTCACGTGCAAACTCTCCAATAAGGTTGTCCGGAAACTTAGTCTCATCTGTTCCTTGTTTGACACTCTTTTGTGTGCCTTGAATAGCAATTTGGCCCAAATGCTTGGCACCAAACTCCTTGTTAGAAATCTTGTCTGCCTATCTATTATGGGTTGAATACCCACATTACTTGCTGCTGTTGTAAAACTTCAGACCTGCAACTCAACAGACAAAGGGCTGCCCATTGGCTATCATCAAATCGGTCCACCTAAATGCCTTTTGTATTCCAACCAAAATTTCTCTGGAGTACTACTTTCTATAACTTGTACCAAGCTTTTCTTACATTTATTCAAAATCAATTCTGATTTTTTCCTTTTCCCAATGACATTAACAACATCAAAGATATCAAAATCATAATTGTTACCCTTTGTAGAACTCAGAATATTACTGGGATCCCATACCCTTTGGTGCCCATAATTATGAACTTGGATCAAGGAGTCCACATGCCCCATATTGCAAATTGTATCCTTTATTTTATCACTCCTTTTAACATGCTTCTCATGAGGACAACAAATCTGAAATGGTTTAGTATGCAGCAATAAATATGACATGTTACCAATCCTTTCATACCTTGGAGTGTCATCAAGATATTCATTTCCTTTTGCCTTTGCTTTGCTTCTTCTACAATTGGTGCTTTTTTTTTTGCACTACCTCCATACCTTGTTCATATATGTTTTGAATGTCTTCGTGGCTCTTACCGAAGTCTAATCCATCATCATTTTACTCTTCATTGACTGCTGTTAGGATAACTTTTGAGAGTGATTATGGGCACTGGAAATGCCCTTTCTTTATGGGTATGACTTCCAACAATGCCATCCCCATGTTCCTTCCCCAAATCTGATTTTTCTCTACTAATATTCAGCTCTATGCAATCATTGGATACCAATAATTCATCATCAAACACTAAAAGATTTTTACCTTGGGTTGCATGCTCCTTAATTTCCTTCTCATTCCTTGGCATGTGCCCCATGATTTCTCCAAACCCTGTGTCTTTATGGTGTTATTTGGAAAATCAGTCAAGGGATCTACTTTGGCAATGGTGATGGGGGCTTCTAGGGCTCCCATGAGTTGCTCCTGTTGAGATTTTATTCTTTTTTTTGGTGCCCTTACTATTCTTCAACTGGCAAAAATATTTGAAAGACAACATTTCTCTCACCTTGAAACTGAGGGCTGCATATTCTTCACCCCATGCCTCTATGTCCTCTGTGTCACTTGGTGGATCTAACTCAACTAGTAGTTCTTCTCTTTGAAGGAATTTGGCCCTGAATATTTGAGGAGTGGGTTTAATGGAGGTCCTTGCTTGACTGGAAGAGCTTCCTTCACCATTATTTGTTGCTCCTGGTTCGTTGATTTGTTTATATTGTGTCCATGTAGAGCCTTAGCCAAGTCCATAATAGATCCTGTCAATGCATCAATGCATTTCCCCATGAGATTCCCTCAAAACATTGCAACTCCCTTTGGCTCTCCCTTTGAGATTCCCTCAAAGCCTGTTGCAACTCCCTTTGGCTCCTTGTAATTACTTCTTGCATAAAACTCATCTCATCTTGTAGGAGGAGCTCTCTGATCTAGATCATCCATGGTTCCTTTCCTTGGAGTCTGATTTCTTCTTTGATAAACCTGAGTCGATTTTTCCTTGTGCATCAAGATCTGATTTCTTCTCACAGGCTGACAAGGATCACTGCTCGATACCATTGTAATGTCCCCAATGGGATGTATTATAACCCACAAAGGGAACACCTGAAAATTTTGATTTATAACAACAATCTGGATGAAGAAATATTAGGATAATAATGCAATTTATCCACAAAATACAGATCTGAAATACCCTAGATATGGTGAGCTGCTATAGAGACCAAAACCCTTAAATCTGATCTTAAATTACTCAAATCTCATGCCAAAATATTTATAATAATTTAGGAATGCAAGAACACCAAAATACTGAATTTTTAAGACCCAAAACAAGAGCTAGAATTTATTATAGATCTGCAGAAATACAGCTTACAAAAGTGGCCGGAAAGAAGTGATCCCAAGCCCAAATCCACTAAAACAAAGCTGAATATGGCCTCCAAAATTATGGCAAAGTTGTTGGTGATGAGATCCGGGACAGCCGTGCCCTAGAATGTGTCAAACTCCACCCACAAGGGTGTAAATAACCCTAGATATGGCTGAAAATGAAGGTAGAAATCTGCCCAAACACTCGTCTTCAAACCTAGCTGGAATGCCTCAAATCTGCAATATTGGGTCTTCAATCACTATTGAAAATCTGAAATACTCCTTGAAAGCTCAATAGAAACTCCTGAAATGGAGGATCTTCACACAAAGGATGAAGAGTTTTCGTTCTTCAACCTTAGCAAGAGAGGGTTTTCATCCTCTAATGCAAGTACACCAAAGGGGTTTTGTCCTTCAAAGTGTAGAAATGGAAGAGCAATCAGCCCAAACCAGAAAATAGATATCAAAATAACCAAAAGATGCCAAATGAACCCCTCTTCACCTCCTTTTATACTTTTTTGTCTCTATTTTTCAAGTGGGGTGTTCCATGTGGGATTAATAAAGTAACTTTATTTTCTTATTTTAATATTACTTTACTTTTCCACCAACCTTTAATAATTAATTAAAGTACCAATAATAAGAATTACTTTAGTACTAAAATTAGATTATTAATTCCTCCTTTATTCTCCCTTTAGCCGACTGAATACAATGGAAAATAGGCTAAAAAGGGTCTTCTACCTGCCAATATTTAAAAATACATTTTATTCTTATAATAATATTAATAAGTTGCCCCTAGATAATGAATTGACCGGGCCCAACTTAGAAATATTATTAATGTCCATTAATTTGAACAAAGCACATATAAACACTTTAAACCATAGTACTATGAAAAATGATAATAAGCACGAAATTAGAAAAACTTGAATAGGATAAAAATAATTGGAAATCATTTTGTCGAGATCATTATTTGTGCTAAATAACTTGAAACCATTCTTTCGTAATTGTTATTCGTTATATCTTATTATATTGGTATCATTTAAAACTTAAAAGGGAAGTGGCCTTGAATTTGCAAAATTTGGGCATGTTGGTGACAACACAAGTTAGTATCTCAAAGCATTGCTCACAAAAACACGACAATTATATGGCTCTAAATACTTACATTATTCATTCTTTTGTTTTAATTATAAACTTGGGGTTAACATCTATTCCCCCAATTAAGACAAGGTTGTCATCATTGATAACTCAATGGGGTGGACAAAGATTTATTTAGATTCTACTTCTCGGGATGTGGTGCTGAAATTGGAGTCACGATCGATAACGAGGTAGTAGGAGTAGAAGCTCAGGGTCCTTGTGATGCCTTTGAGGAAGAGGGTGAAGCACTCTTCCTTCTAAGCTTCTTTAGCTCTTTTTGCAACTTCAATGCTTGGCCAACCATGGTCCTCACATTCTCACACTAAGTGGCATTCTTGGCTTGCCACCTTTCATGCTTTTCCTTTATCTTCTTCTTCCTTTTTGCATTTTGGTTCTTATACTTGACGGATTCTAACTCGAGCATGGAAGCCTTAGAAGAGGCCTCCTCAAACTGCCATTAGCTCTCTCCTCACGCTCTTGTCTACTTCACTGTTTGTGACTCTCGAGTTTGAAGGTGACCATTTTGCCCAACCTCATCTTTCTTCAATTTTCCGACTTCCTTTTGCACTGATCTTTGTATCTCTATTGTTCGGCTAAGGAATGTTTCTTCTATTTTTTGAGAACCAAGATAGCCAATTTGCATTGTTGCTCAACCATTTTGAGATTTGAATCCAACTCCTTCCTATGCTCCTTGACTTGTGTAAAATAGTCATGTGCCTCTTTGAATGTTTGGTCACAAGCCATTCGCCCTACAATGGGTTGGTGTACGCATCCTCTGTTGGGTCGAGTTGGCACTCGCTTCTTATCATTACAACTTGGTGACATTCTACCTCAAGGAGGTGTGCTCCAATAGTGACAAACTATCTCATATCAATATTGTTGTGAACTGGCCCTACAATATGTCTTTGACATTTCGGAAGCTACCATATCCAATTTAATCTCCCAATGGCCATGTCTAAAGCTGGAAGCCCTTAACTCGTCCAACAATCTTGTATGTCCTAACATTGGGCTCTCCTTCCTCTTTCTTGGAAGAAGGTGACGAAGTACTATTTGTTGGTGGTAGTCCTCATCCAATTTTTGTTTATGTGACCTTCTCTACGCGGGTCTTGGATTCATGGGTTTCACTCTTCGTTTATGTATTGGCTTTTGGCTGGTGAGTGGGGTGGTGCTTGGCATGCACCTTAGCCTCCTCATGAGCATGGATGTGCTGTCTCATACTACCTTTTGGGAGTGGGTCCTTCGATTCTTTGATTCAAATCTAGTCGACGTATCATCAACACCCTATTCCATTATCTCATCTCCTTGTACTCTTGTATCTACAATACCTCATCATTCGCTTGGGGTAATATTTTCAAGCAATGGTGTCAAAGCTCCTGTAGGTCTCCTTGGACTAATCAGTCTTGGCGAGGTCCGAACAAGTAGGCTTGGGATGGTGAAGTCGAAAAAATATTTAAACAAGAGTCCCCATAGCAAGGGGTAAGTTTGGGACTCTTATGCCTGAAGATGGAATCCGCCCACTTCTCTTAGATACCAATGGGTTGTGCCCAAGAGAGATCTTCTCAAATTTGATGTGGGGTGCTGTCTGATATTTGGAATGTGACTCATCATCATTGTGCCCCTTGTCCTAGTGGTCATCATCAATGTCATACTCGTCTTCAAACCCCCTCATAGGTTCTTCTTTGAAACTGTTCCTTGTCAAAACTAGTGCACATCGGTATCTGCACCCTCAACATGTAAATCAGCATGAAAGACCCGACATGTCTGCTTAGGTCCGTTCTTTTTGTAGACTTTCTTTCTTTCCTTTCCATTCGGTCAATTGCACGTGGGTTTGTTAAGATTCGGCCTTAGAAGGGAATTCCTTCCCTTGTAGGTTGTTTTCTTTCTCATCTTTTTGGATGACTTTTTCTAAGTGGGTGGTTGAGTGACATATATGCCCAAAAATTTCTTTCTGAACACATATTCCCCTGCTCTTTAAAAGGTCTAGAGAAAAACTGTGTTTTTTCCTTTTGTGACAAGGGGAATGCCTCGTGTATGAATCTGGTCATAGATGAGTGCCAATGTACGGAGGCTCATATGGAAGCCCTTGGAACATCTACTCAACATGTCCTTCATCTTGGAGAGAAGGAACACAAACTAATTGTTCAATTCTCCTGTGAAATGAACAAAATCGTACACACTTTGAATAATCAATTTCCTAGTTTCTCCAATGAGTGCAACAAACTGAGTCCTATAAACTCTTTAATGAGTACAACTCTTTTGTACTGCTGGTTAGACCTCGTCCCCATGCTGTGTGTCCTCCTCATTAGTCTCCTCCTCCTAGGTGTCCTAGTGATCTTGAGGCACATCATCTCTTTAGAACAAGTCAATGAACCCCTGCTTTTCCTCTAGCAACTTTCTTGGTCCCAATGTGCAAGGTGGCCCTGCTTGAAATGATACCATGTTGTGTCCTTTGACCATAAACCTATACTGCTTTGTTTCCATTACAGTAGTTATTGAACAATGACAAGAAGACCTCTCTTTGGAAATTTGTTCTCTTCTCAAATATGGGCATTTGAGCCACATAATGTACTGTGTCTTCTTCAAGCTTTTCCTCATGGGGCAGCTCTCATTTGCTTTCCACTATTGGTAGATGTGATTCCCCTTGACAAATAAAATTTCATATCACCACTGGTGTTAGCATATGGATTTGCACACATGCAAATGATATGCAACAGTGTGGGAACAAAGTCCCTCCTCAATGAAGGTGAGGCTGCCTTTATTGAAAACCAAAACTGTATTTACATCTGTACATTCAAAATTGTATGTGGGGGTGTTTTGGAACATCAATGGAAAGAAAAGTGAATGAGGGAGATGAAGTGGAATGAAGGAAAGGAGTGGAATGGAATGAATCGAAAGAACATGCAAGAGTTAGGTAAAAATAGAGCCTAATATTGCATGAAGAGGAAAGATGAATAGCCAACACAAATAAAACGGAGTTTAAGTTAGCCAAACAAGAATGTGTAAAAGGGAACACACATGAGCAAGTAGATAATCAGAGCTTGATCAATGTGAACTAGAACAACCGATTAATAATGTTGACAATAAGATCAAAGATAATATTTGCATGCAAGATTCAAACACCTAACATCTAATGAACATAAGAACATCAAATGTTACAAGAGACAATGAATGAGACACAAAGTTCGTATTCAATTAACTCCAAAATGTTTTCACAAAAGAACACAAAGTTTCTTTCTGAAACAAAGCTTGCACAAAAGTATTTTCTTCTCCTCTCTCAAAGTCACCCTCTACAAATGAGCCCCTCACTTCCTTTTATAACCCAAAAGTTGGTTACAAAGTAGTTAGGGTTTTACATGATCATTAAATAAGGCACTTAAGTGACCTTTGACTTTTTCAACAACTTTATTAAAGACAACCCAAAAATAGAAATTACTTAAAATAACCATTGTTTCCAAAATAACAACACCTTTTAAAATATACAATAATAACTAGTGCCTTATCCATTGAAATGGGGTCCGCCTATCTCAAGTGTATGAGAAATGGACTCTCCCACTTCGTTAGATACCAAGAAAATCAACTCCCTGCACCACCGGTGAAATTAGGATCTACCGCTTTTGTCAGTTGAAAGGATCTAAACCTTCCCAAAGTTTCAAACATCTTTTCTTCTTTTGGAGGTTCACTTGGTCGAAGAATAGCCTCACAAAATACCTGTAATTCAAGAATTCTACCCGGCATATCATTTAAACTAACAATTTTGGATTGAGCATTCTCGAATAAGTTCTTTAATTTGATGCACCGCTCTATGGAAACTGACGAGAAATTGTTGGCAGGAGTGTACATGTCCTTAAACAATTGTGAAAATTGTTCTTCCACCTGCTCCGATGAACACCTTTGATTATGCTCACTTACGAGGTTACAAGGAATCTCAGCCATGAATTCCTGAATCAAGGAGAGTGAAGTGAAGGCTTCATTACACATGCTGTCATAATGGATCATAGAATCCTCGAGAAGCGTTTTTCTTGATTTGAGATGCAGACACCAAAGAAAACGTGTCCCTCGATGTTCAAAGTCGAGAATTCCTTCAATAGCTAAACCGAAGATTCCATACTTGTTATCTCCTATAAATTGGGCAATATCTCATCCAAATTTGATATAACGAAACAAAAGTTTCTTTGAAAGAAAGAATTGGATCAAGATACACTGTGACATCTTCATGAAGCTTAAGCGCTGTGGTCTTGATCGTCCCCGGCCTAAAACGAGAATCTCGAAAGCCAAGTTTTAGTGACATGTCCCAATGTGTTTATTTCCTTTGACAAATTGAGAGTTTCTTCATCCAGGGGGCAGCCATGCGCATCGTCTTCGGGAAGGTGGATGATATGGGATTTATCAAATGTTGAACATATTCCATCAATTGATTCTTTTCGGCCTTGGTGAGAGTTTTGAGACTTGTATTTCTCAAGTCTTTTAGCACGATATCAATTGAATCTCGAGCCATCGCCATGTCACTTTCTAATGTAGATCTTCCAAGTCTCAGTCTGGAAACTTCATGGTCGGCGGGCGTCATAGCATCGCGCTCCTTATCCACTTGTGGAATGGCAAGGTCTGCAAATTTGTTTCCCTCATTATCCACCATTATTCGAGAAAGCACCTTAGGCTTTTTAGGAATGGCGTCATTCGAAAGTTTGAAAAGGGCATCAAAATCAATGTCAATTGGCTTAACAACCCTCTTCCTTTTCTTTACTTCGGAATCAACCCAGGTAGGAATATCACTCACTATTTCAGCGTACAAAATCCTAGAGCTCGAATCAATATTCTCATTATTTCCGACATCATGAGATCCTTCTTGAATCCTATCTACGACCTCGATTTGAGGAGAGACAACCTCAATATCCACTCCCTGATTATTTGAGAGATTTTGGGAAATCCCTTCATGAACTTCATGCTTTGAAGTGTTTAATATTCAAATTACGCTTTGAGTGGATGCTTGTTTGAAGCACGGATAGGGATCATTTGCTACCATCTTCTGAGCACTATTAACGATGTGGGTAGAAGAATCTCTACTCGAGGTAGAAAATCCAGACACACGCTCTCTTCCTTCTTCGGGGTTAGGATCTTTAGATCTTCCTCCTTATGACACGTTGCTTGGCAAAGTGGATTTTGGCAACCACTCTTTTCTTGCTTGTTGTGTATGATTGGATGGTAATGAGGTTGATCGAGAAGAGACTTTGGTCGAATGGAGACCCCCTCGTATTGGCAATTTTTGTGATCCGAAACATGATCTGGAATGGATTGCAATTTGGCAAGTTCTCTATCATACCAAGATATGCTTCTTTCAATAATTGGTTGGTTCTTGCCATCAAGAGAAAATTCATCTCTTTTAGTCCAGTTGATTCGAGGCAATGGGGTAAAGGCAACAACATCATATGAGGGATCGACGACATCCTCATCATCATCTATGAATGAATCGGGAGGACTCTTGATGCGGAAGGCCTTGATCTGAGCAAGTGTTAGGCGAGAGTACTCCGTCTTCTTACCTCATGTTCATCCGAGCAAGCAGCCCAGAAATCTTCCATGGTAGGATTATGTTGGTACTTCGCTCCCAGAATCTTTTGCATATATCCATTGATGTCGAACTGGGCTCTCTTCACATATGGATGGATGGTTATGAGAGCGAACTCTTTTTCCATGAGCTGTGCATTGAAAAGATTTGGACATTGGTATTCCCCAATTTGAATTGGGAAATGAATTCCTGAACGATGCTTGTCACTAAGAAGGTAGTGAACTTGGAATAATTGTCGCGCCAACTCCATTAATGCTCATTTGTCACTGACGTACTTAGGAAGTTTCCACGGGTACCAAAGCAAAGCCACTCATGCGAATGTAGGAAAAAGATGAAAATTGAATAAACCAGGTTCCCCATTGAGAAATGACACTCATGGCTTCTTTAGAAAACCTTTCCTTAGTATTCCGATTTAGGTTCTGGATCACGCGGAAGGTGAATGCATCGTTGACTCTTCTAAAATGGTGAGAACTATTTTTGAAGCCGAAATTTGAGGTAATAGTGAAAAACACATTCGATGGCCCCATGACTCCTCTCGTTTCAAGTCCTGAAAATAGCTTTCTTCGTCTTTATTGCATAGGTCAGATATGAAGTCATGTAGAAGCATCTAGTCATCTTAACTTCTATCAATTGTTTGTGAATGGTGTTACTGATGAAGGTGGTCCAATCCACAAACTCTTTCTTGGCTAGGATGATACAGATAAACTGGTACATCCATGGGTGGAAAATCCTAGCAGAAGGTAGACCAAAAACTTGACTTAGGAGAGTGATCATGTCTCTGATTTCTTCCACGAACTCAACGCGGTACAGTTCTTTGGGAAGCCTATCAATTCGAGGTCTCTTGGTTACTAACCAGTTGTTGTTGACCATTTTGCTCCATCTCAGGGGTTCTTCATCCCGAATTCTTGTCTTGATTGGTGAGTGATATCGCATTCTCGGGAAAGTCGGGTATTAGAAAGCAACTCTCAATGTGTTCTGGTGTGATTAAGAGGAAAGGCTCGCGGTTATCTTTAAAAATTCCTCGTTTCTCAGGGTCATAATGCTCTGCACAAGCAATAACCAATTTGGACACTGCACCGAGACAGGAAATGTTGCTGCTTGGGGTAGGCCACTATGGTAAAGTCTATCTGAGAAAATGGTTTTACCTTCAGTTTTCACCCACTCGCAAAACTGTTGCACGTTGATGTGACCTAGATTTGTATCGGTGATGTTGTCATATGCTGACTTAATGGAACTGGGAGGGATAATTCCTTGGAATTCATATTTCAGGGCGGATTTGTTAGATTTCTCCACTGGCTTCCTCGATCTCCCCGCAGATTTGGATTTTTCGGCCATTATGAATTTTACAAAAGAACGACTCAGGCACGCAAGACAATGCAAACAGGGGTCGGGTCTCAGTCTCCGAAACCCTGTTGATGCAAGAAAAATATTTTTCGCTTTAATATTATTATTATTATTATTATTTTAAAAATAATAATAATAATTGATCCCAATTACAATTTTTTTTTTTTTAAATGTCAATACAAACATATCGAGACTGAGCTCGAGTTCCAAATCTGGCGATAACAATGATATTTATTTTTTAATTAAAATCTCCCAATTTTAATATTTTGCGCGGATCAATTTAATCTTTGTTTTTATTTGCCTTGGCTGCATGAACTATTGATTTTTTTTTTTGCATTAGAAGACTCCTGATTTTGTGAATGCGTGGAAGATAACCAAACTGGTTTTGTGATTCTGCGTGATTTTTGTTTTGTTTTTGTGTTCAAGCTTCTTCTGTCTTTTTCCCCGAGGCGTGACTTCTCCTTTCCACGTGTGGATTCTCTTTAGTTTTGGCGGTGCGTGGGAAGTCTGTCTACCTATCCTTGGGCTGGGCGCATGGAGATTTCCTTTTGTTTTTTATATATTTCTTGGTGTTTCTTTCTCTCTCCAGACAAATGCGTGGTCTTCCACTTGGTGCGTGGAGTTCTCCTTTTTCTCACTTGGCGCGGGTGCGTGGAAACCTGTCTTGGGGCGGGCTGCCTTTAATCTTTTGTTTTTTTAAAACTATTCCTTTTTCCCCAAGGCGTGGCTTCTGGTGTGAAAGAAAACAACCAAACAATTTTTTTGAGGACAATGTCCTCCTCTACGTGGACTGTCCTTATCGGGTTTGTGCGTGGGGTTTGAAAAGAGTTCTTTTTCCCTTTCCTTGGTGCCTCCTCTTTTCGACGTATGGATTCTAGTCTCCTGCTCCTTCCTCTCGCCCAATGCGTGGCCTGTGTGGACAGGTGCGTGGGAAATGTTTTTCCTTTATACTTGGTGCCTCCTTTGCCCAATGTGTGGGCTCAAAACAAATGCCTCTTTTTGGACTGTTTTCTCCCTTCCTTCCCACTTGGTATTTTGAGTTTTTAACTTTTGTCCTCCTTTTTACTCACAAGGCACGGATATCTCCTCCTTGGCTGGGCGCGACGCCTGTTTTAATTTTCTTGAAACTGTTCTTTCTTTTCCCTGGCGCCTCCTCCAATGCGTGGGAAAAAGGAATTTTTGTCTTCTTTTTAAAACATCCGCAGGTTTGTCTTGTTCTTTCCTCCTTGAACAATTTTCCCAGTGGAAGGAACGCGTGGAAACTTGTAAAGAAAACAAATTTCTTTTTGATTGTTCTTACTTCCTGGCACGGCTTTTGGATTTTGATTAAACTTCCTTGCATGCAGACTGATATATCAATGGCGTGAGTTGCTCTTGCATTATGGGATGTTGACAAAATATTATGTCCTTCAGAAGAAATAAGAAGCAATCATAAAGCTTTGCACGAATTTTTCCAACGAGTTTGACGGAGGAAGTTATGGGGATTAATCCAACTTCCTCTCTTCCCAGGGTAGTGGACTTAAGTGCCAGGGGAAATGGGGAAAGCAACGACCAATTGCCAACGGGAATGGCAAAGTGGGTTGGCAATCCCCATTCAATTTCCCCATGTGGGAAATTGGGGAATTTCTTGCCCGTTAGCCAATCCATGATTTGGCAATTGGTGGAGAAAATCCCACGTGCGGGAAATTTGAAGAAGATTGCCAAGAAAGGGGAAATCCGGGTTCGGGAAGCCAAATTGGCATTCCGGCAGTTGGAAGCATAAGCTTACTTCCCCGGCAATTAAAATTTGTCGAATGAACTCTTAATTAATATTTATTTAATTAAATACTCTCAAGTTATTTAAAAGTTAATTTTATCAAACAAGGAGCGATTAATTAATTAAATATTAATTAATTAATTTTAATGTATTTTAATGCGGTTTAAAGCTTTGGCGGGAAGAGTTACGGCCCGAAAAGGACGAAAGCGAAGGCGAAATGATCACAAAAATGAGGCGGTTGCGATGACGGCAATGAACCACGCATAAAGTAACACTTTTGAAAAATTTCAAATTTCAAATTTTTCATTTTTATTATTATTATTTTTAATAATTTTGCAAAGTCAAAATTAGCTGATAACACTGGCTAGCCTTTGCCTTCACTTTCTTTTTCTTAGACACACCTTTCTTATTTGTCCTTTTCTTTTTGGGTTGAGGTCGAGAGGTTGCATTCGGGGTGTGCTTTGGTGCTTCCATCCTTTGAGGAGTCACGGATGATAATGTCATAGGTTTGAGCTTTGATCACCGAAGTACTCTTGGGACGCATAAGTTTTTCCCTTTCTCCAAGGCAATTGACGACTGTGCTTCCTCTCGCATTGTATTTGAGTTTGAATCTAAATCTAAGTTTTAGCAATAATAATTATGCCAACCTTTGTGTTGTACTTGTATATGCTCTCATGAATACAATGATATGTCCCTTGAAAGCCTTATAAAATAATTTACCTCCCTTTTAACAATTCAGTTTTCCATGCAAAAGGCAGTTCCCTCGTGTGCCACCACCAACTATCACGTGACTCCAATCCCTCCAAGGTGTTCGGGTACTCATTCACTTTGCAATGTTTACCCACATGTTTTGTCAAACAATTGTCATGCAAACTTCCATGTGAGGAATAATAATTGCTTGGCAATCGACACTTAATTTTCATTTAGTTCCTCTCCACTCCATCCCTCCTCTCCCTCCTCTTGTTCTCTTTGGTTGTCTTCGTCAAAACTCCAGTTTCCATGCTGCACCCTTTGCTAATTTTCCCTTGGCACCAACTTGACATTTTGTTAAACACTTCACATGCAAATTCTTCTCTTGCAATTTTTCTTGGTATTTTGTCAAATCCTTTGCCAACACCTCTTCTGATTGTTGTGCATTTGAAGAAATATTTGGAAATGTTTTTTCATTTTTTGACCCTCAATGTCTTAAATACCCATGGCTTCAATTTGCTGGGTTGCTCAAGGGTTTACATGCACTACATGTATTTTGTTAAACTGGTTTCCTCCGTCTAAAAAATATTCAAAAACCCTCAATGCACTTTCCAACTCTGCTTGTAACAATTTGTTTGCTTGGTCAATTCAATCACAAGGTACACAAAAATATTCCTTTGCACAATCTTGAAAATCTTTTTTTCTCCAAATTCCTCTTATATGGGCAGAATTTTGATTGTACTGCTTATTATTTTGGATGACATTATCAATTTGAACATCCTTACTATTAATTTGGACTGATTTTCCACAGCCCCTGTTTGCATTCTGCCTTTTCGACAATGTCTTCCCTGATGGATTTCTCTTGTTTTAATAAAAAAATTGCCTTCAATTTCTGCCTAGACATATTTGTGAGGTCGGATGGCTATTTTGTGGTCTTGGACAACCCTCAAAATGGCCTTGATGGTTTCTCCATGAGGTTGAACAACCTCTTTCGAGCATCGGAGGGTCTCCTCCTTGGTCTCCACTTTCTCAACATTTTCTTGGACATCTTGCCGAGGGTGAATGGGCTGTCCCTTGTTATGGACGGACCCCTGTGTCCCTTGATGACCTTTCCTTCACATTCGATGGCCATCCAAGTTCAGACAGTCTACCCCAACTATTGGACGTTGGGTCTTGGATGGGACGACCTTCTCTCCACTGCCCTCGACAGCCCCCTCTTGATGTTGGACGTCCTTCCAAGTTTGAACAGCCCCTTGATGATGGATTGGTATGTCTGGATCTTGGATGGATTGGCATATCTCTCCATGGCAGGCTTCCATGGATGGGTTCGTCCCCTCCATGCTTTGTCTGTTGTTCTCTTGGGCGAATGTTTTATTTCCAATGGGTTTGACCATCCTTGGACATCAATGAAAGATTGGCACTCTCCTGGGTAGTCTATTTTCACTGTATGTTTGGTAATGGAATGATTGAGCAACGAACAAGAGATTGCAGACTCTACTTCAAAGTTCAAACATCAACTTCAAACTTCAAATCTGCAGTACTTTCCTTGCTCCACGAAAACTAGAACGGGATATTGAAATGTGTGAGGGAGCGGCAACAAAATGTATGGGAGTGGGCACCTGCAGTTGTGATGGATTGTAGTTGTAGCAGAATTCTCTGTTTGATAGTAGGCTGTAGCATGTAGAAAGGGTATTTTTTTTGGTCGTGTTAGTAAGTCTATTATGGTTTAGGGGGAGGGGGGATTAGGGATAGATTAGTTAGTTTTTATGTTGTTTAACTTTACATGCCATGCCTTTTTGGGTCAGTTCCTAGAAAACAGCCCACAAACTTTGGGGGTTCTTGGAAATGGACCAAAAAGAAACGTGTGTTTCTGGGCCACTTTCAGGGGTGACCTAACCTTTTTGGGCTGTTACTAGCAATAAACAGACTTTTCTGGGCTGTTCCTGATTAGATCTGCAAGGATGACATGTAAAGTAGAGAAAAACTTAAAAGAAAAAAGCATAAAACCTAACAACCCCTTATTATAACCCACTCCTGATACCCCAAGCTAACCCTGCTCTGCTAAACACTAATGCGCTAGCTAAACAAAAAGAGAAAAATAAACACTCTTTTCCAAAATGAATCCCCTGCAGATTCGGAGTGTTTCAGTACTGAAAAGAGTTTTGAGTATTAACGTGGGGTGGGGTGGGGTGGGGAGTTGGTTGGTGGGTTGGGGGAGGACATGTTTCCTGCAACATAATTTCTTAGTTGACACCATTTAGATGCCCTAATTCTACTTGTGTGATAACTTACTCATTTGTAATGGATTTGTCTATGGAATTTGGATAGTCATGAGGCTTCTATGATATACAAAGGCTTCACATGGAGATCCTTTCTCCCTTGATGCAATGCATTTTGTTACCTTTTGTTTATCCTATTTGGCCACGGTTTGATGGTTTGTGGATGGATATAGACTTCCTTATTTGGTGAGTTGAATTCTGAGAAGTTTCAACGTCCCACTGTCCATTCTAATTGAAAGAAAATAAAGTATTTGGGTTATAGATTATAATTGTGTTACTAATTTTTGGTCGATGTTTTTGGTCTCCTTCATGACCCACCATCATGACAAGAAATAGATTGGAACGCCAATTTTGAGTCCCTTGAGTAGACGATTCTAGAATCGCATCTTACTTGTAGAAAATTTTAATTTTGTTTTACTAGCCATTATACAACTTTTGACTAGTCATTACATGGAGACAGCTGAACTTATGCTATAAACTTTTTAGGTTTACCTTTGAAACATCTTGGAAAAGACGATGAAATTCTCTCAACCCATGTGGAACATAGTTCTTATTGTTACCCCTGATGGAATATTGCTGAGGAAAAATAAGCCAGGATTATCTTTTTACCATTAGATGGTAAGCTGACTAGAGATATTAACAAGATTGATTTTTGTATCGACAAAAAAATAAAAAAGCTAGTTTTGTTCAGAAACGGCTATCTCCATGCAGCAGCTAGTCAAAAGTTTTATAATAGCTAGGCTCCTTGAGGTCTTTAATGGATACTAAATGTGTTTAGAAATGTCTAGTGGTAAGATGCAGTTCTAGAAGAATCTATTTAAGGAACTCAAAATTAGCATTCAAATCCATTTGTTTTCTTTATGATGGGTTGTGAAGGACGACCCAAAAAGCCAATCATTTTTTTAACACAGTTGTAATCAAGAAGCCAAAGATTTTATTGTATCTCAAAATGAACAGTGTTTTCTTTATTCTTATACGCGCATTATTTAAATATTCTGACCCAAGTTTGGAACAAGTCTGAATAGTCTGAAATTGAATAGAGGCTTTCCTTTCTCGATAAATAAATTTGTTTCTAGGAAATATATATTGTAACCCATTGATGTGTATTTTATCTAATGCCTCTCATGTGTATCTATATGCTAGTGTCCTGAGGTGTTACATGTCTATTGATTGTTAATGTATTGCAAATTTTCATATGAACCACATTCCCTATCAAACGTCATTCTGCCGAGGCTTGGATAAAACTAGCTGGAATGGAACTTGCAGTCCCTCTGGAAGGTGCACGGAAAAGTGCAATTCAAAGTTAATGCTTGTAGAATAAGCACTAGAAGTAGGTAAGAGATGTAAACAATAGCCATAGTGCCACTTATTTATGTAAGCTGACTTAGTAAAGCAAGCGCTTAATAAGGAACAATTATGCAAGTAATGTGCATTTGAACCTTGATTGAATTATTGGTTTAATGATGGGTTTGTAAAGACTACATACATATGGATCGTTGTGGTTAACCTACCATCCCCTTTCCTATATGTGCATCTTCAGTTGATAAATTCAGAGGTTTGCTTTGACAAGTGTATCGAGTATCACATGCAAGTCAGCATTCATTATTAGTGAAGACATTCCTATTTCTTTACCGTTCTGTGTTTATTTCTTTACATGGTTGAAGATAGTTCCTATTGTATGTGTGATGATTGTGATATGTTTTGCTATTTAATATTTTAAATATAGAATAAGTTACTTTTTGGTGTCATTGCCATTCCTTCCCATCATTTACCTTTTTGAATATGTATTGGTTTTTGTTACCAATCATTATCCGCAACACCTTGAAGCCATGGCCAGTCTGAGCAATTGAAAAAATAAAAAATAGAAAAAAACAAGCTAATAAAATGACATATTGAAAAGGCACTCAAGTGAGAGAAGGTTTTTAGATAATTCCAAATTGCGAGGAAGAACGTTGTAAGCGAGGGCTCAATGTCGTATATGGGCAAAGATGATCAATATGATTATCCTTACTCTTCTCAATAATATAGATTAGGATATAAGTAGAAGACCATTCTAGGGCCAACACACATGCGAAAGATAGAATACCAAATGGTGTATGAGTTGTGGATCTAGAAGACGATAATTCAAACTCTATCAAAGGCGTACAATTCCAAAGCCTAGGGCTAAAATAGGGGATGAGGTCTTTCTATAATCTCAAGGGTAGCAAAGGATCTCAAGGATTGCAAGAATGAACAAAGGGTAATAAGCAAGTGCTATAAAATATCTAAGCTAAGGGTTGTAAAGCCATGAGGTGGATATAGGCAAAAGTCAATATTAAGAATAATGTGCTACTCTATCCTAGTCTAATATATGATACATCAAACCTAATCAATCAAACCAACATAAAAGAAGAGAAAGGCTTAAGAGTACTTACCTTTGTGAAGATATTTTTGGTGCACTAACCACCCTAGGGTTAGTAACACGTCGTGAGAGAGTTGTTGTAGGTCGATCACAAGAGGGATATATACAAGACAATTAGGGACTTCAAAGACGTAGCAGGTCTTGTTGGTGTAGCTCCTCTTCTTGTTACTCTTAGTAATCCGATACTCTAAAGTAGTTCTCCAAGTATAAGCTGCACTAAACCCTAAACCTCTTAAACCTTTAAGGACAAATTTGCAAGCGCAGACAGAGTAGACCATGTGATGACGTTCTTAGAGAAATAACAACAATGATGCTAGTGAAGTCATGTTCTTCTTAGCTGATGACATTGACAGTGGTCAATGCTGTCGGCTGAAAAAGGGCTTTACCATTCGGTATCAACTAGGGTTGATGCCATCGGCTATAAACAATCCGACTTAAAGGTGAAAGGGGAAAGAATATGGAGGTAGAAAAATAATAGGAAACATGTATGAAGGCTATCTAAAGGTGCTGTAGGCATATGTGAAGGTGATAATCTGCTTGTGGTGACGCCCTAAAGGCACACACTTACGGAGATTAATGCGCCAACACCCTGCAATGAGAAATAATTAGTAAGAGAATAAAATAAGGCGGATACAAAATCAAGTAGTAGTTGGAGATGATGTGGTTGCTGGTGCTGACAGGAAAGTTTTAGTGGGGAATGTTCCATGCAATTCTACCAGAAAATGAGAGCATTACAGGCCTGCAGATAAGTATGAAGGTTGGAATGCTTGAATACAATGAACAATGACTAGCAATAAAGGTATGATTTATAAAATGATAGGATCTCTTAATTAGAAGAGTCATTAAAGTTTAAAATAGGAAAAGACGATTGCTCTAAAAGAAAAGAGCAAGCAATAAGTGAAAAAGGTTTAAAGAAAGTTTAGTCTGGGAACAATATCAGTGAATACATACAAACATGAAAGAAGATGATAAAGAGCAAGCGATAAGAGAGAGAGAGAGGAAGTTCATTCCGAGAGTAATATGTAAGAAAGCAAGTTGACTCAAAAGCATTTGATGTTCAAGCGTATTTTCCTATAAGTGGAAGTTGTCTTTATTCCAAATGTTGAAAGTAAACAAGAAAGACCTTGAGGAATGGGCATACATCATTGACCGAGATATGTTTATCATTGCCATAGAAACTGAACTAAACAAGGCAGATAAACAGAATAAACAAATTGTCAATTCAAAGTCCTTTTTTGTAGTGACAGACAAGCAGAAAAAGAAAAGAGCAAGCAATAAGTGAAAAAGGTTTAAAGAAAGTTTAGTCTGGGAACAATATCAGTGGATACATACAAACATGAAAGAAGATGATAAAGAGCAAGCGATAAGAGAGAGAGAGAGGAAGTTCATTCCGAGAGTAATATGTAAGAAAGCAAGCTGATTCAAAAGCATTTGATGTTCAAGCGTATTTTCCTGTAAGTGGAACTTGTCTTTAATCCAAATGCTGAAAGTAAACAAGAAAGACCTTGAGGAATGGGCATAAATCATTGACCGAGATATGTTTATCATTGCCAAAGAAACTGAACTAAACAAGGCAGATAAACAGAATAAACAAATTGTCAATTCAAAGTCCTTTTTGCAGTGATAGACAAGCAGAAAAAGAAGCAAGTCAGTGTATAACAATTCAGATCATAAAAAGACCGAGTTATCTGTGGCGTAAAGAATTGATTTCAATATTTTACTAAATTCAAGATTGATGAATCCAAAGTGCAACAATACGAAAACAAGCAATAAACTGTACAAAAGATTATTGAGCAGGAAAAACCCAATTCTATTCTTCGCTATCCCCTTCACACTTGCCCTTCTTCCACACTCTTCTCAATCTGATTCTCTTTCATGAGGATTCATCCTCCTCCACACTTGGCATGATTCATATCAAGCTCGAGCCTATCAAGACTTGTGTCCTTCACACTCCTGCTACTCTCAGCCATATTTGGCTGCCCACAAAGAAGCAGCTCTTTCTCACCAACTTCTACATCTTTCTCCAAGGAAAGATTTCCTTCTTCTTCACTCCATGCTTCCCCAATGGAAGTCATATCAAGATTAAAATACTCTAGAGCTTCTCCCTCTTCAGGCTCAATGACTATCTCTTCCATATCTTCTTCAATGAGAAGATCTTCTTCCTCTACGTCCTCTTCAATGAGGATCTCTCCCTCTATGGGCTGAGCACAACCTTCATTCTCCTCTTTACTACTAATAACAACCATGTGTTTCTCTTGTGGCAACTTCTTCTCTCCATTGCCTTTCAAGACAATGTGCTTCTCCTCAAGCCTCTTACTCTGAAGCTTCTTCAACCATTTAGCATGGTCTCTTGCTTGCACTACTCTTTCCATCATCTTGGTGACCATCTAGTCCCAACTTCTTACTTTCTCCTTATCTTTTCTTTTTCTTCTCTGTTGGAGTTCCCTCCAAGCTTCAGCTGCACCACTACCTAACCTTTTTAGGCATACTTAACCCTCTTGGGGTCTTCTATTCTCCTTTCCATGAAGCAATGCTTCATGTAAAACCCAACTCCTGAATTGCTCAGGATTTTCTCTTTGTGAGAACATGTATCTCTGCTTCATGCTTTTTTGCTATGATATTGGGAAATTTCTATTCTTACAACCATCTTCTTGAAGTCTCTCATGGCCTCCATAAGCTTGTTCTTCTACTTCTTCATTCTTTGGCACTCCATATTTTTTCTCTCCTTCATTTCTCTAAACCTCAAGGCTGAAACTCTTTCTATGAAGATATTTGTGTACCCTTCTTTCAATTTCTTCAGTCATTTTCAACTTTTGTCCACATTCCATCTTTGCATCCATAGCCACAACCACAATTCTCCTCAGAGCTATTCCAGATTCTCCTCAATAACTCTGTCCCATAAGTTCTTTTCTCCCAACATCTTTGGATGCTCTGATACCATTGAAAAATTTAAAAGTTTTAGCAATATGAAAACAAGCAATAAACTGTGCAAAATATTATTGAGCCTGAAAGAACCAATTCTATTCTTCGTTATTCCTTCCCTACCAATTCTTAAAAATGCTTTTCCTTCCCTACCAATTCTTAAAAATGCTTATCCTAAATCTAGTAAAAAGACTATCCTAACTTGACTCACTTTCTGACAAATCTATGACATCTGTCTCCCTTTCCCAGAAATCCTATGACAGTTATAACTACTATTATTAGAAAATAGATTCCCTCTCCAATTTTTAAACTACACAAATAATGCGGAATGAGGAATCAACTTCCATTCTGCAATGTCTTCCCAGGTCCCACTCATAGAACTCTTGCATCAAAGATTGATGAGCTGAAAGTAAAAGGTGTCTTTTCTCAGGTGCTAGAGTATGCTGTTTGAGCTGTGCAAAACCCTCATGAAACTGCTAGAGAGAAGTATGTGCTTGCAATTGATGTTAGACATCCTGGTCTTGATGTCATATCTTGTACAACCACTCCAAAATCTACGTTTTCAGAATGTTTTTGATTGTAAATGTCTATGGCATGAAAAGCAAGCAATTTATATGGCAGGGAGGCCTTGAACCAAAATTTCAAATGGCAGATTTATTGATGATGCCGACCTAATGTTTGCAGCTGCCAGCGGACTGTATGCACATCCATTTAGGCCATTTGAAGGAGATTTCTCACTTTTTATAGAAATTCAATGCACAAGAATCCATAGGTTTCAAATTTCTTGCTTGGAAATCAAGGCAGAGGTTGCTGTGATGTTTGTAGCAGGGAACAGGATGACACAACCAGCCTTTGACATCATAGAGCTGTACAGGCTGATCCCAGCTGCATGGGCTGACCCCCAGAAGCCACAAGTCAATCCCAACTATATGCAAATAAAGAATGGCCTAATAGAATATCCCCCTTGTCTCTTGATAATGGGTGATCTAGACTAGGATAATGAGAGTAGCCATACTAAAGATGCACACCTTAAAGGTTGTAAGTTGGAAAAGATGTGGAACTAGGGAGGCAATAATCCACACTCTATAGAAGATGTAGGGTTCCAAAGCCTAGATCTAGGATAGGGTACTGGCGTCTAACTAGCTCTTGATAGCAAGATGATGTTAATAAGGTTGTAACAAGATATGAATTCTTATGCTAGGGTTGTAACCATAGGTTGTAAGGATTGATGGGTTGTAAATCCCAAATGATGGTTTATATGGCAAGAGCCGATAGATAAATAACTATGTTGCCATGATATAGTGCAGTATGGGTTTGGTTTGTGGATACATCAATTTAAAAAAACCCTTGGGTATGATACGTCTTGGGTACGTCCATGTATATATATATATATATATATATATATAAAAGAAAAATATTAATTTTATATATACACTCACTTTTTAGTCTTTAAGACATACAAAACTGGAAAAATATAGTAGGATCAAGGTTCAAAACATTCAATATGCTTAAAATTTAACATTTTCATTAATCATGTGGCAATATGAATACAAATAATCTAGAATATATCATCTAGATTTCCTCAAAATCAAATTCTTGCATGCCACTCCTGCTAGCTCCACTTTCAATAGCTCCACTCTTCGCTCCTTGTGAACTCCCTTGAAAGCTGAATAAAATAAATAATGCTTGTAAACAACAAGGGCAGCAAGTAATAGACAATGGCTGCCTCCAAATGTAGATCCTCCTTGCAATGAAACTCAAACAATGGCTGCCTCTAAATGTGATGTCTCCTCCTTTGAATGATCAATGAAAAATGATGAAATACATGTACGCTATTGAAACAACGTTGTTGTAATAAAAATGCATTCAAAGGAAATACTTTAATTGAATTTGAAATGCACACACCAAATAAACATAAATCCTCCAATCACCTTGGTTGAGTGGGCCCTTGCTCTCCCTTGGGATTGAGGTACTCTTAACACCAAAATATATTCAAAACAACATCGACTATATTGATTCAAATGAGTTTCCAAAACATATTTCAGTATGAGACTGAAAGTAAATACTAACTGATATAAAATTGTACTGTAAATTACTATCATCAACTACTACAAAATTTCTTCAAGAAGGTGTCTTTATAGACCCAATTAGTTACAAAATGTGCCATGATTATAGGCACCAAATTTAACCAATAACAACCTCATTAAAGCTCATTGAAATCCTATGATATAGCTAAAAATAGGATTCATGTTTGTAGGCTTGTTATGGAAAATCCTCCATGATGGCGTGATGGAAAAAGACTCGGCCTTCTTGATTATAACTTCCCAAAATTGGTAGCAAATGCACATTATTATCCTACACACATGTCATCACATTACTCACAGAAGTAGTTAGTAGGAATTTCTATGGTCAAGAGTTCACATGAAACAAAAACAAGAGAAATGCATCAACCTTACTTAGGATATAACTATATAGAACATCCCCCATGCACTAATTAACATTTTTAGGAATAAATCAATAGCCATATAGATGATATAATAAGTCAATTAATGCACTCATCATCTCCCCTGCACTTTACCTTTTGCATGTCCTCATGCAAACTCATCATCTCTTCCCTGCTCTTTGTCCAAGTTGTTGTGCCATATCATATTCTTCAAATTGGTCTGCATATTGTTTTCTTTGTTCCTTTACCCCGAGTCCCAAGATAATATCTTCCCATGTTGTAAAGCTATCATGAGATTGGGAAACATTATTCTCCAGTAGTCATGGGACTCAAGATAAGGGGTGGTCTCACCTGCATTCCAACCCACTCATCATTGTACTCTTTTTCACCTTTTCTCGACAACTGCCGGATGATTTCAACAAGTGCATCCCCCTCCTCATGCTCCAACTAAGGTTTTGGGGAGAGATCACTTCCCTTCTTTTCAATGGTAGGCTCAATGTATCCCACCATTTATCACAAGCTTGTAGTGCTTCACCAAAATTTGTTGACTATAAACCTCAAAATCTTGAACACATTTTTCTAAAACCTTTGAAGTATTCTTTCCTATGCCATCTGGTAGTAAAGAGACCTGAAATATTTCTTCATAGACACATCATTGTGATGGGTAGGTCTGATGTAGAAACCTATAGTTCAGGGTTTTTGATTGAAAATTTTTGTTTTCTCACCCCATACAATTTGGTTTCTAAGTAATGATTGAAAATCCTTTAATTGAAATTCCCCACAAAAAATTAATGAAGAAATCAGAACATTAGTAACCAACATATTGTGAAGGTAAAATTCACACAACAGATTTTGAATCTCAGGAGTACTCTTTTGATAGATTTCCAAGAAATTTTTTCCATCTGGGGCCTCATAGGGTTCTCTACTACACATCCTCATCAATTTCCAGGCATAAAATTGTTCTTGAATAAACATATTGTAAACAGAGGAGGGTTTCCTATAAGCTAGAAGTTTGCAGGCCATAGGACAAACAAAGTCCATAATAGATTCTAATTTCTTTTTATCACTTGAACTAGCCTCAATCTCTTCCTAAGTTTCTTATTTTCTTTTCCAATTCTTTATTTGAAGAGATAATTGGTCAAAATGAGTAGATAAATCATTCCATGCTTTGAGACCAATATTCCTTTGTCTTTTGAGACTACCAACTTCTACCTTTAAAGTAGTAATTTCCTTAACCTTCTCTACAGTTCTTTGTACAAATTCAGTTTGTAAAGACAAATTAGTATCTTCCATACCTTTCAAATTTTCTTTCAAAGAGGAAATTTCATCTTGGTAATGCCTTAACACTTCATCTCCATGTGGTTCCTTGACCACCAATCTCCATTGCAATAGTTTTTAGAGCTCTGGTCTGTATTTCGGCACACAGGCATTTTTGGAGCTTTAGACTTAATTTTTTCGACATATCATCTGCGAGAGACATGGATTCGACATATCATCATGTGGAGCTGCAGGAACATATGGCATATCATCATGTGGGCTCTTTTCCTCTAGAATTTTGTTGTAAACTCATCAACATTTGACTGATTTTCCAATTAGAAGGAATATCAGTTTCAACAATCTCTTCTATAATTGGGGCAAAATCCACAGGGGATGGTGCAGACTGAGGAACTGCAGGTTTCTTAGAAGCACAAGACCTTCTGGGTCTAGATGAAGTAGCAGTAGATGTAGGTGGGGTAACCTTTTCTTGGAAATTTGAGGGTCAGAGGACTAGGCATCCTGGCTTGTAGATTCTTCCAGTACCTCATTCAAAGGCTTAGGAGTTGACTCCAATTTAGGCTGGGCACTTGGAGGTGGTGCTGAAGAGACTGGGGCAAGAGCCTTTTTAATTTTTTTTTTTTCAAACTTTCCCTGCACTCATTTTTTCTATCTTCCTCTTAGGCCTTGTAAAACACCTGATGTGCACATATCAAATGTATGAGTCTGGGTGTTTGAGGGTGGCTTTACCAGCTCCATTCTTGTATTTTTGACCCACTTTTATAACAACCTCAACAATATATTATGGTAGATTAACCCTAAGTTTAGGGTTTGTGTGACCTTCTTCTTAGATGAGTCAAGATTTTCAATGTATCACCTCCGAGTACTGATGGCTTCCCATCACAAGATAAAATATCTATTAACCCATTTAGCTACTTCTTTTCAAAGTGACCTAGTAAACTCTCCCACTTAATCCCTTTTTGAATACCCTGGGGAGTGAGTATTATCTCTGGCATAACTTCCCCTTGATCATGAAATAAAGGTATCAAATCTTTCAATGGGGCATTTGTAACAATTTTTAGTCCAAAATGGGAGGCCGGATATGGCAAGCAACAATATGATTGTTTATCTCAACTCTTTTACCCCCTATTTTTGAACATGTGCTTCAAAATTTAACAGAATTCATCAACCAGTTCTTCATCAAAACCTTCAAACTTTCTAATGAATTCTAACCAACCTGAGTCATGGAACACTTGTGAGATGGCAACATTATGCACAGGAGGAGCTCTGCAGATTCAGTTCGAATTTTTCTTCTGCCCCATGGCGTAGAAAATTTATGGATGGTGTTACAACAAAGTGGTGGAATTTTTATGTGAAGAACACAAAACAATGGCATGAAATATCGGTAATGGTAGTTTGAAATATACTTTAAGCTCTTAATTACATTGAGTCGGTGCAATTTTGGTGGTGGAAAAGGTTGATAGGACTTAATTTGTATAGAAAGGTTTAATTCATCACATGACTCATCCTATCATCATGAATGATAATGCCACTTGTCCTTTTCAAAAATGTGACACATGTGGTTTATTTTCTCATTATTATTCATTACCTCCCACTTTTGGCATGAGATTTTGATTTATGCCCTACAATAAATGCATCGAGAATTGTGTTTTGATTTAATCATATTAAATAAATGCAATGGGGAGTTCTAAAAAAGCTAATATCCGTAGCAAGGAAGAATGCACTTAACCTTGCCAGCTCAACTCCCCGATAACCGTAGAATTCCATAGAATTCCACATCATGTTCACAAGAATAAATGTGATTAATGTACATTTTAATAATTAACATCCCTAACCTTTATTGAAAGCATGGAATAAAAAAAAAACTACAATCTAAGGGGAAGAGGATCAAAGCATGATCATCTCCTTTATTTGAATTCAAAAACAAACTATTCTTGGTGGGAAGAGCCAAACTCTTCCACTCCATTGAATCCATTTCTTCACATAACAACATATCTTTGGTGAAAGTATCCTTATTTACAGAGGACGTTGATACATCCTTAATCTATGTCCATTCACAGAAGAGTTCTCCTATCTCCATCGATCGGAAATAGTAGTCTCACAAAGCCATTATCATAAACCTTTTTGATTGATCTAGTAGGGTCCCAACCATCTTGTTCTCAACTTTCCTTTGAATTGTTGGTACTTTGAGTCAAAAAGTAAGACCCAATCTCCTTCATTAAACTTTTTGTGCTTGATATGAGCATCATGCCAAGATTTTCTTTGGTGTTGAATAATTTTATTTTTTTGTTGTGCCTCCATCCTCATTTCATCTAGTTCATTCAGTTGCATTACTCTCTCTCATGTTGCGCTTCATCCAACTCAATTCCAACTTTCATTGTTGTCCTCCAAGTCTGCAATTCAAACTCAACTGGTAACAATGGCTTCTTCCCATACACTAGTTCATATGGGGAGAAAACTAGTAGTGGTCTTCTAGGTTGTATTGTAGGCCCAAACTACTTCTGGTAGTTTTGGTACCCAAGTTCTTCTATCTGCATTGACAACTTTAGTTAAAATGTTCTCAGCTCTTTGTTTGTGACTTCCACCTACCCATTGGATTGGGGGTGGTATGGTGATGATTTCCTATGCTTGATTTGGTAGATCTCCAAGAAGGCTTCAATCATGTTAGACATGAATTGAGGTCCCTGATTAGATACAATGGCTCTAGGGGTGCCAAATCTCAACATAATCTTGTTATAAAAAAATTAGCTACAACATCCTCATTGAAGATGCCAATGCTTGAACCTCGGCCCATTTTGTGACATAATCAAGTGCACACCAGCAGGTACTCTTTTCCCATAGGATGGGGGATCAAATGGTCCAACAAAATCAATTCCCCACTTCTCAAATGGTCCTAAGACCAGTTGAGGATTGAGGGGCATTTTAGTGGACAATGTAGGCTTCCCCATTCTCTGACATGCATCACACTACCACACGTACTTCTTGACAGATTTTTGAAGAGAGGGCCAATAGTACCTAGCTCCAAGGACCTTGTGAATTTTCCTCTTCACTGAGTAATGTCCTCTCAGGCTCATCATGACAAGCTCACAAGTATGTCATACACTTCATCCTCTCAAACACACCTGTGAAGAACCATATCAGACAACATTTAAATAAAATTCCATTACACCATTTGTATGTAGCACTATTTTTAACTAATCTTCTTCATTCTTTATTGGTAAAGTAAGTTGGAAACTTCCTTGTAGTTAGGTAGTTAGCAAGATCAACAAACCATGGAGGTTGTGTTGATACTGCAAACAAGTGCTCATCCGGAAAGTGATCTTGGACTACCTCCTCTTCTCTAAAACATTCAATCTAGAAAAGGAAGTCAACAACAACATTGGCCTTTCTAGGCTTATCAATAATAGTTAAGTTAAATTCCTACAAAAGAAGTAACCATCTAATAATTTTTCCCCCTACTACTGGTTTATTCATCAAATATCTTATGGTTGAATGGTCAATATACACAAATATTTTATATCCAGTAATATAATGTCTAAATTTATTTAGAGAGTAAACAACAACTAAAAACTCATTTTTTCCGTAGTGGTGTAATTCCTCTCTGTGGGGGTCATATTTTTTTGTTGATGAAATAGATGGCATACATTGGTCTTCCTCATCCTTTTTTCCAAGAACAACTCCCATTGTTGTGTTAGAAGCATCAATGTGAATATGGAAAGGTTGTCCCAATTGGGTCCTCTCAAAACTAGAGCAAGTGGTTAATTTCTCTTTGATAACTTCAAAATCCTGTTGACATTGAGGAGACCATTCAAAGACACAATATTTTTTCAACAAAGAAAACATGGGTGCAAAATTTTACTAAAATATTTTATGAACCACCTATAATACCCTGCATGTCCAAGGAAACTCTTGATATCAGTTTGATTTGTTGGTGTAGGAAGTTTAGTAATTACTTCTATCTTTTTAGGATCAACCTGTATACCTTTGGAAAAATATGATGACCCAAGACAATTCCTTGATCAACCATTATCAAACATTTTTCATGACTCAAGGAAATTTGGTGTTGCTCACATCTAGTTAACACTTTTTCAAGATTATTCAAAGATTCTTCAAAAGTTGACCCATGGATAGTAAAATCATCCATATAAACTTGACACAAGTCATTTGTAAGGTCTACAAAAATAGCCAAAACTACTCTCTGAAAGGTAGCAGGTGTGTTACAAAGTCCAAATGGTAGAACTCTATATGAAAATGTACCCCAGGACAAGTGAAGGTGGTCTTATCCTAGTCAAGTAGGTGCTATATTGATTTGGTTATATCCACTAAACCCATCCAAGAAGGAGAAATATTTCTTACCCAGATTGTCCAAAACCTGATCAATAAAGGGCAGGGGAAAGTAATCTTTCTTGGTGGCTTTATTAAGCTCCCTATAGTCTATAGATTCTCCACTTACCATTTTTCTTGGGAACTATAACTAGTGGTGATACCCACTGACTATCAGATATAGGATAGATGAATCCTACCTTCAACAATTTTTCTATCTCATTCTTGACAATGTCTCTAAGTGTTGGATTAATTCTTCATTGTGGCTTCCTAAATAGGTTTAACATCCTCAGTGTAAATATGGTGAGTGCAGATGCTTGGATGAATCCCTTTCATGTCAGTATAGTCCCAAGAAAAGGATTTTGAATGATCCCTCAAGATATCTACAACCCTAGTCTCTTGGTTGGCTTCTAAATTGTTACCAATGGTCAACTCTTTTCCTATTTCAATAGTCACTTGTTTAGTATCTTTATAATAGCAAGCTCTACATCAAAATCAAAGAATTCAAGGGAAAAACATGAGGTTGTAGCATGTGCAAAATAGTCATGTTTTCAAGGGACATAACCTTGGCTAAAGGACAATGGAAATCAATGATTGTATGTTCTTCATGATAATCATAGATTTCTTCACAATTTTCAATAGAAATGTCACTTACCAAGGTGATATTATCCATTGAGTCAAAAAATAGTTGTTTTCGTAGCCTCATTTTGAATTTTCATAGCCACAGTTCTAGTTTTTCGTAGCCATGGTATCTTCATCGACATTGTGTATGGCTCAACAATTTCTTCCATATGATTTTTCACTGCAATGGTGGCTAGATAAGAAGAACTCATATTGTTAGTATCTGAAAAATCTACCCATACACATTCACAAACATCCACATATGGTTGGGCAAGGAGGATAAAGTGAAATATTCTTTTCTTTTTTTCCCATTTGAAATAGTCATTTTTCCTGACCTACAATCAATGTATGCAACAACAATAGCTAACCAAGGCCTTCCTAAGATGACTGGGTATCCTAACTTCGAGATTTAGGTGTAAGACCATAAAATCTATAGGATACTCCCAAGATTCAACCGTGACCATAACATCCTCAATCACTCCATCTGGTACAACAATAGATTGATCTTCCAATTGAAGAACAATGGTATTGGTTGGTTGTAATCCTATTAAAGACAACAGATTGAACATATATGTTGTTATAACATTGATGGAAACACCAAGATCTACCAAAATGTTAGATATTGATTGACCATTTACAAAAATAGTAATGACTGGACTCCCAGGATCCCCATATTTTGGTGAAAGAAGCTTTTCCACTACTAGATCAACTAGATTTCCTTCTACTTTGACTATTTTTGGGTACTTTCCTCTTCCTTCCTGGTGTTTTTATGCAATGGCTTCTAATGGTCTGGTTTAACTTAGGAATGTCCCTTATTTCTCTTAGAAGTGGGACCTCAATGTTCATCTTTTTCAGCTCCTGAACTAGTGTTGTTTCTTCCTCATTATGTGTTTCTCTTAATCATTTCTGGGAAAGGAGTTGCATGTACATTCCTATCATTTCCTTGGTTATTCCTAGTGGCTCGTGTTTGTGGAACATGTTTAGTTTCCTTATTTTCCTCAGGTATCTCCTCACTTTCCTCTGGTATCTGCTCATTTTCCTCAAGTATTTTTGTGATAACTATAGGAGGATTTTTTATTATTCTTCCAGACCTCAGCTATACATTATTAATGGCATTCATCTGCATCATCTCACCCTATCTCTGCTTCATTAATTGAAGTTGTTTTTTGATTTTTGGGGTTTGAGACAGGATGGGCTGGGAGTTGAGTTTGTGCTACTTTCCCTTGTTGATAATTTTTTTGTGGTGGAGGCATTAAAGCTTGTTGTTGTTTGTGCAAACCTCCTTGGTTGATTAGAATTTTTGAGGTGCCCATTGTTGATTTTTCCATGGTGGTATATTAGTTGGTGGTGCCCAACCTTGTTGATTGTATGGAGGCACCCATGGTGGTGGTGATAAGCCACCCAGTTTGGTGGTGTCCAATTAGGTTGTCCCCATGTTGGTGGAGGAGCCTGATTGGGCCATGACATCATCCAGGGTTCTGAGTAACAGGTCTAGGGGCATAAGAAAACTAGTTATTTGATCACGCACATGAAGTTTACCTCTGCATTTGATTGAGTTATGGCATTTAATCTCTTTCAGCTGAGGTAGGAGATTACAATGATTGGTATCATGGTCAGAGACATCACAAATCAAGCACATTTTTGTGACATCAAAGGGCATTCTCTCAAAGGATGTCTCTTCCTACATTTAGGACAATATATATCTAAAGGTTCCTTTGCAACATTGTTCTTGGCTTTCATCCCATCTATGGTTGAAGTTAACTATGACAGATGTTTGTTTTCATGTTAGCCATTTCTTCGAGAAGTTTGAGGTACCTAGGGCATTCTTTGATGTTTTTCCTTCACCTTATACCTCCTCTTGTTCTAGAGTAACTCCTACATAACTCAACAAATTTGTGCCATGGTGAGTTTGTGTACATCACCTCCTCCCATGAGATGGAGGAGTCTTTGGTTTCATCATCAAGTCCTTTAAGGAAAATTGTCTTAGTGATTTTTACATTTAACTCATAACCACTCCTTCTATGGAGAAAGAGAAATCTATCTAGATAATCTTCCAAATTTTCATCTTCTTTTTGCTTTATCTGGAAGAACTCTTCTCTCCTATCTCTTCCCCTACTGTAGTAGTCTTGATATTTTTCCAAAAAGGATGTCTCCATGTCCTCCCATGAATGAATGGAGTTAGAGGGAAATCCCATGAACCACCTCATGGCAGAGTCTTTGAGGGTGGAAGGAAAAATTTTGAGTTTTTGGTTGTCTATTTTGTAGTCATATGTCTGGAAAAGAACTTTGAATTCAAATAAGAATTGGTCTGGGTCTTCTATGGACATTCCTCAAAAGATAGGGAGAATGGATGGAGAGATGTTTTTCATGGGTGCATCCTCATCCTCATTTAGGACAATGGGATAAGTAAAGGTTCTACCCAAAGGTTGGTCCTCATCATTCCCATTGTCTCCCATTTCTGAAAGTTGTTCTGGTTCTAAATAAGATGATGTGGACTATTCAGAATTACTCCTAGTGTTGTATTAGATTCAATGTCACTTTTAGTGTTCCCTACTTGTGCTCTGTTTGGAGATATTATTTGAATATTATGAGGTATAAATCTCCCTTGAGTGTCCCGTGGCTGTGCATCAATATTTGGTGTCATGTAAACAAGGCTTAGGACTTCTCTTTCTAATTAGCATAGATTAACTTCACTAACACCCATAACATGTAAGGTGAATAGAATGGTGTGTTGTGCTTATGGTGTCCCTGAAAATGATGCCAAAAATGATGGGTCATTGTATTCTCCAATCATTTAACCAACAGATTCAATTTTTGGTGTCATTATAAAACCAGGGTTGTGTCCTAGGTTGTATGCAATGAAGTCTTATGCAACTCAGTTGTTTTGTGGTGGTTCTTTGGGGGTTTTGGTTGGTGTGGTTCCCCTTGTTTCTCCTCTAATCTATGGAAAGGAAATGCAATGCTAAACTACTGAAATGAAATACATGTAAGCTACTAAAACAATGTTTGTTGTAATAAAAATGCTTTCAAAGGAAATACTTTAACTAAATTTGAAATGCACACACAAATTGAAATACACACAAAAATTGAAATATACACACATTGAATTAAAAAAAAAATTGAAATTGAAATAACACACACTGAATTGAAATAGTAAAGAAATATACTAAAGCAAGGAAATAAATAATTGCATTTAGATAAACATTCAAATCAAAGCATTTAAACTTGAACTTATCAGAAATAATGAGCATGCATGAAACATCAATCCTCCAATCACCTTGGTTGAGTGGGCCCTTGCTCTCTCCTTGGGATTGAGGTACTCTTAACACCAAAATATATTCAAAACAACATCGACTATATTGATTCAAATGAGTTCCAAAACATATTTCAATATGAGACTGAAAGTAAATACTAACTGATATAAAATTGTACTATAAATTACTATCATCAACTACTATGAAATTGTCTTCAAGAAGGTGTCTTTATAGACCCAATTAGTTACAAAATGTGCCATGATTATAGGCACCAAATTCAACCAATAACAACCTCATTAAAGCTCATTGAAATCCTATAATATAGCTAAAAACAGGATTCTTGTTTGTAGGCTTGTTTATGGGAAAATCCTCCATGATGGCGTGATGGCAAAAGACTCGGCCTTCTTGATTATAACTTCCCAAAATTTATAGTAAATGCACATTATTATCCTACACATGTCATCACATTACTCATAAAAGAAGTTAGTAGGAATTTCTATGGTCATTAGTTCACATGAGACAAGAACAAGAGAAATGCATCAACCTTACTTAGGATATAACAAGTAAGACCAACTTCAAGATCTCTAATGTTTTAAGGCCAGATTTATGAGCGCCAATAGACCGAATGAGCAATGATGATATGTTAGAATGAGCGCTAACATGCCAAGCATATATTGCAATCATGTTGGGGCATTTAGTTTCTACTAGTTGATGGTATCGATTGTGGTTGATGCTGTCTGCTGTTAAAAACTGCAAACCAGAGGGTATCGACCATGGTTGATACTGCCGGTGATAAAAAATCATGGGGTCAAAAAGGAAATCTTGATTCCTGTAGGGAGACTCAAAGCTGCTAAAAGGTGTCATGATGAAGGTATGTGTGTGCTGAAAGTGGGTATGGAAGTGATTGTAAGAGGATAGTAAGGTGATGTCGTAGGGAGGTTGTAAAAGACAATTGTAGATGTATGAAAACATGGGAATTATGATGTAATCAAATTACATATAAAGGCTCTCTCATAAGTGCCAATACTAACCAACTCAATGCAACTAGTGAAAGTTGCATGTAATGTATGCACCCTATTTTGCACGGGTGCCAAATTAAATATAACCAATGATGATGACGAGGATATCCAAAAACATGATGAGACCACCTCACAACCCCCTTTGACTCCTTAGACTCCTTTACATCTCCCTTAGGCTCTTCCGAACGCTGTCTCGGAATCCTTTTTCTTTCTTCCTTATTTTTACCCCTTTTTCGCTATCCGGCACAGATATCGCCGCGGCTCCCCCGCAGCGGTTCCGCTTTAAGTAGTGGCAGTTTTGTCTCCGTTGCGGTAGTTGCGTAATTGCCTCGTGCAGAACCGGCGGTTCCGTCTCCAGTACATCTCCAGTTTAAACTCAACTTGCCTTTCATAATTTTTGATCTTTGTTTTCACCATGTACATGTTTGACCTCGTTTTTAATGCCCAGTTCATCAATCCTACCCCCTAACACTTGAGTTTACCATCTAGGGATCTAATCTAAGCCATAGATTTAATTTTTGATCTAGAGTTAAGGTTGAGATCACTTAGAGGCTTTCTATTAAGCAAAATTAAGCGCTCATTTGTTGCCCCACAAATTTTTGAAGCTCTTTTCAGAGAATACTGCTGCTGCTACTGCTTTTTCCATCAAGAGAAAGAAAGACCAAGCCCAAGGGAGATTGCTTTCTGTATTAAGCACCCCAAGGACCTTGATTTGCTGCTATTACCAAAGAAGAGAACACAATGGCTTCCAGACTAGTCTTCTGCCCCTTGAACCAGCCACAGATCTGCTGTTTGTTCTTTTTCCAAGGCACACCAAGATTCCATTTCTTCCCACTCCACGATTACCTTCACACCGGCCGTCAAGAGCATCAACTAGAGTAGTTTCCTAAGGGTATAAGTACACAAAGTTCATATCATCTCCATTATGCTTGCAAAAAGAGGTTGGGTTTGAATCAAGTTTGTTTATTTACATTTTAGTCTAGATTTAGATTTCTTCTTTTGATATTAATCAGAAAACCATAAAAAATTTAAAAAGTGTTAGATTTGTTTTGATTGAATTCATGCATTGTAGCTTAAAAGAGTAAAACCTCCATGCTCCGGTTTCTCCCATCTCTGGGATTAGACCTAGATTTAGAGTAGGATCATAATTTGTTGCATTTAAAATCTAGGATAGTTTAATTTCAGAGTTTGCATATTAGAAAATACAAAACCCCAAAAAGATAGTTAGATTTGTTTATGAAATTGTTCTAGGATAAATACTTTCAATTATAGAATAGGTAAACCATAGTCTAAATTGTAGATCCTAATTCACACAACACTCATCTTTCCAATTCAGCATTTAGTTTAGAGGGATCACATTCAAACAAAGTACAAAACCAGATCTGAAAAAAAAAGGTTGTTCTAGGATAGTTGTTGCTTTCATCTCTTGTTTTGTGGCAAGTTCTACTATAGAAAAGTACAAGTTAGCTTTCTACTGTAGATCCGAATTTGTTTGCACATTTATTGCATCGTACAAACCCCATAAAACAACAAAAACATAGATAGTTTCATTCTTATAAATTAGAGTAGTGAAAGAATTAATAGCTGATTCTCATTACATGCAATCAACCGGTATCTAAAGCTTTTCTTGTCAACCGGTACTTAGATTTGTCTGTGTATCATTTTGTTTCATCTTCATAACTCATACAAAAACCAGCCAAGATAAATACGGACAGCAGGTCCAAAAACTTGAGTTATAGACAACAAAACACACGGCTTTAAGACCTAAACAAGCCTAAAAATCAATAACAATCTTGCAACAACCACCACACATAGCAACACTATTTTTGGTGCAAGAGAACAATAAAAATAAGACAAAAAAGCTTGTTGATCCTCGGGACAACAAGTCACTTTTTAAAAACATTATCACAAGACATCTCCACAACTCCAGTTCTAGCTTCCTCGTGTTCCTGTTCCGTTCGGACAACAAAACATCCAAGATGACATCTTGTGCGAACTCATATGAGAGGTATTTTGTTCTTCACCATCTTCATCACAGATCATCCTCCAACTTCTTCTTGACGGTGAGGCCCCCGCAAGACAACAATCACTTTCGACCTCTCATTAGACAACTACTCCCATTGGGGATTTGAGTGCTCTTAGCTTGTATAGCATCCTCTACCACTCCCTTCCACACGTCCTTACCGGATGAGGGCCAACCTACTTCAAACAATCGTTTCATCCGAGTTGCACAACCCCTCATAGATCAGGACATAGATCTAGGGATTCGCGTTGTTATCATCTTTGACTATACTATCCACCATGATCAAGTTTGTTGAAGCTTCGCTGCCCTTGACAAGCAGGTTTTACTCTCTCGAGAACATGGGCAGAGGAATCTCCTTTTGGCTTGTTTGCATTCCCACACCCCAATTCACACCATCCTTACACTATCCGTAGCTCTTGCCCACTACCATCCCATCATCCTCTATGTCAACTATCTTGGCCCAGACTAATGAGGAGTCGAGTGCACACGAAAGGCATTCATGTTTTTTGCCGTGTGCAGTAACCATTTTTGGTTACTCCCCGCTCTCGACAATGTCCTCGAGGAGACTGCTTCGGGTAAGCCAATGTGCCAATAGTGCCCACAAAGAAGAAAATTCAGTAAAGTGAAAAATTAGGTGTATATAATAGCTAGCTAGGCTGAACTCCACCCATCACAGACTGCCCCACTGCCACCAAGCCTACTTCAGTCACCTGGGCCAGACCCCTAACCATCAGAAGCCAACTTCGAGTCATCTAGGCTGACCTCTAGCAGCATTGGTTTAGTGTTTTAGGTTAAAAACAAACACATTCTAGTAAGACAGCGATTTTGATGGTATGATCTATTTTTAAGTTTGAGATTTCTTGACGTTGGGGACAAGTGCATGTCACAAGCTGTTGGTAGTTGTTTGGATGAAGTTGTGGCATTATTCAGCAGCATGAGAATTCCATATTTCAAAGTCTAAAGATGAAATACATGCGTAAAGTTGTGAAAGACAATCTTCTAGAAGTAAATTCAGAGGTAAATTGTGGTCCATTTGAGAAAGCAAAGGACAACGGTTGATGTCTCTGGTTTGGTAGGATGTCCAAATTTCATCATCAGCCATTTATATTGTTTAGATCCGATCTTTTCACCAATAGAAAGGTCACTTGGAGTCCAATTCAAAGTTGCAGCTCTCAAGACTATTGGAGTGGAGAATACTCATCCAAGATCAATTCTGCATACCAAAACCACAATGATAAACTAGGCCATTATGCACTACAAGTTTAGACTCAAGATTATGCATAAAACTTCGAGTATATGTCTGTGCATATATCTCTCATCTCTGTGATATTTTACAATTGGTACCTTGGAATAAATAACCAAGTTGACTTTGTTACTCAACTATATGTGGTTGGAGGAAATGACTAATCATGCACAAGAGAACAAATCTTACATGCACAATAACAGAATGCCCCAAATAACTCTCCAACTAAAAACAACTTGAGCTAGTTTAAGCTTAACCCTATTTTAGTGTGAACCTAGAAAAAACCAACCTAGATAGCTAAAGACCAATCCTAGTCTTGTGTGAACGCACCGAGACCCTCCTTTAAGTGGAAAATTAGGGAGAGAGAAAAGAGAAGCAAAGAGGTAGATCTTCAGATATGGGTTTCAACACCTAAGTCTGATCAGGTGGTCATTTACAAAGAAGTGTAACTAAAAAAATGAGTCATCACAAGGTTTCTCAAAAAAACCGTGAATCAACATAAGTGTTTGGAAGTTCTGAAATATGCTGCAAGGCGTCCCAAGGAGTAGTACAACATATTAGTAGAACACAATGTTGAAGAAGGTGCATTGGATGGAATGAAGGCCATCCCACAAAATTCACTAGATGGACCTAAAGCCACTGAAGGTGGTTTGGATGCGGTGAAACCCATCACTTAAGATGCACTGGATGAGATGAAAGCCATCATTGAAAATGCAAGAAGTGCAAATAAAAAACTGGTGAAGAATGAAGAGCTGCAAGAGTAGTTTGAATCCACTACTCATCAATGAAGAGGTGACAAATGCAGGGAATGCTAGACCATACCATTGTTAAGAGAAGGGATGATGGTACAAACAACTTCCCTAAAGCGAAGGCCATCAATTACATAAAGTAGATGTTGTAATGTGCTATGTGGTTAGCAAGGAACACGACACTTGAAGAAGCAATATGTGCACACCCCCCATAGTGCTGAATGGTTGAATTGATAAAAAAAGTCTGCGAGTGGTCAAATTCACTACTCAAACACTCAATATTGGATGCACTAAGATAGCTCTTAAAAAGTGACCATCAATGTCAAAGAATTGTTGACAATACAAAATTAAGATCTCTCAAGGATGGCCTTAGTGGTGATGGGACATTCTAGCAACTAAAATAGAGAAAAGGGCGGGTAGAATAGAGCGTGTGCATGAGGTAGACGAGGCTTATCCCACGACACTTTATGATTCAGTGCGAGAAAAAAAATATTCCCCAAAAAACACCAAATGAAGACAAATAGATGCTGGAGACTCTAGAGCTTTGTCAATCTGTTGAAAAAAGCGATCAATAATGTAAGAGTTGCTACAAATACAAGGGAACACTATCAAATAGAGTTACACCAAACACAAGGGTACATCAGTAGGTAGAACAAGCAATGTGTGGATTATGAAGCTGAATAATGGAGGTACTACACCGAAAGAGTCCACACAAAGAATGCTTATGAGGACACCACAATTGATGTGAAATCCATCCCAGATATATACAAATGGTAGAAGAAGATGCTTGCATATGATTTGGTGTGAAGTGCACAAACAGTGCACGGGAGGAAACATTTGAAAGTATGCCAGAAAAATCATGCCTAACTGAAGCAGTCTCAAGACTCTGATAACTGAGTGAAGGTGTAACAAACTCATGTGCTGGTCAATATCCTCACGAAGAGTAGAGCAAACAAAAAGTTGAAGTTCTGCTTGCTTGAAGTGGTCCTAATAAAGATGGAACACCTACTTGATAACCAATGCCATGGCGAGCAATCCAATGAATATGCAAGATAGGAGAAACTATGCCCTCTGAATGTTTAACGTAACTTTGCCAAGGTGACCCATGGAATGGAGTATATGGGAACCAAAGGCAGCTGTATGCTTCTCAAAAGAACCAAGCACATATGCAGGTGAATCTGAAGTGGGAGGTGCAGAAGATGCAACAACAAGAGCATCAAATATTGTATGTGATTTAGATATTGATGAATCAAGGTTTGTAAGTGTAGGAGTATTGAATGTAGGTGGGCTAGGCATACAGGAATGTATTTCCAACACATCAATCTGTTGTTCCAGACTTGCAACTTTGTTTTGTAATGTGAGTATGAGGGCATCCTTGCTGGAAATGAGGGAGAGTCAAAAGGAACTTTGCTTCCAAATTTCCCTATCCTCTTTACAAAGCTGATCATGTCTTCCTGGAGTGAACAAATTTCAAAGAAAAGCATTACATTTTTGGCTGCACGTCAGCATCGGCTTGCATGAGGGTATGTAGATCATGGCATGAAGCCATTATGATAGCAAAAAAATGGACTCCCCCTCCCACCTCACCACCCCCTCCCCCTCTTTAGAAAGGAATTTGCCTTTTAAAAATAATTCCCCCTTTAAAAAAATTGCTCCCCCTTAAAACTAAAAGAATCACCCTTCTTAAACAATAACACAATAAAGTTGACTAAGATTAAATAAGCACCTGGCCTTTACAAAATAGTTTCCCCACCAAAAACAAACAACTTACATTAATAAAGGACCCCCAATGAACAAGCCCCTTAACAAAGCTTTTTGTTATTTATTTTGACAAAGGTAGGGACTCAACCTCTTGACCCATAGAGCAAAAGGTTTAACAAAATGGTATTTGCCGTTACTCCAAGCTGTTATACTTAGTATTTATGTCCAGTGTCCACTCTAGGTTAGAAGTGGTCTTTAGCTATCTAGCTTGGTTTTGTCTAGGTTAACACTAGATTAGGTTTAAGCTTAAATTAGCTTGAGTTATTATTGGAAGGTTATTTGTGACATTTTGTTATTGTGCACGTAAGAGTTGTTCTCTTGTGAATAATTAGCCATTTCCTCCAAACACTTATTCTTGAGTAACAAGCTCACCTTGGCTATTTATTCCAAGGCACCAATTGGAAAATATCATTGAGATGAGAGACATACACAGGCATATACTTAAAGTTTTATGCATAATCTTGAGTCTAAACTTGTGTATAATGACCTAGGTTATCACTGTGGTTTTGGTATGTGGAGTTGATCCTAGATGAGTATTTACAACTCCAATGTGGCATCAGAGTTAAATTCCTACAGCCATTACTCAGTGATTTTTTTTTGAATTTTTATTTATTTATGGCCATATGGCTTCTGCCACTGCTACAACAATATTATTTAATTGAAATAGTGGCAGCAGGGTGCAACACAACAGAGTTTGAGCTCATCATCTAGACCTTTTTATGGTAGTGATTCTTATAAAGGTGCAACACTTGCTTCAGTTTCTATTATTGCATATCCGGGTTCCCATACGGAGGATTTTCATTTGGATCAAGTTTTTCTTTGTTAGCATTAGTTTTGGCGTCCCCTCCGCTCTGCCACTGCCTGCCTCTGGTGCTTCCTTTTAACTATTTTAATGTTTTGGCTGCTGCTTGGGGAGTGACGCTCTGACCTTTTCTGTCTACTCGTTCTGCTATGGCATTGTTCCTTGCTAAAAATGTTTTGGTTCCCAATATGAAGGCTGCTTTGAGAGCTGCATATGGCACATGGATTTCCTTGTATGAGATTCCAGCTGGTGCTTTTGCAGAAGTTATGTCTGAATTTCCTGGCCTGTGATGGTTCACCAATTGCTTGACCTCTCTACCCTATATGCCCCCTGGCCATTGGCTGATTGTGTTTCTCCCCATTGCCGGCATGACCCAACACGACATCCCGGCCAAACGCTGATCCACTCTACCTGCTACATTAACTGCCTCGTTGGCATCTGCATTGTCATTTACGATGGCCTACATGGCCTCTCTGGCCAGACACAAATTTTTGACAGCTGTACAGAACGCTGTCTAACCACCAGCGACTCCTCTCCTTGCAACTCCCAGCCTTGCTGTTTTGCTATGCATCAAATTTTTGGATTGGCTTTGTATGATTATAATTGAAGCGTTTGAAGTTGCCACTTGCATTATGATCCTCTTCATGGTCTGCTCTGCCATTGACTGCTCGCCCTCTTCCCTCACTGCAATCGCCTCTGCCGGCACGCTCACCATTGGCACTACGCGCTTGCTGCCCTCTTCATTTTGAAGCCAATTGACATCTGGCTGGCCACCACCTGCGAAAGACGTCCTCTCAACCCATGACACAAAGAAAAGGTTTTTATTTTAATTTTTTTACTACATGTTTTAAAAGTCAAAAGAAAAACTTTTACGCAAACAAAGACACCTTATTTTGGTGCAAAAGAGATTTTATTTCATTTTTCTAATTTTAGTTGGACCCTACATTTGAGTCTTATGCTACTTTATGTCTGTTGTCAGCAGAATGCCAAATTCTTTAGAGGGGGGATAGATATAGGCTATAGTTATCGTGACTTGTACTTATCTATGCTGAGTTGATAAATTGAGTATTTAATAAAGGGATGATTATAGAAACGTATAATGTACATTGTACTGCAACTCTTGATTCAATTTCTGGTTTAATGATATTTGGAAAGTTTACACATGTATGCACTGTTGCAACTGTTGTACGAACTGTCCCCTTTCAGAGATGTATGTTTTGAGTTGATACAATTACAGTTGTCCATCCGTGTGTCTCGAGTGTCATATGTGAATCAGGCCTGACCATAGCAAATTGGAAATAATGTACATTGCAGTCATGATCAATGGAGACATTTGTACTATCTTGTGTTTATTTTTTGTACATGACAATTGTGCATATCTCTTGTAGATGATTCTTGTGTGTGTGTGATGTTTCCTTATACAAGTTTTTGTAGAACTTGTAGCTAAAATACAGGCAGCCAATGTAATTCCTCCAGAATACATTCAGTTTACTGAAATATTATGCTACACTGTTTTAGTTATTGGTAGTTATTGGGAGTAAATGGTTTTAGCTATAGTCATGCTAGTTTCCAAGCCAAACGGATGTAAGGATTTATGCTACCTTGATTAATGATGATGGAGCGGTACATTCTGTACAAACTGTAGGAACATTCACCAGTTAAGTGCTTAATCTTTCATGCTTGACCATTCAGGTGCACTGACATAGGATTTCTGGCAAATGGAATTCAGTATGAAGGTTCATTGATTTGCATAAGCAATTTGATTCTTTCATGGAGTCCTAAGCGACTTGCCGATGTAACTCCTGACAGGTAAACTAAAATTTGATTGAAGTTGTTTTGTTTAGCTTCCATGATTACTTATTTTGTGGGGAAAGTTTCCCATTAATGGATCATAAAATTACCTAAAACTTCCTTTAAGGAAAATTCTGCTTGTCTAAAATATTTAAATATACAAAATTCAGTCCCTAGAAAACAGCCAAAGAATTTACCATGTACTTTCCATCTACTTTATACAAAGCAAAAAGAATGTGAAGTACAAAAATTGTGTAACATGGCCAATAAAAAGGGATAAATATCAAAGTTTGGCAAACTAGTTTATGGTCATGAGAAAACATATAAAGAAAGTACAGAAGGAGCTGAAACTGAAACTGAAATCAAACAGGATTTGACTTCTGCAAAAGATTAGCTCAGCTCATTGCAGGTCAGGATTTTCTCCAATAGCTGGATGAGATCATTACCATATTGCCCTCTGCCCCTTTCTTAATGAACTGATCTTTTCTGAGCATGGATGTACTTAACACCCTGAACCTTTGTTTTCCCATAGCATTTTAGTTCTGTTTGGTGGTCTTTTTTTTGTGGTCAACTGGCCAAGTCTCGCCCATGTCTTGAAAATACACTCCAATGGTCACGGTGTTATAGAGCATTCTCATGGGTGCTCTTATATATCATGGCAGTGCTTTCCTATCTCCATTAAAACGCCCATCTCCCTTTCTTATTTCTTTGGCTAAAGTAAAAGCATTTTTTCTATGGGACGATGTAGAAAACAAATTCTTGATCTCCGCCTTCACCTAGCCTTCACTTGCAGGTTTTGATGTTTTTTTCCAAAAGCTATTTTTTTGGCTGTAAAACTTTGTTTTTTTATTGGTCTCATTTTTCACTTTAATCTAGAAATTACAAAGCATAGTTAGACTAAAACATTTTCAAATTGAAGATTTGAAGCCATACTCTGCAGCAGAATAGTTAGGGCACATTCGTCTACTCTATGACTTTTTTCACTATTTTTATGCTTTTGCATGTTCCTTTTACATGACAGCCACACGAGGTATTTTTTGTTATTAAATTTTATTGCTAGGATTAGGGTTTAAACTGCAAAGTTTAAGCACTAATCCTAATGCTTGTAATTTTAATTTTATTCTTTGTTTTCTTTTAAAAGTTACCAACCCTAACCCTAAACTAAGCAAATAGTTTAGGCCCTTAGCATTAGTGTTAGGGCATTTTATTTTTAGGTCTGTTATTAATTTTTTAGTTTTTACTTACCCTAACTCTGTGTTTTTAATTGTTTCAGCTAATAATGTTGTGGGAATGGAATTTTGCATGGGTTATTGTAAATTTGTACCCAATTCGTCAAAGTTGACATGACCTTTGTGAAGCTATCAAGGTATGAAGTGGCGGCTTGTAAAAAATGCCTTGATGATGTAACCCACCAACCAATAGTGGTTCTTGAGGCCTTTGCGGAGAACGAAGTGCAAAAGGAAGACTACTATTGGATCATTCACAAGGTACTCTGATGATGCTTATGAGGAGGAACTTCCACATGATCTGTAGCTGTAGCATTATGCTAATGCATTCGTACCTTTTTCCTTCCAAAAGCCTAATACTAGTTGGGGCAATGTGGATGCTTGTTTTGCGCCACACACTATTGTATATCAGCCAAGTTTGGAGAGCATGGGGTGGAAGAAAAGTGCACATTTACAAGCTAAAAAGGAAATAGCTGATTTTGATACCATTAAAGCATCCCTTTCTCTGTTGCAAGGTTCCCCTATTGACTACCAATGCTTCATGTAGTTACTGCTGCATGCCCTGGCTTTAAAGCCCCATTATACAAAAACCTTAGGGTTGAAATATTAAAAGAAGCGGTGTAGGATATGAGTGATGTACTTGCAAAGCATTGTAAAGATTGGTAAAGGCATGCTACAGTATTATGTTCGATGGGTGAACAAATAGAAGGAACTCTACCTTAATCAATTTCCTTGTGGCATTAGAGAGTGGAACAATCTTCTTCAAATTTGTGGATGCATCTGACAAAGCAACAATAACACATACACTTTTTTAATCCATTTGACGTGGTTGGGCCACAATATGTGGTGTAATTTATTACAGACAATGTTGTTGATTGTGTGGATGCAGGGATACGTTTGATGGAGTGCACTATTATGTTATGGAGCTCATGCGCTGCATATTGCTTTGATTTAACCTAAGAATATATTGGCAAACTTCCATGGGTTAAGTCAGCAATAGAGAAGGGAAGATCAATCATGAAATGCATATATAGCCACTCTAGGGTTCTTAGCGTGTTGAGGACTTCCATTGATGGAAAGGAAACTTGTTCTCCCAAGTATGACTAGATTTGCATCCCACCTTCTTGCATTGCAAAATCTATGTACACAAAATATGATCTTGAAATGAAAGTTTGTTTCATCTGAGCGGGTAGAGTCCAACTTCGCCAATCAAATGGATGGCATAAACATTCTAGGCCGTGTTTTTGATGATTTGTTTTGGATGGTTGCACATGAGATTGTGCAAATTTCAAAGCCATTGATGAAATTGTTGATAATGGTTGATGGGCAAAAAATTCCCCATGGGTTGTTTTTATGAAGCCATGGATGGGGTGATGCCAATATGGGAGGTCATTGATGCAAGTGGGACTGACATGTTTTTTTTCATCTTCATGTTGTTGGATACTATTTAAATCAACATTCTTTTATAATGAAAGATTTAAGGATGATGCTAAGGTGACAAAGGGCCTATTGAAATGCATTGGAACATTTTTCCATAATGCAGATGATATATACCTGCCTATAAACATATTAATCCAATATGAAATTTAGAATACGACAACAATGAAATGGAAAATAATTATATTGCATTAAAGAGATAAGAATCACACTACATATCACAGGCCTCTTTGAGGGGGCAACTTACATTGAGCAAGCTCAATACAATATAATTTGTGGATACCTTTACGCTATCCTATGCATCACATTTATACTAATTCTGTTCTAGCCAACTACTATTATTTATGCATGTTGGATTATTCTAAATAGCTCAAGGGACGACTTACAAAACATATGCATTTGTAGCTTCTGTTAATAACAAAGATAATAAAGAGTTAGGATGAAGGTGTCCTAACATGCCCTCCCTCTTGAAAAGCTTTGCCCACAAAGCTGAATGTTAGGAAATTGTTGCTGAATTTGGTGAAGGGGCTCTTGAGTTGCATTCAGTTGATGGAGTTGTCGCAAAACCGGCATGAGTGCTTATCCAAGATTGCTTCGGTTCGAGAATGAGGGATCCTTCGGCATCGAGGTCGATAAGTACTCTCGGGCGGTGACTTGTTGCCGAGAACTTTCTTCAAACACGAGACATGTAAGTGGAAGTTCTAGCTTGTAGGTGATAGGACCAATCTTTTGAAGAACCTTGTAAGGGCCATAGAACTTAGGGGCAAGGTTCTTGTGACATTTCATTTTCAAGGACTTGTTTACAAGGTTGTAATCAAAGGAGAACCAAATCCCATGTTAGAAAGCACATTCGGAACGGTGCTGATCAGCCTTTTGTTTCATGTGGTTATTTGCCATGTGGAGATTTTCCTAGAGGACTTGTAAAACATTTTCCCATGTGCTAAGAGTGGTGTCAACTTCTTGTACTTGAGAACTTCTGGAATATAAGAGTGAAGCGATAGTGGCTTCGACCATGGAGTGCTTCATATGGGGACATTTTGGTGGCTGTGTGATATGTGGTGTTGTACCACCATTCTGCAAGAGGTAACCACTTGAACGAATGTTGTTGATAATCATAAGTGAAGCATTGAATGTATGTTTCCAAACATTTGTTGACTATTTTGTTTGACCATCTCTTTGCGCATGATATCCAAAGCTCATTTTTAGTTGTGTCCCCGTTTGTCTAAATAATTTTGTCTAGAAATGATATGTCAAAGTTGAGTCATGATTAGAGACAAGTAGGAATGTCATGAAGGCGGAATATTTGGTAAAGAAAGGTTTGGGTGATGGTTTAAGAGGTGCAGGGGTGAGCAAGGCACGTAAATGGTCGTATTTGGAGAGGTGATCCACCACCTCCAATTAGACTGGTTTACCCCAAATTTGAGAAGGCCCTTAACAAGACCATTGGAATATCCATCCAAATCCTTGTAGGAATGGGAAGTGTTTTTAACAAGCCGGGAGTTTCCACTGTTTCGCCCTTGTGACGTTGCAAGTAACACATTCTTTATCAAGGTACTTGATGTGCTACTGCATTCCATGCCAAAAGAAATTCCGATGAGTCTGCTCATATGTTTTCAAAACCCTCGAATGACTAGCTGAGGGTGATGCCTGTAGTTCAAGAAGAATTTGTGTTGCAACACTGACTTGCTATTTAAAATCACATGTCCTTTATATTGTAAATAATGTCCATCCCAAGAGTAGTTGGGTGGTGAAGCAAGATCAACAGATAATTGTTGGATGAGTCATTGTGTGGCAGGATCATGTTGCCATTCCTCCTAGATATATTGCATCCATTTTGGGAAGAGGTATTGATAAAACACATAACAAGGCTTGATCCTCATATTTGCAATTGAGTGCATCTCGTAACCACTTTCTCGCTTCCTTGCTTATAGGTGATTTTATAATCATACCCCATGAGTTTGGTGACCCATTTTTGCTAATCTAGCAAGGATGCCCTTTGTTTTAGGAAGTATTTCAGATTGTGATGATCTGTTTTGATGCAAAATGTCACCAATCAATTATGGTCAAGTACTTGTTGATTGAATGCATTATGGCCATCATTTCTTTTTCATAGGTGGAGTGTACCAAATTTTTCCTAGAGAGGGCCTTCTTTGGTGAAAGTGATGGGGCAACCTCCTTGCATGAGGATGGTGCCAAGTCCATTGCCATGTGCATCGCTTTCAATAATGAATGTCTTACGTAAATCTGACTTTGCTTCAAACATCCAATAGGGTTAGCATAGAGACTTCTTCGATCGTGCACTCACTTCCACATACAACCTTCATACATCTACCTCAACAACTCCATTGTCCAAGGAACTCCTACTACGTAATCTTCTTCCAAAGTGATGAACACACACTTATATTGAGGGGGGGGTGAATCAGTATAAGATAATCTTTTACTTATTTAAAAACTTAATAACCACAATAACAACAATCACACAAGATCTAACAATTATGAAACACAAGATTTATGTGGAAACCCTTTCGGGAGAAAACCACAAAGAAAAGACTGTTTGATCTACTGTCCAAATCCAATCATAAAATAATAAAAGTCTCTTACAAAAATTTGTAGGCACCAACCCACTGGAGACACCAATCTCCACTGTTAAGCAATTTGTAGGCACCAACCTATTGGAGACACCAATCCCCACTTCTAAGCACCAACTTAGTAAGAGACACCAATCTCTTCTCTTAGGAAGCACCAACCTCAAAAAAAAACTTCTTCAATGGATGACAATTAAATAGATAAAATCTGTCTTGAATGATCTTTTATTTTTCTCTCCTTTAGAAATCTGCTTGGGTTTGAATGATATATCTTTATTATTCCCCACATATTTTCTTTTCAACTACATCTCCTTTTATACCTTCTCATGTCACTTTGAAGGGGTGTGATTTCTCCCAAGGGACACTCTTTATTTTCTTGGGCGTTAGACATGGGTCGGCCCATAATTTAAATATTAACACCAAAATAGAGGGGGTCGGCCAACATTCTTCAATGATCATAAACTTGTCTTTAATGCCTTGGAATGGTGCGATCTGCCCTTGAATAATGGAGATTCCTGATTATGTTTGGACAAAAATTAGTGGCCTCGCCTTCAATGACCAGATAATGATTTCCTTTGATAGCAAATTCTTTTGACATCAATGACAATTAATCCAAGAATCTCCCCCTTTGTCATTGATGACAACCTTGCATAGAGGGGGCCGCCAACATTCTTCAATGATCATAAACTTGTCTTTAATGCCTTGGAATGGTGCGATCTGCCCTTGAATAATGGAGATTCGAAACTGATTTTGTTTGGACAACGATTAGTGGCCTTTGGCCTTCAACGATCAAATAATGATTTCCTTTGATAGCAAATTCTTTTGACATCAATGACAATTAATCCAACAATCTCCCCCTTTGTCATTGATGACAACCTTGCATAGAAATAACTTGTGAATATAGCAAGAACATAATGCTCCCCCTTTCTGTAATTCTCCCCTTTGACATCAATGGAAAAGAAACCACAAAGCTGTAAAATAATGCAGTGATTAGCTCCCCCTGACATAATGCTTCTCCTTAAGAACTTAGTGACTAGATGAAAAAGATATCACCCCCAACTTCTGTTTGAGATATTCAAAAGTTTCTTTTGGAAGGGGCTTTGTGAAAATATTTGCAATCTGTTCTTGTGTGGCAATGTATTCCAACTTGACTTGTTGTTTGCTACTTGCTCTCTTAAGAAGTGATATTTGATTGGAATATGCTTCATTCTGGAGTGCATAACAGGATTCTTCGAAATGTTTATTGCACTTGTGTTATCACAAAATATTGAAATTGGATGAACATATTCTACCTTAATATCTCTCAGAGTTTGCCTCATCCAAAGAACTTGTGTGCAACAAGATGTTGCTGCTATGTATTCGGCCTTTGTTGTGGATAGAGAAACAGAAGCCTGTTTCTTGCTTAACCAAGATACAAGACTGCTACCAAGGAAAAATGCTCCTCCACTTGTACTCTTCCTATCATCAATACTTGCCAGCCCAATCTGCATCAATATATGTTGCTAGGGTGAAATCTTCACCTCTTGGATACCACAAACCAAAATCCAAAGTGCCCTTTAGATATTTAAATATCCTTTTAATTGCTTGCACATGGGTTTCTTTTGGTGCAACTTGCTTCCTTTGGGTAATCAATTTCTTGTGCTCTTTCCTTTTGATACCTAACTTCATCCACTTTTACATTTGCACTCTCAACAATCTTTTATTATAGCATCTATAGGCCTTGCTTCTTGAAGAGTAACCAAGGAAGATACCTTCATCAAATCTGGAGTCAAATTTTCCCAAATCCTCATCATCTCTTCTTATGTAGCATTTGCTTCCAAAAACTTTGAAGTACTTAACTGTAGCTGGTCTACCCTTCCATAGTTCATAAGGTGTTTTACTATTGTTGATTCTTATTTGCCCTCTGTTCAGAATGTAGACTGCTGTATTAATTGCTTCTCTCCAAAATGTGTCTGACAACTTAGATTCATTCAACATTGTTCTTGCCATTTCTTGAACAGTTCAATTCTTTCTTTCAACAACTCCATTCTGTTGTGGAGTCCTAGCAGCTGAGAGATGTCTCCTTATTCCATGATGCTCACAAAATTCTTCAAATTCATTTGAAGTAAATTCTCCTCGATCCGATCTTAGGCACTTGATTTTCAAACTAGTTTCATTTTCAACTAAGGATTTGAATGCCTTAAACTTCTCAAATGCTTCGGATTTCTCCTTTAGAAAAGTAACCCATGTCATTCTAGAATAATCATCAATTAGCAACATAAAATAACTCTCACCTTGCAAACTTTGTGTCCTTGTAGGCCCACAGAGGTCTATATGGACAAGTTCTAATGGTTTTGATGTTGAGTACTCCTTTGATTTGAAGCTTTCCTTGTTTGTTTCCCGTGTTGACATTGCTTGTAGATAGTGTTTGAAGGCTTAACAATCCTTGGCATATCCCTTACAACTTGCTTAGTACTAATTTTTACTAGATTATCAAAGTTTATATGACCCATTCTTCTATGCCATAACCAACTCTCATCTGCTTGTCCCATGTAGCATTTTTCTCCTTTGATCTCACTAAGGATGTAAAGGTTATTAGCTGTTTTGCTTGCATCTGCAACTAGTTTTCTGTACTTGCCTTCCTGATTTCACAACCTTCATCATGAAATGTGAGGGTGTGTCCTTGATCACACATTTGACTAACACTTAGAAGATTATGCTTCAACCCTTCAACATACAAGACATTTTCAATTTTTGTTTTTCCATTGTCAAGGCTAAGAGTACCTTTACCAGTTATCCTCATTTGTAGCATTGTCTCCAAATTTTACTGTACCTCCATTTACTTCTTTCAAAGTGAGGAATTTGCTCTTGTCCCCTGTCATGTGGCTTGAGCAACCACTATCAATGTACCATTGATTTCCTTCATTTTGAGCATGAAAGGCAGTTTGTACAAGCATGGATTTCTCCTTTTCTTGCTCCTGCTTCTTTTTCCAAACTTTTGCAGTTTCTTCCTTTTGTTTATCCATGGCTTCCACTTTCTTGTTCTGCCTAGGAGGTTCCACAAAACCACTTCTACAGAAGCGTGTTGTATGTCCATAGTTGTTGCACTTATAACATATAACATTGTAATCCACTAAAGGAGCAAATGAATTATAGTTCCTATTTGAGGACCCATAAGGACTTCTGTTCTTGTTCCAACCAAAATTTCTTGCATGAGTCCTACAATCTATTGCTTTATGACCAAAGTGATTACATGAAAAGCAATAACCAAAGAAAGAGTTTTGAAACTTGGTCATGTGATACTGCCTTGGAGGAAAAGATCTTTTGATTTTTTCCTTGTCTTTGGGAGGAATGCTGGTATTTTGTGGAACATGATTTTTTTTTTTCTTGCTGCTTTCATTTTTGATGGGACTTTTGAGAGCATCTGCATAGCTTTTTGGCTTTTCTTCATTTACCTTCTTTGGTGGCTCTTTGGGATCTTCTTTGGTAGTCATTTGATTTTCTTTGTACCCAAGACCAGTCTTGATAAATGGTGACCTCTGGCCATTGATGATATCATCTAAGATTTCAGTACTTTTTCAAACTTGAGGCTTCGTTCAACTTAGTAGTTGTTTTCTCTAGTTCCTTCCTTAAGGAAACAATTTCGGACTCTAGCCTCTCACAATTTTCTTCTTTTGTCTTCAATTGGATTCTCACCTCTTCCTCTATTCTTTTGCCTCTTCAAGTTGAATCTTTAGGTTAATGATCATTTTTTTTGATTCCTCAGGGTTTTGTGACATTTTTGCTTTTGAATCATGATCCTCTTCTTCATATTTTTGAAGTTGTAACTTTTGTTTTAGATTCTTTTTCTTAAGCTTCTTGATCTCATTTAGGGCACAAATGAGTTCTTCTAGATCCACTTCCCCATCTATTTCGGCATTTTCTTCCTCTTCTGAATCCTTCTCTTCTTTTCTTTTGTCTTCACTTTCCAAGATATCCCCTTTTGATTCTATTGCCATGAATAGAATTTCTTCTCCATCACTAGTGGAGATACTTTCATTACTCTCTTCAGATGAGCTACTTTCCTCTTTGGAATAGAGGTTTTTCTTGTGCTTATGAAAGTTTTTTTCTCAGGTTTTCCTTATTTGTAGCTCTTTTTATATTGATGATGTTTGCTACCTTTCTTCATGTTATGATCTTCTTCATCATCACTATTTTCACTTTCTGCATATGGACATTTAGTGGCAAAATGTCCTACTTTTCCACAATTAAAGCATTGATCCAAAACTCGGGGTTTTGGGATAAAAGGAGACGATTAATAACGGTTGTGCGTGATGTAAATAGAAAAACTATCTCCGAGAAGAGATGTAAAACTATCTCTAAAAAGATATGTATATTGCTCAGAAGACTGTGATTACAATAGCTATCTTTGCAAGGAGATGTGTGTGTTTCCCTTGCGGGTTACATCTACTTATATACTACTTTTAGAAATATGAAGAAGAATGTGGAAGGTCACCAATCTCAAGGAGATGAGGTGATTCATCTTCCGTGAATTACATATGCAAAAATTTCGCGAAATTACTATTTTTAGACAACACTACAAAAATTGCAATTTGAGGCCTTTAGAAGTGGATTTCGGGGGTCAAACTTTGCTAAACAGAGTTTTGCACCCTTTCACCATATTCTACACATTCCAAGCTTTCCGACGCATTTTGAATGGAGTCAATTGGAGTTAGGGTGCAAATGTTATGACTCTTAGAAGTTGGCCCACTAGAAATGCCACCTGGGTCGTTGTTTGGATCAAGCATTTAAAGGGCAACTTACCTTTGTACTTTCTAGATCCTTTCTTAAGCTTCCTCTTCGTCTGATTCATTGTTGGAGCTATCGCATGGCTCGAGCTTTTTATTCTTCATCTTCTTTGAGGCTTTGAAGGCTGCCTCTCGCTTTGATGATTTCTCCTTTTCGGTTCTCATTTCATATGCTGTTAGGATCCCATGCAATCCATCCATTGTTAGAGTATCTAGATCCTTCATTTCTTCAATGGCGGAAACTTTGGCATCAAACCTCAAGGGAAGGGACCTTAACACCTTTTGCACAATCATTGCATCTTCAACTTTTTCTCCAAGACCTTTGATGGTGTTGACGATTTCATCCACATGAAGAAGATAGGCTGCAATGTTTTCTTCATCTTTCATTTTCAAACTCTCGAATTGTCTTCTATGAGTTTGAAGCTTGGCTTTCTTCACTTTGTCATCTCCTTCATAGATGTTCTTAAGTTTGTCCTAGATTTCTTTTGCTGATTCACAATGCATCACCTTGACAAACTCCGATTTTGATAGACCACACAAGATTGCATTCATAGCTTTTGCATTGTTTTCACTAGCCTTCTTTCCAGCCGTATCCGTTGGTGGAGATGATGGAGCTACATAACCGCTCACAACTGATTGCCAAATATCAAAGCCAAGAGCCATTAGATAAGTTCACATTCTTATGCTCCAAAATGCATAGTTTGTTCCATCAAACAATGGAGCTCTATTTGAGGAGAAACCTTCTTGACTAGCCATGTGTGCTCCCGAGATCTACCTTCCAGTGGTTAGACTGGTTTCTAAAGAACCTGCTCTAATACCAATTGATGACCACACACTTATACTGAGGGGGGGTGAATCAATATAAGATAATATTTTACTTATTTAAAAACTTAATAACCACAATAACAACAATCACACAAGATCTAACAATTATGAAACACAAGATTTACGTGGAAACCCTTTCGGAGAAAACCATGGAGAAAAGACTGCTTGGATCTACTGTCCAAATCCAGTCATAAAATAATAAAAGTCTCTTACAAAAATTTGTAGGCACCAACCCATTGGAGACACCAATCCCCACCGTTAAGCAATTTGTAGGCACCAACCTATTGGAGACACCAATCCCCACTTCTAAGCACCAACTTAGCAAGAGACACCAATCTCTTCTCTTAGGAAGCACCAACCTCCAAAAAAACTTCTTCAATGGATGACAATTAAATAGATCTCCTTCACAAAAATCTGCCTTGAATGATCTCTTATTTTTCTCTCCTTTAGAAATTTGCTTGAGTTTGAATGATATATCTTTATTATTCCTCACATACTTTCTTTTCAACTACATCTCCTTTTATACCTTCTCATGTCACTTCGAAGGGGTGTGATTTCTCCCAAGGGACACTCTTTATTTTCTTGGGTGCTAGACATGGGTCAGCCCATAATTTAAATATTAACACCAAAATAGAGGGGGGTCGGCCAGCATTCTTCAATGATCATAAACTTGTCTTTAATGCCTTGGAATGGTGTGATTTGCCCTTGAATAATGGAGATTCAAAATTGATTTTGTTTGGACAGCAATTAGTGGCCTTTGGCCTTCAACGATCAGATAATGATTTCCTTTGATAGCAAATTCTTTTGACATCAATGACAATTAATCCAACACAAAGGAGCGCTTGGAGGTATCATCCAAGGCACAGAGAAAACACCAAGCACCTCATTATAGAGAGAATTGTGAGGATCGGATGTAAGCCTATTATGTTAACAAGAAATGCAAGACAATTGGACAAGAAACAACTCTAACACACATATCTGATATACATTTGTCATTCAAACCCTAATGAACATAACTATGCAAGAAAACCTCATTATATTCATTAATTATCAAGATTTACAACATCTCATACATAAATGAGCAATTCATGATAAAATATCCATGCTTAGCTGTTATACATTTCAAAACGAAACACCAGAACATATTCACACAGTAACCAGGTTACAATTCTCGCTTCCAAGATTGAATCTAATACAAATCACCACCCTCTACATGATGAAGAATTACAATATTTTATATGCTTCTAGGACTCCACCGACTAAGCTAAGATGGCAAAGCATATTTCTTCTCTTAGGCACTCATAGGAGCCTTGGTTATCCGCTCAATGTTGATTCTTGTGTTGTCACGTGTCTCTTCATCGGTCGCCCTACACTAATCAGTTATCTGGCACCATGTGTCTGACACACGTTTTACATTAATTGGCTTTGTTCTTGCACCCAAAATCTGCGGGTCAATAGTGTTCCATCAAGAAATCACCATGTATTATATGTTCAAAGTACAAGAATAGGAACAACCATTATAAAAAATATGCACTAATCCTGAAAGCTTCAAAACCCATGGTAAGCAAAATAAATAAATGGATGCAATTCCTTTCCTCCTCCAATACCATAATCCTCTTATTAATGTAATTAGTCAATGCTTTTAGCAGCATTTAATTCATCCAATTATAAATCCAAACTCTTGTGCTCAAATCCCTCCAGCTTTAATCACTTCATTAAACAATTTGTGCTCCTACCACATACTAGCTTCAACAAGGAAGTAAACTTACCAATTGCTACAATCATCAAAAACTCCTCAACCTCTTTCATTAACAGTCCTAAATCAATTTCTTCCAGCCTTAGTGAAGTCTTGTCATGACCAAAAAATATTTCCAACAAACCCTTCTAAATTATCCATCAACACATATATTGCTGCCCCATTAAGGACGACTCATCTTCTATTCATGGCAGATATTATCAATTCATTTCATGAACATGTTGTGTGTCCTAATTTCAAGCATTCCCAAGCATTTATCTACAGATTTTTATCAAATTCAAAGAGCCCATTGTTGCCATGGCTCATTGAATCTTATTTCTATTTACTAAGATTCTTAAGCCGAATAAAAAAAAGGCCCTAAGTTTTTCTTTCTAATTGACAATGAGCAACAATAAGAACAATAAAACATGCATCTTTTCTTTTATTCAAGGGGAAACACAACCACCAAAGCATACAAAGAAAACACGTAGCTACTTCAAGATGTAGTGGAGAATTTAAGGTTTTGAGGAAGATATGAAAGTCTTGAAACCTTTTACATGTCCTCCCAAAGTGGGGATGCCTTCCACCAAAGATTGCTGCCCTCCCATGTTAAGAAAACATTTCATATGGGCCCTCAAACAACGCCTCTTCATTGACCCACAAAATTTCCTCGGGATGAGTTTGAATGAATCACCTAATTTTCAAGAAAGGTCTTTTTATTCACCTCGCCGTGCTCCCTTATCCTCATCTTTACTCTAATCCTTATTTGTATTTTCAACTATAAAAATTGATCTTTTACTATGCAAACTTTGAATTAAAGTGAAAATTGGAAACTAAAAAAATGATTAATTTATAATACTGACACCTCAACCAAAATAATGGATTGCCCAATCACTAGGGTGGTGTGTCAATCGGAAAACCCTATATGTTGGCTCATTGCCAACATATATCTTAAACAATCGTGTCATCGTTTGGTTATTTATTTAGTTAAGGACATTTGATCAAAATACATTTTATGAAATTTAGTAAACTTGATAAATGGGGTTTAGGGGTTATTTTCTAGTTAAACACATTTGACCCGACTAGGTGTGATAAATGGATAAGGTGCTCAGCTGGAGCCTTGGAGGTCAAGAAAAAGATATTCACGTAGGGAATATTCCTAGAAGACATCATTACAGAGAGTGGAGGTTTGCAAAGGGATAAACATTCACCTATGGAGGACCACATCGACACTTGGCACGCGATCTGTGCTTGGAGAAGGCATGGTGGTGGGTGTTGATCTTATATAAAGGAATGCTCGGGATAGAGAGATAGAGAGAGATGAGATGGGAGATGGAGAGATGAAAGAGAGGAGAAGATATATATGCATATATGGGGAGAGAGGAAGAGAAGAAGACAAAAATAAATAGAGTAATGAAATGTTGCATAAGAATGCTAGGGTTTAGAGTACTTAGTGAGAGGGTTATAAGGGATGTCCATAAGCATATGTATGGATGTTGGGATCTGTAAAAGGGTATAAAATGGGAAAAAGTATAGTTAGGATCTCATATCGTAAAGGTTTGTAGGAGTTAAGTCTCTATCATTTAATATATATGGTCCGAGATGACCCTTTTGATCGTAATGTGGCTACTACTAGAACTATTTTAAATCATATATATATATGGGTTCATTCTGTATATCTTGTTTATGGGTGTAAACCCTCATGTTATATATTTATCATGGCTCATATCTTTTTTATTATGGTTCATTACAATGTTTATTTACCTTCTATGATGCATTGTGTGTGTAGATCTGTTAGTTACATCTTCTACCTTTTAAAGTAAGTGAATGTATTTTTATCTCTGCAAATAATCCTCCATTAATGGTGGAACCTTCTCAAAGCTCACATAAAAGAGGGGCTCATGCCCATGCGTGCCTCGGGTGAGTGCCTAGCCCGTTGGGTGATAGGCCGACGTGCACTTGGGGTTAGAAAGAAGTATTAAGGGTAAAATAAATGACTACATCTTGGTTCCATTTCTAGGACCTCTTTTCAAAGTTGTTGTGAGAATGGTGTGTGATGATCAGAGTGCTTGACCTTGGACAATGTCAAAGCATGGCTTAAAAGCATGGAGGATGAGTTTCTCAGAGATTTAGTACTGGACCTGAGTTTGATGCACGTAAATGGGTAGAAGAACATCATGTATCATGAGCTATATGAGACCTTATTTTGTTTTTTTCTAGTGGATTTGTATGAATGGCTTTTGGTGTATGCATCTAGATCAAGCTGGTACTATAGACCTCACATATGGACCCAAGATGAGTATCAGAGGCTGCATGATGCTGATCTGACTTGGACATGTGTTGTTGATCATTGGTGGAGTAGAGTGTTGATGAGTTACACCTTGGAGTACGTGATTTCTACGTATTCTTGTCAGAGATTGTTGAGTTTGAGTTCTTGAGGGAGCCAAGAGGATCATTCTTTGCATGTTATCCCTTTAGCTATAAAGATCTTGATCATTACACTGAGTTTGGAAGCATTTCCTATGGCTAGACTAAGCTTCTTCTGAGTTGCTGGTGAGGAAGCTAGAGTGGAGGAAGATGGTGGACCTTGCTGGCTGAAAAGGAGAGGGAAGAGAGATGACTCAAGTATAATGAAGCTCATGAAAGGGAGTTAGATAGACAAACATGAAAGTTATAGGAGTGATGGATTTATGGAGGCAGATGTTGGGAAGGATTTGAGGTTCACGCGGAGGACATGGAGCCTGAGAAGTATTTGTGCTACCCCATCTTGGAAAGCATGGGAGAGAGACCCTTCTTGCTTCTGATGAGAGCTCATCACTTGGAGAAAGGAGAGCCATTCGTCGCATGCATCTGAATCCACTTGGTGACCAACCCTTGGTGCTTAGTTTTCCAAATCCAGAGATAAGTATTACTAACCTAATTGGTATTGGTGGAAGTAATCGATCAACACCTAGGAGGTATAACTTTTCATTTGGCACATCTATGGCTGCACAATCATTTCTGTGTTTGGAGGTATATTGTCTAGAGATGACATTTGGGAAAAGTATGGGTACACAAAGCTTGGGTATCATGTTCTAGAAGCACAGGGTGGGGACACATATGGTAGTGGTGCAATATCACATCACAGACTATTGGCATGTAGTTTAACGTGACAATGGGGACACAAGGCATGACCACTTTAAGACCTTTACCAGCTACGGGAGGTGGATCTGGTGGGTCATGTGGAATAGAACTAGTGGACTGGTGGACCTAGTGGATCTGGAGGATCTGGTGGGTCAGAGGGATAAGATGGTGGATCTAGTGGATCTGGTGGTGGAGGCAAACATCGAGGGAATCAGGTTCTGGATCAGGAGGACAAGGGCCTCAACCACCTCAACAAGTATTTTTTGAAATGTCTTTTACATCTACCAGATTACAAAGGTGTTGAGGATGTATGCAGAACATGTACACAAATGTGAGCTACTATGGTGTGAAGGGGATCACTACCCCGGAATGGAAGGAAAGTTATTTTTGCAAAAATTGCAAGGGGCACACATAGTTGGTACCGAAGTATGACCCCACCAGAAAAGTAGTAGATTATACCATGTTGCGTAATGCCTTCTTAAAAATTTCATATTCCTGAGTTTGAAAAAAGAGCATTAGCGCACTGAAGGAGATTCAACAAGGTATGACAGAGAGTGTGGGAGTATGATGATGCATTTTAAGACTCTCTTATCAAAATTGTCTTATGATATTCATCCTTCTCAGCATGCTCAATGGTTTTTGGAGGGTAATAACACCTTTCAGAGAGTGCTTTCACATAAGACTTTCACAAGACCCACGTGAGGCCTTGGAGGCTACCCCTATGCGCTGAGGCTATAGGAAGCGTGGATACCGGTGTTAGTCCTTTTTGAAGCTCAGATTTTGTGCAATGGAAAAGCAGCTAGAGAAGCTATCTATGAACTGGCCCATGAGACTCGCAATGGCCTATGGTGCATGGATTGTGAGGTAGAGGGGCATACATGAAGGACAATTGTCCTCAGAGATCAATACACGCCATGATGGTAGATTGTGAAATTTTCCATGGAGATCATGATGCAAGTAGGTGTCCACTACTACAAGCACAGCGTGATCCATAAGAATGTGTCTTGTTATTGCAAGATTTACACCTCTACTACTCATGACACCAAGGATTATAGATTGATTGACCAGATACATGATGCCATTGATATTGGTGTGTGCTCCATACCAATGTTGCAAACAATTCCAAGGATGATGGTCATCACTATGAAGGATGCATGGATGGAGGAGCTCATGGAAGAGGATTTCATGGAGGATTTAGAGGTCATGGAAATCGGGAGGTGGAAGAGGTGAATTCCTCATGGAACTTGTTATAACTGTGGGTCCACAGAGCATTACAAGTGTGAATGTCCTGATCTACTACAATGCTCATGGTGTGGGAAGAAGCACAAGTATGAGGAGTGCCCAGAGCTATTTGAACACATGAGCCAACAAAAATGAAAAGACAAGGGTGTTCGGGATGGTAAGCATTAAGAAAGAAAGACTCACAGTAGTGGATGCCAAGGGTGGCACGTGAGTCAGAGTTAGAACTTGTACTAGTGATGATGTGAGCTGAGGGCATGCACATGCCAGGGAAATACCAAAGTAGAGACCACTGATTACAAGAGAAGAGGTGGTGTATGGGAAGTATCCGGACCCTACCCATCAGAAGGAAGTCTATCAAGAGACCATGGACATAATCAAGAGTCTTCAAGGGAAATTCAATGTCTAAAGGAGCAATCCAGAAGTTAGGAGTAGAAGAAAAGCATGAGGTCCCTCAATTAGATATAGATGATGTCAAAGAGGTGTGTAAGATGTTGCACCAAGAGAATATCATTCCTCTATTAGGAGAATGGTTGAGGGATAAGATACCAAGCATGCTAGAGAAGAGAGCGTGAGAGGAAGGTTTTGCATGCTAACCTTCCTCCCCACAACCTGACTACGATAAGGAGATTACCTTGAATGTAGTTGTTGATGGATGGCTCCTAAGAAATATTCTGATTGACATGGGTGTGAAGTTAATGTTCTCACCCTGGATGCCTGGAATCAAATGGGAAGGCCCCCATTACAACCATCTTCAAATGTGTTGTATATGGCTAATAAGACAAAGGCAATGCCCATTGGTGTTTTAAAAGATGTTGTTATCACTATCCAAGGGTGAAATTCACTAGAGACTTCAAAGTCTTAGCACTTTGTTGAGGTGGACAACTTTCCAAGTGTTACTTGGGTGCCCTGGTGCTATAAGAACAATGTTGACTTACATTTCAATAAGGGGTATATAAGTTTTGAGAACAAAGAGGAATGTGTTATCATTCCTTTGATGGATGGGAAGTCAACACCCTATATTGAGCCTTTAGAGAAGAAGACCTAGATAAAATTTTATGTGTGCACTATCCGGGACCCTAAAGTTGTGCAACCAACAAAAGAGGGCATTATTCAATGGGAAGACACTCAATCTATAAGTGATACAACTAGTGTGGCATGTGAAATTGGGTGCATGGGACATATGAGTTAGTGGAAGGAAGTTAAGAGGCTCTGTGATGAGAGTAACAAAGTGCACGCTATCAAGTGCCTAGAGGAAAGAAGTTGCCAAGTTATTTTGGGGGAGCCAACCCTGATGTTTTCCTGTGAGAAATGGAGACCCAGTGGAGATGTGAGATCGAAAGGAGAAGGATGCTTAGCTATACCTTGCTCGGGACCACAACACACGTTGGTGGGTGACCCATCGATAACCTTCTAGAGTGGCGTGAAGTGAGAATCATGTTCTCTATTAGGTTTTTCCTAGAGTAATGCACCTACTATCATACAAGATTATCATGGGAAGGAACCCACCTCATTTCACATCCAAGCATGTGAGAAGGCTAGATGGGAAGGGTGAAGCCTTGCCACCTTCTTTATGGGTGCATAAGTTGTACTCCACCTTACAAGGTTATGTGTGTGCATGGTACATTCACTCAGAGATGCACCATCGATAGAAGAAAATAGTGAGAAGAGTGACTGGATGACCTCCTTCAAGCTTTCAAATATCGTGAGTACTAAGCCATCGGTGGATGAGGTTTATAGGTTGTTAAGCACCTAACTATGGGAGATAGTGCCATGGCATGGAGGAGGATAGAATACTAGAATTATTGGGTGAACCTAGCTTAGAAGCACACTTTGATGAGGAAGAATAAGAGGAGATACAACTTGAGTGCATGCATGCATGGAAAAAGAGAAAGGAAAATTGGTCTATGTGATCGATGGTGAAGAAGTGGAAAATTTGGATGTTAACCATATATGTATGGTACATGTGAAGTTATGGATAGTGTGATGAGAAAATGTGTGCCTACCATGAACCCCTGAAAACCAAGAAGGTTAACATTGGTTTGGAGGCGGAACCTAAGGAGGCTACTATTGGAGATTACTGGACAAAAAGGAGGTTTCAAAGATCATTGATCTATTGTTGCATGAGTTTCAGGATTTATTTCATGTGGGTACCATGAGCTTAAAGGAGTTCACCACTCCTTGGGAGAAATGAAGATCAAGTTAAAGGAAGGTGTGTGCCCAATTTGGAAGAGACCTTATCAAATGAATCTGAATCTACACATCAAATTCAAGGAGGAGATTGACAAGATGATCGCATCAGGCATCATTGAGGCTATTGAAGAATCAAAATGGATAAGTCCGATGGTCATCAACATTAAGAAGGATGGGAGGATAAGGATTTGTGTTGATTATAGGGATCTGAATGTGGTATGTGTTATTGACCTTTTCCAACCCCCCTTCACTGAGGAGATCCTGGAAGGAGTATCGGGCGTGAGATCTATTCTTTCACAGATGGATTCTCAGGATATCATCAAGTTAGAATTTACAAAGGAGGACCAAGAAAAGACAACTTTTCACCACTGAATGGGGAAGCTTTTCCTACATAGTCATGCCTTTTGGAATGAAGAACATGCCTGTTGTGTTTTCACGCATTGTGGTGCAGGCATTTCAAGACTTCATCCATAAGTTTCTTCAAGTCTACCTTGATGATTGGATGGTATATGGATTAGTGAGGGATCATTGTGACAATGAGGCTGATGTTTGAAAGATGTCGTAGTTGAGGATATCCTCAACATTAAGAAATGTGTTTTCACTACTCCATTTGGAACCCTTTTGGGGCATATCATATGTAAGGAAGGCTTGTTTGGTGGATCCTGCCAAAGTTGTCATTATGGGATTGGGGGAACCTACCAGCCAGAGCACAGTGCATGGATTCCTTGGGCATATGGGGTATTACCAGAAATTTATTAAGGGGTATGCCAAGATCGCATGCCATTGGAAAATTTGCTAAAACACAAAAGTACATTTCACTAGGGAGAGGCACAACAGATGGTGTTTGATACATTGAAGAATAAGCTTATCACTGCACCCATATTACACTTTCCTTCTTGGGATAAGCCATTCCATGTACATGTTGATGCTTCAGAGATGGTGATTGGGGAAATCTTAGCACAACCTAGAGAGGGAATTGTTGACCACCCCTTGTGTTTTTCTAGTAGAAAGCTAACCCCAAAGAAAAACAAAACTATACTACTACTGAGTGTGAAGCATTGTCAATGATCTACGCACTGCACAAATTTAGAAGTATATCTATTGAAACACCCTTTATATTCTACATGGACCACATGGCATTGAAGTACTTGGTAAACAAGCCCATTTTACAAGGGTGCATATGCTAGGTGGGTCCTGTTGTTTCAAGAGTTTGAGTTTACGGTTGTTGTGAAACCGGGTAAGAGTAATTTGGGACCTGACCATTTATCAAGGATTGACTCAGGGGAGGATGCATGCAGAGCATTGAGGATACAATGCTAGATGCACAACTATTTAGATTATGGTGCATGCCCCTCTGACTTGGAAGATATTGTTGTGTTTCTCAAAATGGGTGTGGCACCGAAGGGAATGAAGACTTTGGAAAGGAAGTTAGTTAGCCATACACCGCACCCTACATGTTAATTAGTGGAGACTTATACAAGCTAGGCCATGATGAGGTTTTTGCATCGAGTGTGTGTTAGAGCATGAACACGTTGCAATCATGGAGGAAGCACGTGGTGGAATTGCAGAGGACACTATGCAAGGAATGCAACCACGTGCAAGATCCTTCTAGCAGGTTTTTGGTGGGAAATGGTTTACAAGGATTATATCGAGTATTGCAAGGCTGTGACCACTACCAATGCCTTGGTAAACTAGGGAAAAGAGATGAAATGCCATTAAGACTGATTTCTAGTGCAAAACCATTCGAGAAGTGGGAAATTGACTTTCAGTAGGCCCTATTTCCCAGCCACGTGAAGGAAAGTTCATGCTATATCATTACATGCACATATTATCTTACAAGGTGGGAAGAAGTGGCACCTACAAGGGATTGTACAATGGTAACAATAACTAGGTTCTTGTGGGAAAACATAATCAACAGATATGGATGCCCACTGAGTTTAACAAGTGATAGGGTACTCATTTCTTGAATGAGACAGTTAGGATCTTGTTGGAAGAATTCATGGTAGCCCACCACAAGACTACCCCTTATCACCCACAAGCTAATGGGACTGTTGAGGCATTTAACAAAATTTGAATCACACGTTAACCAAGATTTGTGATGTGGGAAGAAAGGATTGGGATGATAAAGTTTTTTGTTGTGTTATGGTCATACCAGACTACTTATAAAAGATTGAACAAGGCCACACCTTTTCAATTGGTGTTTGGTGCATGGAAGTAGTGTTACCTATTGAATTCATGTTACCATCACTGTATATAGCATGCATAGGAGGATTAGATGATGAAAAAGTGCTTGAGGAGAGGATTGATAAGTTAATGCAGTTAGATGAGAGGGATATTGCTCACTGGAGTTAGAAAATAGAAAAATCCAGAAGAAGGCATGACATGATAGACACATCAAGAACAAAAATAGTTTGAGGTTGGGAAGATGGTTCTATTGTATGATTCCAAGTTTTTGTGCCATCTGGGAAATTCAAAGTCCATTGGATGGGCCCATACATTATATCCTATATACTTGATTCAAGCACTTTCTAGTTACAAGCACTGGATGGAACATGGTTACTAGGCCATTTCAATGGGAGTAGGTGAAGCCCTACTATAAATAAGTCTTCTTGTGTTTATAAATAAGGCAAGTATTTCCAATTAGCCTAGGATTTCCTTAATGCATTTCCTTTCTTTGTGTTTCCCTTTCTTTGTTTGTTCCCTTTTTTTTTTTTGTGTGTGCATTTGTGTGTAAAGTACATACTTATTTTCAAAAAAAATTTTATATGCATAGAGGACCACACATCTTTTTGTGTGGGGTGAAGTGATGTGACAAGTACTAGAAGTTGGTATTGGAAGTTGTGTTTTGATGGCCCAGGTCAAGGATCAAAAGCACGTAGTTTGGAAGAGCGCATAGAAAAGGTGAACATGAGGAGTTTGGTGTCAGAAAGGCTTTACAAAAACCACATACAAGGGTGAGAAGTGCAGAACAACATGAGGTAGGTGATGTCAAAAATTAGGATAAGGACAAGAAGAAGCCTTTCATGCTGAAAGTGTATGTAAGGATCTTGGTCAGTAAGGGTTTTTATGCGCTAGAAGGTTGTAGAAGTTTTCACGTAGGATTGGGCGTGGGGGTAAAAGTGCTAAAGGTTGGCATTAGGAAAATCCACCTTTAATGAAAAAGTACGTTGGTAGGTGGCATGACATTTATTATGGAAAAAAGAAAAAGCTATAAGTAGAAGGTCGAGGTGCATTATTGTTTACCTTGTATTTTTGTTATCAAAGAGCTCTCGTGAACTAGGGCATCCTTGAAGAAAAGTTGTGTGAAAAAGGGTTGTGAAGATTTGTGTGCATAGCTAGTTTGATCAATGAACCTAGAGTGGAAAAAAAGAGTACATGGGGGCATGAGCGGAGAAGGTGTGTAAGAAGATCCCATGGGTGTTACGCCATCTTGTGGAAAAGGGTTTTCCAGGTTAGGGTTCCGTAGCAACTAGGCATGGGGATTGAAGGGATTTTTTGCAAAGGAGAAGAGCCACAAAGTTGAGAAGAGCCAAGATCAAGAGAAAGGAAGAAATTTTAGTGACCCGATGAAGAAATGACACCAAGGAAAGTAAAAATGTTTCACCAAAGAAGGGAAAGGGAAAGGGGAAACAAGTCATTTCCACCAGTTTCAATGAAGAATGGTACATGGAGATGCAATATCCAGATGGATGTATTACTTGGAAAAGAATGGGTATCTCATGTTAGAAAGATGGTCGTGAGTGACTACAACCATCGAACGAGCACCACAAAGAATGAGATGGCATTGGAACTGGTTCACCCTATAAAAAAGAGGACACCAGATGGAATGCCTATCTATGATGATGAGGTAAAGGTGAAAATGGAGAAGGTCGGGTTATTGCAACTCTATGAGTTGCCCTATTTTGAAAAACCTGAGTGACTATACCAATGGTTAATGTCACACGTACATGAAGACCACTTCTACTTCATACAAGAAGAAGGATGAATAACTCCCCAACTGATTTCTAAGTTTACCGGTCTTATCTATGAAGGAGAATCATTAGATGATGACTTGGATGATAAGGAGGCCATTAAGAAGACCTGTTGAAGCTTATGACTACAAGAAGGGTTCGCGATACTTTGACATTTCTGTGATTTTTGACCCGTAATGAGGATGGCCGTGTGCACTTGGTCACAAAGCTGAATGGGAAGGAGAGATGGACACAGATCAACAAGGCTTGGTTGAATGTTTTCCGTAAGATCTCGGAGGGGACCATCTATAACCTATCGGCTTTCATAGTAGAAGAAATCATCAATGCCGCACGTGTGATGGAGAAAAGATCATGTTTGGTAATGTCCTCCTTACCATTGTCTTTTAGAGATTGGAGTGCCCGATGGGATAGATAAATTTGTTTGGGAATACCCAGATGAGAACCCTTCCCCGCCAAAATATTTGAGAAATACACTTGTGACACCATGATGGCCCCCACAAGGCGCACCTAGAAAAATGGTATAAGTGGATGCGTGATGCATTCGGATTGAATGGAGAATACCCAAGTAGTTACCTACTTTACTGCAAGGTGAGGCTGAATTCACCGTATACCAACATTTTTATTGGCAGGTTTACTCTGACAGATGGTGCCAAGGGTCCCTGGTGTAAATTGCCATTCTCCTTCACAACACAATACTTCTAAGTTGGGGTCAATCGATTCAAAGAGGAAAAGAAGCTAAGGTTTGACCTAGCATGGTAGACCAAGATTACCATGAGAGTGCGTAGAAAATTGATATATCCAAAGAAGTGTGCCTATGTGGAGAAGTATGTCTCCCATGACGTACATATGTTGAAACCAATGACATTTCCTATTGCTGGGAGGACCACAACAAGGGTATACCTATGTATAAGGCCTAAGTATGAGAAAGGTGCTTACATTGAAAATGATGTCTCTATCCTAGAAGACCCCACCATAAGGAAGAAGGCCACGCCAAGGAAAAGGGAGAGAGAGGAGGCCCCGAGAAAAAGGCACCAAGCACACATATAATGCAGGTATTCTGTAGGTGTGCAGAGTCGAGTGCAAGACCAAACACCTATGCATGGAGGAAGAAGTCCCCCACAAGAAGAAAAGAGAAGACACCTGAGGAAGAGGCACTAGAGCAAGAGAAGTCCCCCTACAAAAGAAGAATCACCAGTGAAAGAAAGGAGTCACCTAGGGAAGAAGAAAAGAAAAGTCTCCTATATTGGAATCACTAGTTAGGAAGAAGCAAAGAGTAACAAAAAAGGTGGACTAGAAGAAACAAAGAGCATGGAGGCCGAAAAGGGTGATGAGGATGATGAAGAGCATGGTGAGGCTCAAAATCACCCTGTGTATGATGTACATGAGTCAGAGGAAGAAGGAAATGAAGAGAAGGATGAGGACGAGGAAGGCACCCATAACCAGGGAGGAAGTGAAGAAGTAAACATGAAGGATCAAAAGACTCCAAGCCTGACTAAGGAGCAGATAGAGGATGCCATGGAGAGGGAGGTAACAAGAATTATAAAGGACTTAGTGGATCAAGAGGTGGAGCACAATGCCGAGGAAGTATTAAAGGAGATGGAGGAAGTGAAAGTGTGGGAAAGAGTATGGAAGCATGGGTGGGGATCCCAACTTGGCAGTAAGCTTCCAAAGGCAAGCGCATAGGTGGAAAGGGTATGTAAGTAAAGCACAAGAACAAGAAATGACTTACATTAATGATCCAAACAAGGTACTGCATGTGTGTTTCCAAAGTACCGTGCCTACAAACCAACTCCTTGCATGGTCTTCTTTCGATGAAGAGGGTGTGTACCCACGCATGAGGAAAATGCTATCTTGGGATTTTGAGTCCCATGTTGATGAGCCCAAATTCGAGGTCAACCAGATGAGGCATTGATGAAGATACCAGATGCCAAGGGAGTAAACCCTCTGGTGAATGCCCAACAAACTATCGATGAGAAAGTTTGTAATGTGCTCAACAAAGTATCGGTGGAGAAGTTGAGGCAAGGCTCTTGGGAGAAATGATAATAAGGGTCTTGGAGGAAGAGCTTGAGAAGAAAAATGAAGAGATCAATGAAAGAGATAAGGAGATAAAACAGGAGGAATTGATCAATGCGCAATTAAGGTGTGAGTTAAGGGATGAAAAGGCAAAGGTGTGTGAAGTTTATCCATAAGAAGGTAGAGGAGATTACAGGTGCCATCATTCTAGTGCATCTGCATCTAACTCCTCCGACTAAAAATATGAGTCAACCATGCAATGCTTGGAAGACTTAACCCGCATCCTCACCATGGAAAGGTGACCACTCACATTAGAGTCGGTGGAAGAGGTGATGGCATGCCATAAGGAGGAAGAAAAAATGAAGATTGGGGAGATGGTTACTCAGTATTTCGAGCTCCTTACCACTATAAAGACCACGCAAATGGTCGAGGTTGTATATGAAAATTACGCTGACAGAGATAGGGTAGTGAGCATATTGGTTGCTACACATGAGGTGGATCTAAAGGAATTTCAAGAAAATAACAAAGGAAACAGGTGGAGCGTGATAAGATCCTAGCCGAGGTTGAGAAAAAGTTGGAAGCAATCAAAACCTCATGGGTTGATTAAGAATCGCTTAAGGAGCTATATCCCCAAGTCACTCGCAGAATGGATGTTGGATGATCTTAGCAAGCAACTAGAAGGCATTATAGATACACTGAATGCTAAGAGAAATGAATTGAGTTTTGATGAAGTAAGTGCTCTAGTAGGTGACCTACTTCAGCAGGTGCAGGTGAGGTAGATGCCTGGGAAAATATTGAGGCAACATGAAGAAGGAATTCCCACTCCTCCTACAGTAGTAGCAGATTATTCTATTCTTTCATTCTTTATTCAGATTGTCCTAGTTCCACTATTCTTTATTCTTTGAAGAAGCAGGATGTTTCGAGGATGGAGAACACACGTAGTGTGGGGTGATGTTGGACCCTAAAATATTGGCTAAGTACCAAAGAGGCACGCGCGTGCAGGACCAAGTGAGAAGAAGGGCGCTCAGGGAAAGTGCACAGACAAAGGGGTTTAAGAAGGGTTTAGTGAAACCAGGGCATGCGGGAGGCAGAACATGGGTTTAAAGGACTTAGCCATATTTGGCATTCTAGAGGCACTTGAGGAAAATGTGAGGACCCGACTAGGTGTGATAAGTGGATAAGGTGCCATCCTGGAGCCTTGGAGGCCAAGAAAAGGATATTCCACGTAGGGAATATTCCTAGAGACATCATTACAGAGAGTGGAAGGTTTGCAAAGGGATAAACATTCACCTATGAAGGACCACATCAACACTTGGCACGTGATCTTGCTTGAGAGAGAAGGCATGGTGGTGGGTTGATCTTATATAAAGGAATGCTCGGGCAAAGACAAAACACAAGATGAGATAGATAGAGAGAGGAAAAGAGAGAGATAGATATAGAGAGAACAGAGATGGAGAGATAGAAAAGTGAAGAAGTAGAGTAGAGTAATGTTAGGTTAGTACTTAGTGGTTTAGGGTACTTAAGATGCCATAAGCATATGTATGGTATTAGGATCTATGTAACAAGGGTTAAATGGGAAAAAGTATAGTTAGGATCTCATTCGAAAAGTTTCAGGAGTTAAGTCTCTCGTCATTTAATATATATGGTCTGAGATGACCCTTTTGACTATAATGTGGCTACCATAACTCTTTTTTAAATATATATATATATATATGGGTTCATTCTGTATAACTTGTTTATGGGTGTAAACCCTCATGTATATATGACATGTATCATGGCTCGATTTGGTTTATTATGCTTCATTACAATGTTATTTAGCTTTTGTGATGCATTGTGTGTAGATCTGTTAGTTTCATCTTCTACCTTTTAAGTAAGTGAATGTATTTTTATTTCTGTAAATAATCCTCCATTAATGGTGGAACCTTCTCACAAAGCTCACATAAAAGAGGAGTGTAAATAAATGACTACCTAGGGTGGTTTGGGCCTGACACACATTCCTTGTCAAAGGTGACTAGTGGTGTGTCCAACCCTAATTCTACAAATTCCACTGCACAAGTTAGAAAGAAGTATTAAGGTAAGAGTAAGGAATGAAATTGAGATCAAGTCGGGCCCTACAGTGAATCCACATGCTTAAAATATTGTTAAAAAGTAGCCAATCTCTAGGCCTGGCACTACATGGGAAGCCATAACAAATATGTGACAAGCAAAAGGGCTTTCCTTACTAAAGGATTGAGATCTTTAGAAGAAAGAAAAATGTTATGGAATTAGTCATGAAATAAGAAAGATGCCACCTTATGAAAAGCCTTCTTATTTTAGATCTGTTTTGTAATGTTGTTTTCCTAGAACAAAGGTTTTTCATATTTTTACTATCTTAGTTATCAAATGAAGAAGAAAAAGAGGAAAAAGGTAATCAATGAGAGAAAGAAGAAAGTGTTCATATTATTTATCTATTGTAGTTGTAGTCTTGTAGATTTTTGAAGCCTATAAAATTGTTAAAATGATAGGCAATCCCTTAAATCAGCCGCACCAATGCACACACTTGTTGCTGATCACCTCTTATCCAAGTTCAATCAAGCCTTTGCACACAAACAAACAACATATTTGAAGCAAAAACGAAAAAAACATAATGATTCAATCACAACGGTGTGTGAAATGGAGGAAAGAGATATCGAATGGGTTCATGAAAATGAGGTTTTAATGAGTGAATGCATAGTTTGCAGACTCAACAAGTACTCGCCTATTTTTTTGCTGGGTGTGTAATTGCGAAGAAAAATTGCAGTGAGTTTTGGGTGAGTCTCGGGTGTAATGGCGGTGGGTACTCTGCAAAAACTTGGCGGGTTGTATAGGTGGAATTATTAGATGTGGCAGACACCTGGGATAGGGTAAAATTCACGGAATAGGGTACAAACGCGGTAGTAACGCAGATTAAATGCTGAAAAACGCCGTTATTTCTCCTTTATAAGCCCCATAACCCCACTCCCCCACACCCCCACAACTAGTAATCACACAACTAATGAGCATCCTTTGATTGAATTGAAGGGATTTTATAGAGAAATTGAAGAGCAGATTTGAAGAATTTCATTTGGAGGTTAGTTTTTTCTTCCCCTTATTGTCAAGCATGTAAATTCCTTCCATATTGTTATCATTAAATTTCCAAACATGATTTGCAAATTTGCATGCATTTCATTCAATTTTAATAATTGTTTATTGTGATTTATGTTAGTTTATGATCATTAATAAATGAAATGCTTGAATGTATTTTGTAAATAGTGTTTTTAATTTTTTTCTTTATTCTTGTTGTAGGTTTACAATTACAATTACATAGGGTTTTCTTGTACTTAGGGTTGAGGTTGACAATTACAAATTTATGCTTATTTAATGTTGTTCGACCTTTTTTTTGTATTTGAACATCTTTGTGAGTTACAATTCAGCATACAATGGCATCCGGCTCCGCATTAGGCTCAACATTAGTATCATGAAGTCTTCTCGCTAATTCCCGAATCGCCACTGGAAGTATGTTGACGTGGAGCGTTCGATAAGACCGTGATTTGCAATTTCGTGGGAGAAGGTTTCTAGAGGCATCAATTGCCTCAAGTATCATCTTGCATGTATTGTTCGCAGTGATGTCATGGCATGGCCTCGATGATATGGAAGAGGAACTACGATAAATGAAGGTAGAGCTTACACTGTTGGATGAAATGAAACTAGAGAGGGAAAGGGTGCAAGCAGCCATATCAACAACCATTAGACATGAAATGGCGGTGGAAATGGAGGGATATGTGGCAATGGTTGTGTGTTCTAATCGTGGTCCATAACTACAAGGCACATCCGCTTTATTGAGTTCGAGCAAAGGCCGAGACATTTTTTGTACCTAGAAACATACTTGGGGCACAACTATCACCGCAAGGTACAAGTTGAAACAAAGATGCACGAGGAAGCAAATAAGGCACGTGTAAATTTCTGGTATTAAAAACTTTTCTTCAATGTGGCAAAGAGATTGTACTCGAGTATTTGGTGACGACATTGATAGTTCAAGTAGGAAAGGTACATGACACTCTCTCCAAGAGACTTAAGTGAGAGGCCGCTCTAGGGTGTGGTTACAAATGCAAAGTCAATTCAGAAGATGAAGTGAGGCAATGGCAAAATTCGGATGCACCATTCTTGTAGATGGGTGGACGGATGGAAACAATCGCACCCTTATCAAGTTTTTGGCGGATTCAAATGGTGAGATGTATTTTGAAGTCAATTGATGCCTCTAACACAATATAAATTGTAGAAAAGTTGAGCCTCATGTTGGATGAGGCTGTTTTAGAGGCGGGCATCGAAAATGTTGTGCAAGTTGTCACCGAAAATTCAGCAAAGCATATGTGGCGGTTGGGAGACTATTTCAAGAGAGGCATCTATTATTCTTTTGGACCCCTTTGCAACCCATTGCCTTGACCTTTTTTGGGGGACATGGGAAAAATTAATGGGTGAGGCCTTTTGTAGAAGTGTGAAATATGGTTCTTAGCTTGACGCGAGAACACATCAAGGAAGAGAGCTTGTGTAAGCGGGTGTCACGAGGTTAACAATTAACTTCTTAACATTGCAGAAAGTATTTGTAGTTAACACCGTTGAAACAAATGTTTGTTAGTCAAACATGGTTGGACTCACTATATTCAAATAAAATTGATGGAGAGAGGACCACAAAGACAATATTTGGTGATGTCTTTGTGAAGTGAGCCGCAAAGATCATCAAGGCAACTTAAAAGTTCAATTCAAATTTTAAGTCGTTTTCTTTAATTTCATTTTAAAAATGTATTGTTATTTACTTTGATTGTAAGTTTGTAACTTCAAAGTTTAATTTTTTATAGGTTGTTGTTACCCAATTATCCCGTGACAATTTTGGGGCCTTAAGGTTATATTTTGAAGCTTGAGGGTGAAGATCAAGCTTTAGTGACCTTACAATTGGGTCTAAAAGGTCAAGGTGTGGAGATACTCTATTTTGCTTGAAGCCATGGCCATATGCCTTGTCCTTTTGTGTGCAATCGTGTTTGGAATAAGTGAGTCCTTTTGGGCCTGTTTGCTAGATTTTCTCGCATACACAAAACCTAGGCGATCATGAGATAAATCTCCTTCATTTACCGGTGAGGCTCCCGTGTCAGATTTGTCAATTAAAATATGTTAGTATCTATATGGGGTTTTACTTTAACTGTTCAACTCATGAACCATAGTTGTACAATTTTGCAGCAAGTAAGCAGCTGTTTTAAAGAAAGAAAATATTTATAGAAGAAAGGAATTATATAAACACAGAGAAGAAATGGGGAAGATGTGCATCCTAATCAATAGATAACAGAGTTGATTGCATGCACATAGAAGAAACCAATAGATATAAACACAAAATTATAAGCAAAGGCAACTCTAGATCTAGATCTAAAATAACACAAAGTCTATTAAAAGATCTAAGATAAAAACAAGAAACACAATACACCGTGACACAAAGTTCTCCGAAATCTGCTCCTGTATATTCCTTTCGCTTCAAGTGGCTCTCAAGGGTTTCAAAGACAAAGTCTGGAACACAAGGATGTTCACACAAATTTTGATCCTTAACCCAAGGTTCTTCGTCTACTTATAGAATGTAGAGGGGCAATTACAAGTCGGAAGCTTTTAGTTGAACCGGGCACATGTGGAAGTCGGAAAGGAAACAATCGGCACATGTGGAAGTCGGAAAGGAAACAACTGACAATCTCCCTCCTGGAATTCCTCTTTGCATGACATGCATGATTTGCAACTAAAAATAGAACCTTCTATTTTGCACGTTTGCCACCTATCTCCAAGTAGTTGACTTCTTCAAGTAATGACTTTTAAACCAATCACTTAAGTTGTATAATTTAATTGATCGCTCAATTATTTTGTCGGAGGAAATAAGAGAAAGAAGAAGAAAGAGGAAAGCTGTAGTCTTGTCCTTTTTCATATTCTGCATGCAGCTGATTCAAACTAGATCTGGAAGCGGCTAGATCTGGAAGTGACTGGAAGCAACTGGATCTGGAAGTGACTGGAAGTAGCAGCTTGCGGGTATTGCCTTTGACATGTCTTCCTTCTTATCCTTGAAGCTTTTGCAGTTCTCCAGTACATGCATCAGTGCAATGTTCACCATAAATAACTCATCATTTTTATTTTTAATTGCATATGAGCAATTAAAAATTCTGGAAAGCACTCCGGGTGAATGCAACTTCAATGAAGGCTTCAACTGGAAGATTGGAAGCACATGCACAAGATCCTGGAAGAAATTTTCCATGCACTGGCTTCTTCACGGGCTGCATTTGAAACAAGAGGATGAATTTTTGCCAGAAGCTTTTGCAATTATGAGATCTGGATCTGGATCTGTGTCTCCGGTGTCAACAAATCTGGAAGTAATGCATGATGCCGTTGTGCTTTCTTTTTCATCCTGCTTTGCCATGGCCGTATCTATCTTTGTCTGAGCAATTCTTCTTCTCTTTATTCGGCCGGAATTCTTCAAAACTGGTGCAGATCTGGATAATTCTTCAGATTTGGAGGATATATTCAATGTATTGGACATTGATTTAAGCTTCCTTTCTCTTATAAAAGCACCTGTAATGAATTCCTACAATTAATTTAGACAAAGATGGCAACCGGAACATGAATAGTGGATTTTAATCATAAAAATCTGCATAATTCAAGCCTGCTGCCCCAAAATTTGATGTTTTATTTGCATGCAAAGCAAGCATGGATTTTACCAACTTCACCTGAGCACCTGTATCACTTATGCAAACAATTATCCAGACACAAATCAACCTCCTTCAACTTGTGCGCCAAAATTGGAAGCTTTCAACATTAATTTCACCTTCTTCTGAGCAAAAATCCTCTCCAAATGGGGTGCACTTTTCCTCTGGGCTGCACTTCTCTGCCTGTGAATTAATTAATTCATCCATATGGCAGCCCCTGCTTTTATAGTTTTCACGATTCTATAATTAATTAATGCCTTTCCTATTTCTGGCAATTAATTAATTAATTAATAAGTTTCACTCTTCAAATGGGGCGCCTATTTTGTGCATGCTCATGGCTGCCATTAAATAAATTAAATTTATTTAGTTTTAGACTTCTGCTTCAATTTAACTCAAGCCTCACAATATGCTTTGACCTTAGCCATTGAAAATAGGAATTAATTAATTTATTTAATACTTAAAAAAGTATTATTTCTCTCGCAAATGGGGTGCACTTTTTGACATAAAGGGGCTGTATTAAATAAAAATTATTTATTTAATTTTAGCAGTCTATTTTCAACCTCCTTTTGTCCATTTATATCTGTTGACTTTTCCACAAGCCTGGGCGCCAAAATTGGGTGAATAAATATTAACAAATATTTATTTAATGCATTTATTATTCACCCAAGGTGGGTTGCACTTTTTGGAATAAAGAATTTCTATTTTTAAAAGTCAATTGGCAATGGGATTATTTACCCTACAAGGCAGCCCCAAAATCCCATGATTCACTTAAGCTTTTTGACTTTCATAATGAGATTTTTACCCCGCCAGTGCATAATAAAATCCCATCAATGTCTTAAGTGATTTTTGTTTTATTTCACAATGGGAATTTTTACCTCGCAACCTGCAAGGGTAAGAAATTCCCACCCCCCGCCGCCTCTAATTTTCCCATTGTGACTTAAGTGATGTTGCTTCCATGGGAAAAAGTACTCACAGCAAGTACAAAATTCCCCCACCGCCCGCCGCTTTCATAAATCCAATGATCTACTTCAAACCTTCTTTTTCCAAAAATGTGGCCAGCCTAGAAGAGGCTTTTTGGTGCATGACTTCGTCTTTTCCCAGTGAACCAGACCTCCGATGGTGACTTCCTTCTGGCACAACGTGCGTATGTGATCTCCAACTACTCCAGGCCAAGAATCAAGCCAAACCGGCAAAGGAATTGATCCAGAGAAATTTCACAGAAAACGAAACGGGAAAAACACAAAAACACAAAACGTTGCCAGAAGTTACAAATAAAGCCCAGGATTCATTCCTGGTTAAAACCCTACTGGTATACTGGAATAACGATATATACGATCACAACAGGGTTAAACCGGAGCGCAAATTGCCTCAAACGGGGCTCAAAATAATTAAATACAAATTTCTCGCAAGCAAATCCCGACAACAGAATATAACAATTTTGGACATCTGGGTATTTGGCGAAAATGGCTAATATGGCTCTTTGGGAATATCTTGACGCAATATAAGAACTTTCTGGCAATAAAATCACAAAACGACCCATTATTTTAAAAGTACGAAATTTTTTTCGGGTAGGGTAGTCATGCATTTCAGGATGAAATTTGGGGACACCAAGGCTCTAAAAATACCAATTAGAAATTAAAAAGTACTTTTTTAAGAGGTCAGCCATCATTTACATTATAAGCACCCCTTATGGTTATAAAAGGGAGGTCGCTTGGCCATTAGAGGATTATGTTATGTGGATTTCTCATTTTTGGTAAAGGATTGCTTGTTAAACATCTTTCCTCTCTCTCAAGGATGAAAACCCTTGATTGAGGCACTCCCAAGGATGAAAACCCTTGTGGAGAAGTGGTGTGGATGAAACCCCACACTACCCTTTGGTGGATTTCTCTATTGCTGGTTATAACAGATTTCTGCCCTAAGCGACTTGCTTGGAGGTGTGTTTTCAAGGATATTGCTGGTTTTTATGTGATCTCTTTGCATGGTTGGACTCCCTATGATTTATAAAGGTGAAATATTCCATTTTATCAATTGTTTGGTGCAAATTATATTTTATTTCAAGTGGGGCAACCTATATTGAGGTGGTGTTTTGGTATGTGCGGTGACATTTTGGCAAATCTAAAATTATCATCTTATTCTCTATATTTCATAAGGCCAATATCTAGAATTTCATGATTTTTGGTGCTTTCTAAGTTGAGTTATGAATTTTTAAAATAACACTGCAGACAAGGGTTTCGTGAAATTCATATCTCCATATCTAGGGCATTAAAAATCAGATTTCTTGCACTACATGATTGTTGAGGTTATATCATAATTTTAGAAATTCAAGTGAAGCTAATTCGAAGGGTTTTGAAGGCTCAAAAGTGGGGTTGAAACCCCAAATCAGGTCACTGCCCTAGAACAAGGTTTAATTTGCAGATTTGCAGGGTTATAACAGCAGCTCGGTAAATCTGATTTGAGAGCTTTTGGCCATTTCCTGAGGTCCCCCAAAAGGGACATTACAATGGTATCAGAGCTCTTTCCTCCCAGCCTGTGAAGCATGGAAAAATTGGAGAGGATCATGAAGAACCAAGAAGGAATAATGGATGTATTGGATAGGCTCTCCCTAGCTATCCAAAACATGCAAGGAGGTGGTTCGGCCAAGGGGGAAGAAGATTCACACAATTCTTGTGAATCAAAGAAGGTGAAAATTCCTTTTGCAAGGCCCTACAAACCCCAGTTTGTGGACAAGGAGGTAGTCGCTCCACATGGGAGCCCTAGACAAGCTCATGGCTACATCACATTGCTTGGAGAATACCGAGAAATGCCGGAGGAGTTTTGGGAGGCAATGTCTCTCACGGATTTCATCAGATTGAGGACGGAAGGACATTATCGACAAAGAACCCTAGCGCCAAAAGAAGAAGTACAATATGCCGAGAAGATGAATGTTTCAGCCCTAGGGAGGAGAGGTCCTTCCATCGGGATGAAGGAAGTTAAGGAGCATGCCATCCAAGGTAAAAACCCTTTTGTGCTTAATGATGAATTGATGACACCTAGCGGTTGCAATGAACTAACAATTGTCAATGAAGAACCCTTGATAGAAAAAGATATACTTTTGAAGGAACCAAATGTTGATATTAGACAGAAAAGAAATTCATATATGCAAGGAGGATGTAATGGAAACTCAAAGGAAGTGTGAGGAGTGGCAAAGAAGAGCTAGGGCTGCTAGATTGATAGCCGCTCAAGGGAAACAACACTTACAAGAGTATAGGGCAAAGAGCTCTTCATTATTGACAAGGAAAAAGGAAGCAACCATGAAGCATGAGGCAAGGGAAAAAGAAGGGTTTGATGGAAAGAAGAAATTCAGAGTTGAAGTCAAATTTCAAGGTGAAATTAATGATTTTCAGCTTGTTGGTCAGTCCCAAACAGCCACCACCAAGGAGCCAATCAATGAAGATATCAACAAGGAACAATCCCCATTTTGTCATCATCCAAAGAAAGGTAAAAATCCCTTGTTATTCTATGCTAATTTATTGGATTCTAATGGTTACATAGGGCAGTCACATGATGGAATCAAATCAGATTTAATAAGGGCCTATGAGGATGATGTTATGCATGAGATAAGGGCTCCATCGGGTTATTTTCTGAGTGCTGTTCCTAACTCAGAAATTCTGAGTCAAGAAAGCATCAAAGGCAGCCCATGGTATGAGGAAATCTCCATTTTGTTGCTTGCTGATTTGACACTGCTGATATGTTACCCTCACACACAACTGGATGTTACCCTCACACACAATTGGTTGGAGAAGGTGATCAGATTTTATGCTTGTTATGTCCTCTTATATCACCGCTGATTGGGCATCCTTATGCACCTCATACTCCACGAAATAATGAGGTAAGAAGTGTCTCTTGTTGTATGGATTCTTGGCCTCAAATTCAAAATTGTTTCCGCATAAGGAATATAGGTGCTATGATGAGTTCTACAAAAAGAAGAATGTCTGATTTCAAAATCAGTATGGAGGGAAATTTTATCATGACATGTGTGGGGCATCAAAGGCATGATGATATTTCTGATTTTCTGTTTCATATGTGGTTAACCCATGGTTCCATGAATATGGAAGAACTAGAAAAATGTGGTGGAAGAGCAGCACCCTTTCTTCAATGTGTGGCACACCTACTTTTCATCCATTCAGGGTGAAGGGTTTTCTTCATAACCGAGGGGTCACTAGGCTTGTCAAGAGTGGCACCACCATACCTTGCACAAAGAGAAGGGGACAATTATCACTTCTCCTAGGAAAAGATGAGGTATGTGATGAATTCTTTGTGATTAAGTTAGTTGGTGATGAAGTAGTTCTTGGAGTTCAATGGCTGCAATATTTGAGGGAATTCACCCTCAGTTGTCATGATAAAGGACTTAATTTCAATGGCAAAGACAGAAATCAGAATTCAAAGTATTAAGGATGAAGGAAGTACATTGGGAAACACTTGGAATTCACATTGTGGTTTGGTTTCTCACATAACTGGTCATCATAACATGAAACCCATTGGAGCTCAAGGCTATAGACATGAAACAAGTGTTTGAGATCCTTCATCATAAGAGAAGAACAAATGGGTACCTCAGGAATACGGTAGTGAGCACTTGGGGTAGCCTTTGGCCTTAAGGGAGTGTATGAAAGATGTTCTTATGCTTTGGGCAATAGGCTTCATTGAGGGAGAGCATATAGATGTGGGTGATGGATGGAGTAGACTCCATGATAATTTTTGGTAGAGGTTGTTCGACTTGACATCCACGAGATTTAAATGTTTTGGCTATTATAACATGATGGAACTTGGGCATGTGAGCTTGCAATTACTTGAGGGAAAGCAATTTTGGGAGGGGAGGACTGTAATGTCCCCTTCTCTAGGCTAGTCATTTTGAAGACCTTGGGCCCATTCCACTTCCCGTGGGCTAAAAGGGAATGAGCAAGGGAAGTTAATGTCATGATTTTCAGTTGTTTTTGTGAGCTTTGCATTATTTTAAAGTAATTTTCTAAGTATAGTCAGGTCGGCTGGGGAAAAAGGTGAAAAGCCAATGGAAAAATAAAAGAAAAAGGAACTATTATGTCTCTAAGGAGGTTGGTCCTCTTTAGGAGGATTCTATTTGGTTTTTGGCGCCACCTCTAGCTATTTAAAGGGGTCGCTTGGCTTGGAAGATGTTTATGCTTGCTTTGGAATTTATTTTCTTTGAAGAGTTGGAGCATGCTTGCTTTCTCTCTCATCCATTGAGGACGGAAACCCTCACATCTTCATTGGTGATCTCATACAGAGGTCACACTTGTGCTACAATCAAATTTCAGAGGTTCAAGGCAAATTTACAGAGGTTCAAGGCAGATTTATCAGTGCTAGTGCATCATTCACAGCTAGGGCTGATCAGATTTGCATGGTAGTGAGTATGGGACAGCCACACATGTCCTTGTTTGAGCTTGCAATGGTTTTGGACAAGCTGTTTGACCAATTTCAGACCCTCCTAGGGTGGCGACTTGCATGTTGGAGGGTTTTGGTGGTGTCTATGGCACAACACTCCTTCCTTTGTTGATATTTGGATTGTTTCTATTTTATAAGGTTGATTTCTTTTCCCAGATTGAACTTTGGGCCTTGGAATCATTATTTCTGACCATTTTTGTAAGTGAGTTCATTAATTTAACTATTCTACTTCAGCCATGTCTCAAAAAATTCATTTTTTGGTTTGTACTTGCTCTAAATAATTATTATTGTTCCCTACATGCTTTGGATGGTGTAAGAGTGGTGTTGGAAGTGAATAATTACAATTTCTTGCTTGCTGTCATAAGAAATCAGACTGCTGTAGGTTGCTGTTATAAATTTCAGTTTACTTTGATTTGGGCTGATGCCATTTTCCCTCCTTTTCAGTTTCAGCCTGGAAAGGGACATCACACAAAACTATTATATGGGGGTTATAGCCAAATTTTGTCCATTTTGGGAGCTAATTGATTGGAGGTGGAACAATCAACTCCACCAACCCATTCATGCATCGGGGTACTACCTTAACCCCAAGTTTTTGTTCTTTGATGGTTTTACAGATGTTAACGGGGAGGTTATGTGACAAATTTGGTAGAGATTCCAAAAGCAAAATAGAATACTTAGATTGCACACACAATAAAATTTAGATGTTGATTAAGTTACACAAAGAGAGAAACGTATATATATAATACAATGATCTCCTTCAAAGTAGGAGTCAACACTTATCTCCTACAAAGTAGGAGTGAACACTTATCTCCTTCAACCACACGTAATAATATCATGAGCAGCTATATTTTGACTATAGAATGTAACTTACCCAAGAATCTCTCTCACACCTCATTATTTTAACCAACTATTACAACACGTAATAACAATATGAGTGCTACTAACAACTCATTACAATATGTTTCACACGTATAATTATTTTACTAATTAACACATTTTCATGTGAGTATTAACACAATATTAATAATATTCCCCCTAGTGCGAACATGGAAGATATTGCCAGAATTTGGAATTGTAGTGTGCCTCCATTGAGATTGCTCATGATCTTGATCCATGTGTGCCACATAGGCTTGCGCACAAATCAACAAACATGCAACATCGGGCTTGCACGTAACTCAAACAAAGTTGTATTCCCATAGACGGCTTTCACCGATTGATACAACCACCACCCAAGTATGAGAAGGCATCCCTACACTTCTATTCATCCTCCACATCTATATACTTATGGTTTTACACGAGAATGACCAACAACCCACATATTCATATGATTGTATAGGACAACCAACAACCTACACAGATGGTTTTACATGACAATCATCAACCTATACAAATGTGTTTACAGGAGAACGCACACATACAAGTATTGTGATTCTACAAAACTTTGATAAGACTCGCATTAATGACACGTTAAGGGAAAATATAAAAACTCCACACTCACATTACAAGTTTTATTTTGCGCATACTACAACATACAAAACATGAAAATAAAATGACGAGGACTCAGTCCTCATTGTCTTTTATGTAGCCACACCACCACCGTGATCTCAAATGGCATAACGGGTATCCACTACCACTAGTTATCCTGTCTTGGCTTTAGTTGTTTTGGCACAGCTGGTTGCCACTAATGCATCAGTGCGGCCCCGTTGTTAGTGATCGATAAGAGGGTGACTGTTTGGCCTCCTTCCTCTATTGCTTCCATCCTCTCGGTAGATCGGGTACTTAGCAATTTTGGATTTTAGGCTCAATTGCATGTGAAAGGAAAAATTTCTGCCCCACAATTTGGATATTGGGTTTGCCCGATAATGCGTCCAATTATAATTGAGTATATTTAATTTTTTTTGACACTTTTGATGACACAACTATAATTGGACACAAATAAGACTATAACTTTTGACTATTACAAAACATGGTTTTTCATATAACAACACATACTTTGATCGATAAAACTAATATACCTAACACGACTCGATACAAAGTGTATTAACTAGACTCAAGTACCAATAAAAACTTGTCAAGGACGACTCATTTTAATAAAATACATATATTACAAAAATTAGACACTTTAGAATCGTCCCACCATAAACAATCTTTAACTCTAAAGCTAAATGTAAAAGCTTAATTATATAGACTCGATGACAGCGGTTGGGTACTCCCCAACATGCTTTACAGAGTTACTCAATGGGCTGCATTGAGTTGCAAACTTATATTTATATCAAGGGCCTTACAACATCTACAAAGACCGACTCTCAATGGAGATTTTAACACTCTCTCATGGAGTTATTACAGACTCTTGGTGTTCTCCTAAGGACCTAACCTAAGACTGGTTACACTCTTGACTTGGCTCTAATGGCCTTGTTGGTGAGAAAATTTGTCAAGTGGACAAATTGGTGGGTATCCGCCAACACTTTGAGACTCTAGGTCCCTCGCTTGAATGGTGCAACTCCATTTATTATGTGTGAATGAAAGTGAAATTTGTGGTTGCCTTAGAGGTCGGGATCCAACAAGAACACTCCACTGAACTTGCAGCAAAAGCTTGCAATTGCTTGCAAGGGAGGAATTTTGAGTAAGTAGGAAAGGGAGTGGGAAAAAGAGGGGGATTAATATCTCAGGTAGAAAATCAGATTCTGCAGACATTAATCAAAATACTTCAACACACATAAATAGAAAGAAAACAACTTTGTTAGTAACATCAAGACAAGGTAGGATTATGAGCACAAAGTATTAGTAATCCTCTTATCAAGAAGGCAAGAAACTTCTTTCTTCTTTATTGATATCTTGGCAAAGTTGTACATAGTGAGAAATGGAAGAAAATATGAGATGAGAAAATAGAAGAAATTTTGCTATCTCTTTTGCTTCACTTCAAGTAGTAATCTCTCCTTGAGCATACAAAATTGACAACCCTTAAGAATGAGGGTGTCATTACAATTTATAGACTTTGAGAAGACTCCTTGCCTACCCCCACATGACCTTTCATTTGTCCTTTCCACTCGTGACTCTTGACATTCCTAGGAAAGAACATTAAGTCCCCTTTTATTAGTTAAGGGTGACTTATTACATTTTAGACTATAGTCACATTAATGAATAAGACAAACGTCATGATTGCTCACAACAAAGAATTAGAAAGGGGGTAGAGAAGAGGAGGAAGAATGAAGGAAGAGGGGGGAGAATGCTCCATAAAGCATGAATGGGGATGCCTCTCGCTTTTGATGAAGATCTTGCCGACAATGATCACAACTTCCTCCTTTTACATGATGGACATCCTAGACCACGAAATGAGTGTTTAGAAACATTGTTTCAAGACCTCCCAATGTGAGCTCGGGATGGACACGAGCACTACTCATGATGATCCTCCTCGATACTTGATTGATGAACCTCCTTAGCTCATTGAGATTACCCCGACCAACTTATTTCAAATCACCCAACTCACCGAGAGATGAAGATGAATACACTTCATGTGCCCTGCGATGCTCTGCCTTGCTTCTGGACATTGTTGAGCTCAAGATGATGCTTCCAGGACCCTTATGAAGTTCTTATTCCTCTGTTTGAGCCGTGAAATCATCTCATTACCCTGTGGAGAGTCCAAAAAGCAGAAAGATGAGTGAAAATGGAGCCATCTGCAACTTTCTGCACCTAGAATGAAGACTTTCTATTTTCAAGCAGGTAGGACTGGGACTGCTATTTTGGGACATATCACCCATTTTGCCTCAATATGACCTTTTGAACCTTTTGGCACACTTCATCCTCCTCGGTTGATGATGCATTGCTATTTTTAGCAAGGTTATTTTTTCCCGACCTGTTATTTTGGGAAAATTGACATTTTGCCCTGTCTTTTAGTTTGCATCTTTTCCGATTTTCTCAGGTGATCCAAACTTGCAATTTGGGGAACTTACTATTTTTAACATGTGAAGGAGCATGGAATATGCTATTTTAGTAAGTGACCAAAACGGCCTCGGCTTGCGATGGGGATGATATTTTTAGATTTGACTCTTCATCGCGATCTCGTGCTCCAAATTCACTATGTTTCGCTAATGGAGGGCTTGGAAAAAAAAGAATTTTTTTCCTGGTGCGGGCTTCAGACAGGAGCTACCATGACAAACCATTAATGGAGTCATGAGCTTTTGATAGTGTTCTTCTCCTCCTCGGATCATGATGAAACCAACTTCATTGGGATAGGTTTTTCTCTTGGAACTTGTGCTCACATTTTTATCTTGATCCGTCCACTAGAGTGATGGGAAATCGAAGGAATGAAAGCCGAGGCTCAAAACAAGGGTTTTGTTGCCATTAAATATCCAGTGGCATCATTTGATATGTCATCGCTTCTTGATGGCCTCTTAAAATGGGGAAGTCCACAAAAAATCTCAACTCAATCCGTACACCGGATTGTTAGATATGAGTTTTTCATGGTTTATGGCCATGAAGTCAATCTGACAAAGAACAAACATGGGTAAAGACTGAAAAATCCGTGGTTTGGATGTTATTGTAGCAATATACCGGTTGGAATGGATGTGCAATGAAGAAATGGAGAGATGGATCAATGGCAATGGAGTTTAAAAGTTCTTTTTGACAACGAGGTTCTCGTACGCATGGGGAAGAAGAAACACGACAATTATAAATTTGCAAAAAATGGCTTTCTTAAATCTTCAATGGCTTGAGTGCAATTTTTTGTCCCATGTGTCACAAGTGTCCGAGACATATGGTGTACAAAAATGTGCCTCACCCTGAGCATGACAGGTGGCATCCAGAGATTGGCGGTGGAGGAGAGAGAAAGTTAGCGGAAAGCACAGGGGGCTAGAATCGGGTCACATGGATGACCAAACCGAGGGCTAGGTTTGGGCGCATTTTTGTGTCCCAACTATCCCAAGGGGATGACACGGATGGTGCACAAAAATGTGCCCTCACCTGGTGAGGACAAGTGGCGGATGGTCATTGTGCGAGAGGGAGAGGAGAGGGGGCTGAAAAATGGCATGCGGAGCACCTTTCTGGGTTCTATGAAAAACCATGGGTCAATCTTGGGTTTGGGCACATTTTTGTGTCCCAACTGTCCCAATGGGACGAGACAGTTGGTGCAAGAAAATGCGTCCTCATCTAGTGTTGACAAGTGGTGGAATCTGATTACAACGGTGAGGGTTGAGGATGAGTGCAAAGGGGCTAAACTTTCATGTTTGAGCTTCGCCGAGGTCATATGATGGTCTCAGGGGCTTAAATGGAGTTGGGTGCAATTTTATGTCCCAACTGTCCCAAGGGGATGGGACAGTTGGTGCAAGAAAATGTGCTTTGAGCCTGGGAATGACATGTGTCCACCCTGAAAATTGGCCAAGTCCCAAAGCATACCTTGGAGAACAATTTGTCGACAACGTAACTTGAGCATCTAGAGGTCTTTTTAGAACTTCTTTATATGATTTTTACAAGAAAGAGAATTTTGAGAAGGATGGGAGGGGTCTCAAGTCTTGCTTCTGCTTGCAACTCCTCAAAATAGCCTTTCTTCTGGGACCGCAAGTTGCGTATGCAGAAAACGGTCTGTGGGAAGAATTGCTTGTCTTGTGAAAAATGTGAAATCGCCGTCACTTAGAGCATTGAAATACCTTTCCAATGATATTTTGTTTGATCTCCAACTCATCCCAGAGCTCCCGGAATCACTTCCCAAAGCTCAAGTGTTGTTTTGATCTCCAAGCTCCTTCACCTTAAAAAACCCGCTTTTGCTGAACTTGTCTCTAAACCTCTGAAATTTTCCAAAATCTTCTAAAATCAGTTGCACAATGTTCCTAGCTCCTTAATACTGCTTCTCTGACGAATTTGGGCCTACAACTCCGCTCCGGGGGGTGTGAACCATGTCTTAGAAAGGCTAAAAATAGCCATTCCTAAGCCTCTTGAAAAGCTTGCCTTGAAGAGTACCACCTTGAAAGCACTTGAATGATCTTGTTTTCCCTAGATCACCTATGGACAAGGTTGACACAACACAAAGGACCACTTGATAGGGTAGGATAGGCCCAATACAGGGGATGGACTGACCTGGAGGGGTGTCGGGGAAGGTTTACAATAAAAGTTTTGACACTAGGGTACAGTTGTCTTGTTTTCAAGTGAATTTTTCCCTTGCTAAAACACAAGACAATGGGCTTTACAAAGACTTAGATGCTTTCAGCTGGTTTTTGTGCTCTCACATGTGCATTACACGACCTCTTCTTGGTCTCTCCTCAACAAGCCTAAGTTGGTGAACTCGTCCCCTTTTTATGGCGTGCACCTTGCTCTTTTCCCACTTTTCTCTCCTTGTTTGAAATTGCCTTTGGATGGATGACTCCTTGTAGACGCTTCATGACTCTCCTGCTCTGTTTCAAATTTGAATTTGAGTGCCTCTACTTATGCCATATTATCTAGTCGTTTGGCTCCTCTCGACTATGAATCTTGGCAAGCATCGTGTGTCGACACCTTCCGACATCCCTATCTTGTCCGCCAACTACCCACTTTGCCTTGCATTCCTTTGCCGGAGTTTCGTTCTCTTCTGTCGCGTGCTCATTTGTTTCGAGCCTCGGCTTTGCCTTTCCTTCAAACAATCCCTTCTGGACCTTTGGGATTTCTCAAAATCTCTGCATGTTCCGTCATGCGACCTTTTTTCATTGCTAAGTCTCTCCACTCCATTCCGCATGTCTTTCGCAACTTCCTCCCTTACACATAACTCCTACACATTCCTTCCGCGCCCTAACTATCTATCTGCGCCAAAATATCTCCACGCACTCCTAAGCACACTTATGTTGCGCGTTGTCCTCTCTCGCTTCCCTCCTTTCGCAAAACTTTCGTGCGCTCAACCCTTCTGAGTGCCTTGCCAATTCTTCCGCAACTATGCTCTTCCTTCCAAGTCATTGCGTTGAACCATTGCAGACTTCCGCGCATTCTCCCCTCCACTCTGTTATGCTCTTTCTCTTCACTCTCCGCACCTCCATTCTTGGATGCACCCATACTCGTGCAAAATTGAGTAGGATTGCCTTGGGACCGGGATGCTCTTGCATCACTCGAGACATGAAATAAACGTATAACACAACCTCAAAAATGCAAACTAGACCAACATTAAAGACCTTTACATACTTCCTCACAAATTTGCATGCTGATGACTAGATGAGAAGATGGTACACGGATCTTTGTACAATAAACGAGTTTTGATGGATTTGGTGTGGATGCTTGTGGATTGGATCTTGGCGAGGATAATTTCTGTGTTGATGACAATAAAGTTGCAGGTATCCTACATGAACACCATGGGAAATCCACAAGCGCATCTCTTGCTCGAAAACATTAATGGTGTTTCGCAAAAATCTGACAAAGAAGTATAGATGGATTTGCAGGCTTGCACTTGGTAGGATTGTGATGGATATTGTGATGGATAGATGTAGATGCTGATGTTGATTTTAGAAGCGTAGAAGTTAATCTTCTACCCAAAGAAAACTTTACAAATTGATCAATTAGATGTGATGCTAGGCTGATCTCCTTGTTATGAATGCCTACTTGAAGCTTTTCACTTTACAAATGTCTCTTTTTCAGTATGCTGGACTCTTCTACTATTTAAAGAATGACATTGAGCTCCAATGTGGCTATTGTTCTTTGGACAACAAAAACCAACGTCTGAATAGATCTGCAAAATGATTATAGAATGCAATGATGAGATCTGAATACAGTGATTTATAGCCTTTAAAGGAATGCTCAAGGTGATACTAAAAGGTAGAAATGTGAATGAAAAATCTTGAAAGACATGCAAGGCCTCTTAGAGCCATAAGGAAATGATAGCTAAAGCCTAAAAAAAACCTTTAACTAAGCTATAGATACAAGCTCTTCAAAATAATTTCGTTTTTTAACCACAAGGGCGAAGAACAATACATCTGCCCCTTGATAAGTCAAAACAACAATTTTCCTTCCATCACAGACTCTCACTTGCTCGATACCAAATGATAAATTTGGTAGAGCTTCCAAAAGTAAAATACACAAAATACTTAGATTGCACGCACAATAAACTTGAGATTTTGATTAATTTACATAAAGATGTATGTACTTATATGGTGTAATGATCTCCTACAAAGTAGGAGTCAACACTTATCTCGTTCAACCACTCATAATAATATCATGAGCAGTTACATTCTAACTATAGAATGTAACTTACCCAAGAATCTCTCTCACACCTCATTATTTTAACCAACTATTACAACACGTAATTTAACAATATGAGTTGTTACAACTCTTTACAATGTTCGTCACATGTACAATTATTTTACTAATTAACACATTGTTTGCAAAATTTTTATCGTGTGGGAAAATTAGGGATCTCTCACCAACAATGTGTGGGACTAAGTCCCTCTGCTTGAATGGGGCAGCTCCATTTATTGAAAATAGGAAATATTTACACTATTCTAATTGCTTGGGATGGCCTTTCGACCGGGATTACACAGGGGTACTTCCCTACACCTGTGGCAAGATGTTTGTAGAAACTACAAGGGAGGAAAAAAAAACTTGAGAGGGAGATACGAAGAGAATAGCAAGGAGGGTTTTACACAATAAATATCACATAAGAGTTTATTGCCTCAAAACTAGAATATATCCATGATTTCAATGAGAAGACACCATTCACATAGAACAAGGAACAAAATACAAGAAGCACAAAGTCTCAATGCATAATATTCAACAAGTACATGCTCATGGAGTGTAGTTGAGATGGAGAGGAAACATAGACAAAGGAGAGAGGAATTTGATCACTTGTTCCTAGAGAGAATATGGGAGTTAGTAAACAAGAATAACCCTTGTTTCAAATGAGGAGGCTCTCCCAATTTATAGCTTTACAATGCAACTCTTCTACCCCCACATGACTCTTCATGTCCTTATTCCACTTGTGACTTTTCATCTTCCTAGGAAGTGAGTAAATAAGTCCCCTTTTATAAATCAAAAGGGACTTTTACAATGCAAAATTAGAGAGTCACTTAAGTGAATAAGACAAAATACCATGATTACATACAATGAAGAATTAGAAAGGGGGAGAGAAGAGGAGAAAGAATGAAGAGAGGAGAGAAAAGATGCTCCAAAGCATGGATGAAGATGCCTCCACCCTCGATGTAGATCACACTTTTCCCCTTTTTGAATTCTCTTGAAATGATGAACCTTTGCAACACTGTTTGGACACACTGAGAAGAGTGATGAACGCTTGATAGGTAGACCACCGAGAGTATCCAAAGATGACTTCCCTCTTTGAGACAATCCTTTCTACTTCTTGAGACATTGCCACATCTTTATGCACAATCATTCACTCGAGGAGAATTTGGTGTACTTTGTTCACATAACCATGATCCTGATTCTGTCATTGTGAGAGCACTGATGATGAATGAAGAGTGAAACCAAATCCTTCCGATACCGAGTAAGGGAAGAAGAAAGGGCCAAAATCAATGCCATCCATCTTATGATCATGCACTCCATGTGAGATGAAGTGAAATGGTTCTCGAGACAAAATTGGTAGTTTCCCATTTAGGCACTTTATGCTCACCGCATCAGGGAATGCGGGAATTTGCTTGAGAATTAAGAGAGAAGTTCTTGTGAGTGCCTGGGATCATTATAAAATGCATAAAGGAATGATATGTGATCATTTTGAGCTCATTTCATCCATTTACTATTTTTAGCATGTTCATCATGATTGTCCCATTTTAACCATTTTTGCCAATCTTGCCAATTTTGAGTGTCTCGAACATGGGGGAATGAAATGAGGTATCCGAATTCACATTTTTCTTGGACTTACTATTATTAGTAAGTGCTTCCAATGAAGACTAGCTAAAAATAGAAAGTGGTCTTCCCGGTGTCGGATTCGAACGAAACCACTTGCAAAAGTTTATGTTTTGCATTTTAGGCCTTTGCTCCAATTTTCAGAGGATTTCAATCGCCAAGTTTGCGTAGATATGAAAAATGAATATTTTTGGCTGAAAATTTCACATGGATGTAGAAAATGGAAGGGTGAATTAATGGAGGCATGTAAATACTCCCCTTAAAGGCGTTTTTGCAAGGATTATATAGTCCAAATTTCATGGCAATCGGAGCAGGGATTTTGGGGAAATTTTGGCAACATAATAGCAAGGGAGCATGCAATGAGGGAGCTAAAAACATGAAAAATGACTAAGGATGAGCTTTATACCTTTCCCTCTCATAAACCTAGCTAACTCATCCTTTGACTCACCTTGCTTAACCTGGGTTAGATGGAGACTCATGGGTGGAGTGAAAACTTTCCAAATGGGTCTCTGATGTCCCATGTCCCTTACCACAATTAGTAAGGGACAAAGGGACATCAGGGATGTGAAAATGCGCCAAGGGTGGAAGCATCATGAAGAGGGGGCCAAAACATGTCATGAGGGTGAGTTAAAAACACTTGTTTAACACCTCATGTTGTGAACTTAAGTGACAAAATTTCTCCTCTCCATGTGGTGGCGCATTATTGTGTCCCCATATGCCCCTTTAAAAAGGAAAGGGACATCAGCCTTCCCCAAATGCGCCAAGGGTTTGTTCATCATGAGGAAGGAGGTAGGTGGGGTTAGGTGAGTGTATAACATTTTCTAACCACCAAGTTGTTTTTAAGTGACGCAAACTCATCTTCTCATGTGGGGGCGGGATTGTGTGTCCCCATGTCCCTTTTGACTTTGGTCAAAGGGAAAAAGGGACATCAGGGGTCTCCAAGTGTGAAATAGCCAAAAATAGATGCTTGCCTTCACCAAACACTGCCCGAAATAGCCACCTAAACACATTTTCTCGCCACCGGAGCTAAGAGTAGACTTCCAAGGGCAAAACTTATATGATTTTGACTCCAAAAGGGTTGATGAGAACATTCCCACAATTTTCAGAGCCAAATTTGCCTGTAATTTGAAATTTAACCCCTTTTTCAATTTTGTTCAAGCCTGTGCGCCGGTGAAAGAAACTGCCATTGAAGTTTGTGATGTTCAATAGGAGAACCAACTCATTGGGTGTAAAGAGGGTGCAACATATGTCACATCGGCGCCAATCAACTTCCAAATCTCCTGGAACTCCCAGAATCTTGATTGAATATTCATCAGATTAGAGATCTTTACTTGCATCGCCGGGCCAATGTATCCAAATCTGCTCCTCAAAATCTCTTTAAAACTTTTGCACTATGAAGTAGGCATTCTTAGCTTTCCAACGAGTATCTGATTGCTTTCCAACTCCTTCCGAGGCTCCTGAAACATTTGGAACAAGCCAACTAGCTTTTTCACCGCTTTCATTTCCTTATATCATGTTATAAATAACCCGGTATTGCATAATTTGTTCCTAAACCTGATTTTTCTTCCAGAACTTTCCTAAACTACCTCAGATGATTACATAGCTCTGCCACACACTTCTTAGGTGCTTTTAAATTTTCCTGTACGTTCTCGGAGGGTGTTCACCAAGTGCAAAAAGCTTGAAAATAGGCCTTTTTGGGCCTCTGGGAGCAATTCCTTCTGAATGGTTATGAATGAATCCATGAATCACTTCCCTGCACATGAAACACACTTGAAAATCACATTAGCACATTCCTCCGGCCATTATGAGGGTAACACAATAATTGAGTTAGTCGAGGACAGATTTACATTGACCGGGAGAGGGATTTTCAAATGTGGGTTAGGTTGTCATGACAATTTTTTTAAAGTTTTCATGCTAGACACTAGGAAGTATGGATATGCCCAAGACCCCCTGAATCCCCCTTTGATACGTATCGGATACGGATACAATACGGATACGCGTTTGATACGTGCATCGGATACATCAGGATATGTACAGATGTATCCGTGACGTATCATGATGTATCCCGTATGTATCAGGCACGTATCCTGTAGTAAATATGTCTTTTTTAAGTTTTATTTCATTTTTATAAAGTTTTATTTCATTTTTAAGTAAATATGTATCCTGCAGCAAATATGAAATGTAAAATCTTAAGTATATTGTATGTTTTGAAAATTTGAACTTGGATCCTAGTATATTTTTCAAATTTCAAGTTTTGTTCGTATTCATGTTGACATGATAGTCGTATATCATATGTATGGCAGCCACATGATCAATAAAAATGCAAAGTCTTAAGTAATTGTATATTGAATGTTTTGAACATTGATTCAGGTTTTGTATTACTATTTCTGTTTTTATTGGACTAAAAATGAGTAAAATGAGTAATGTACATAAAAAATTAAATATATATGTACGGACGTATCAAGGGTTTTTTAAAATTGACGTATCCGTGTATCGTATCCATATCCAAACCGATACTCATATCCGTATCCCGACAACATAGGCTAGACATTTTACATGACAACACCGGCTCTTTCTGGGGATTTTTTCTGGATTGAACACAATGAGGACAAGACAAGCAGGAAGTCCGAATCTCAAGACACTATGTGGACTAGTGCCTTATCCATTGGGCTATAGAGTCACAACAGAGATATATAATGAAGCTTTATGAGTTGGGCATAGAGTCATCACGTCAACACACAACCACAAGCAAGGAACAACATACACAACAAGAAAAAACATACAACATGAAAAGGAAATGCACCACACAGAAAGGGAAAAACAACCTAAAATCACCTATGGTACATGCGGGGGACAACCCGCTTTCACTATTGCACTTTTCTTATCGAATGTTACCCCGAATGGGTAGCATTAAATGATGATGCTTATGAAAGCTAGGTGCTTTCATGGATATCTGTATACTTGGGAGGAGTGAGCCTACCTAATTACTCTCATGGGTGGAGTGAAAATTTTCCAAATGGGTCTCGATGACCTCAAGTAAGGGACAAAGGGACATTAGGGATGTGAAAATGCACCAAGGGTGGAAGCATCATGAGGAGTGGGCCAAAACATGTCATGAGGGTGAGTTAAAAACACTTGGTTAACACCTCATGTTGTGAACTTAAGTGACGAAATTTCTCCTCTCCATGTGGTGGCGCACTTTTGTGTCCCCATGCCCCATTAAGGGACAAAGGGACATCAACCTTCTCCAAATGCGCTAAGGGTTTGTTCATCATGAGGAAGGGGGTAGGTGGGGTTAGGTGAGTGTATAACATTTTCTAACCACCAAGTTGTCTTTTAAGTGACACAAACTCATCTTCTCATGTGGGGGTGCACTTTTGTGTCCCCCATGTCCCTTTTGACTTTGGTCAAAGGAAAAAAGGGACATCAGGGGTCTCCAAGTGTGAAATAGTCAAAAATAGATGTTTCGTCACCAAACACCGCCCGAAATTGCCACACCGAATACATTTTCTCGCCACCGGAGCTAAGAGTAGATTTCTAAGGGCAAAATTTATATGAGTTTGACTCTAAAAGGGCCGATGAGAACATTCCCACAATTTTTAGGAGCCAATTCTGCTTGCAATTTGAAATTTAACACCTTTTTCAATTCTGCTCAACCCCGTGCGCCAAGGTGGAAAAACTGCCACGAAAGTTTGTTATGATCAAAAGGAGAACCAACACATTGGGTGTAAAGAGCACCCAACATATGTCACATTGGCCTTTGGATCAAATTCCAACTCTTCCTGGAACTCCTAGAATGTTCAATTGAATCTTCACCAGGATCAGAGATCTTTCCCTGTACTTGCGGGCCAATATATAGAAATCTGCTCTTGAAAATGTCTTGAAAACTTTTGCACTATTAATTAGGCATTCTTAGCTTTCCAATGAGTATTTGATTGGATTCCAACTCCCTTCGAAGCTCTGAAACATTCAAAACAAGCCAACTATCTTTTTCACCGCTTTCATTTCCTTATACCATGCTACAAATAGCCCGGTATTACATAACTTGTTCCTAAACCTGATTTTTCTTCTAGAACTTTCCTAAACTACTTCAGATGATTACATAGCTCTGCCACACACTTCTCTTGTGCTTTAACTTTTCCTCAGACGCTCCTGAGAGGGTGTTCACCAAGTCCAATAATCCTGAAAATAGGCCTTTTTGGGCCTCTGGGATCAATTCCTTCTGAATGGTTCTGAAAGAATCTATGAATCACTTCCCTGCACATGAAACACCCTTGAAAATCTCATTAGCACATTCCTTCCGGCCATTATGAGGATAACACAGTAATTGAGTTGGCCGGAGGACAAGTATAAATTGATCGGGAGAGGGATTTTCAAATGTGGTTTAGGTTGTCATTGCAATTTTTTAAAGTTATCATGCTAGACATTTTACATGACAACACACTTTTATGTGAGTACTAAAACAATATTCCTAACATTAGGAGGGCCTCTCAACATGCTTTGAGAGGATGACACCAAAGGTTGAGGTGAAGGACATTATTTTAGAGTTGCAGAAGCATGTTAGGGGAGGCTCTTTTCTTAGGCGTTAGTTATCTAAGGGAGATCCACCTAGCCACTAGCTAACACAAATTAGAGTATTTACTTACATGTTACGAATTTACAATTATTTACTTACAAACTTTTGATTATCTTGTTTGTAGGTTTTTAGTGGAAGGTTTTGGGTGGAAATACCCCAAATCTTCAAAAATCAACCCTCCGAATTTTAACTCAACCTTGTAGCACTTTTGGATGTGAGCACGATTGGAGTTTGTTTGAAGACATTTACATGAAAAAGCGCAACAATGCCTCAATGACCTTGTTTTTGTTCTATACAACCGTCAACTTCGCCCAAGAAAGGTGGGCATATCGCAACAAGTTATTGATTTGAATGAGATTGTTCCATATAGCAATTGGACCTTGCAAGAAGAGGACATCCCTACAGTCATAGAAGATGAGATTGCTACTTTCAAGAGGGAATTTATTGAGGATGAGGTAAAGCATGGGAGATGGGATTGTATGACATCTTTGTAGATGATGTCTAACATTTAGCATAGTCGCAATCTTTTAAGAGGAGCTAGCAGTTGCAACCGAGTGTGGGGACTAGTAGAGTCACTAGACCTCCCCAATTTTTAGTAGAATGGGGAAAAGAAATTTGTAAATTATTTGTTAGTGTAATGTAATTATTATTTACGTTAGTAAATAATAAATTACACTATGTTAAACTCGTAGTTAGGAGTTATTATTTTGTTATTTTGTTTCAACCAAATTTGTTATTTTGTTTTAACAATTTGGTCTCCCGTAGAGTTTGTTCAAACAACTTTTGTTTGAACATTACTTTGTAAACCTTATGTAATAAACAGTCTTGAAATTGTTTATTAAGCTGCATAATTAGAGTTTTGCTAAATAATATTATTTTCCTCTGGTGTTTGCGTGAAGATTGAAGGCTTACAAACCATTACTGGTTTTCCTGCAAGATCCTTATGTTAATTCTGATATGGTATCAGAGATAGGAGGCAGAAGAAGCCCAATCTGAATTAAATTGGCATTATTTTAAATAGGTCGTACCATTATTATGGTATAGATCTGGGTTATATAACACATCCTAGCTGTGCAGTTCTAGAGCTGGGCAGTAGAAAACTAGTTCTTTGGCTACTTTTTGAAGGTTGCATTTCATTTCATAACAGCTGCGTTTCAATCTTGGACTGTGGCTGTTTGGACTTTTGATGGGCGCATATGTTAGCTAAAAATCTTTAAATACATTCATTTTCAAACTCCCAGGAGCTGCAGGAGTTGTGGATGGAAAAAGAAATTCCTTAAAGATAGCGTTGCATTCTTTGGATTGTATGCTTAATTCCTTGGAGGCCACGTTTCTCACTTGTCTGCTGTGGAGATCCCTGGCCATTTTTTTGAAGGAAGCGTTAGTTTGCAACAGCATTTGGACTGCTTAGATGACATTCTTTATGCTTGGCGCCATCTTAGTCCAAAACCGCCCGTAAGCATTCAAAACCGCCCTTAAAAAGAGGTTCTTTGCTGCATCTTTTGAAAACATGGTTGAAAACCACTCTTCCCAATACGTGGTATTGTTTTTTAAAGGAAGAAGTTTTTAGCTCTCCTCCACAAGAGCGCCACATGGCAAAGTTTAGTGGCTTGTATTCATTTACCAAATTTTGGTAAGTTTTTTTGTTGAATAAAAGTTCCTTTTATAGAAATTTCTAAGAGCAAAACTGTCTCTGCATGGTACGGTATGGTTTTGGTACGCTGAAACAGATTTTTTTTTAAAACCCGGTACGGTATGCTTTTGGGTACGTTTTATATATATATATATATAAATATAAATATATAAATATGCATATAAATTATAAATTTAAAGAAGCATTTGCATACTTATTGAAATTTAATACTCATACAACTTAAAATCATTCATAGAACATGAAAACAAATTTGAAATTTCCAATACTTTGAGAATTGAGACTTGAGATTGTATTGATTCATAATGTTCAAAACATGTTACATAATAGTTAATAACATAATATGATAATACATTCAAGTTCTCAACTTCTAGAGCATATCATCTTGATCTAGATGATCGTCAAAATCATCTTCATGGATGGCACTTGCAGCTCCACTCCCACTAGCTCCACTTTCGAACCCTTGTGAAGGGCTCCCTGGAAGTTCATCATCAACGCCAAGAAGTGAAACATTGGCCAAACAAGTAGAAGAAGCTTCAAAGTCCGTGTTTTCAGGTTGGAGGTCCCAAAGCTTGTTAGGACCACTAGTATACTCTTTCGTCTTGTGTGTTAAGAGGCGCAAGTTTGAATGAACGTATACTAGATCTTCAACCTTCTTCGATGCCAACATGGTGTGTTTGGTTGAGTGGATGAAGCCATAAGTACTCCAGCTTGCGTGCTCTGCAGAAGAATTACTAGCCACCTATCACAAAAACAAAGTATTATTAATATAAAAAAGAATGATATCATTTTGAATTTTAATTCTTAATTGGTAATTAAAATATCAAATAACAAGTTACAAACTTTATACCTGTGAGAGCAATTTGATCGCAATTGGTCGTAGGTACTTGGCATCATGGCCATGTACAGTCCACCACATGATTGGATCCGAGTTGTGTTTGTCACAAAGAGCCTCTATCTCTCCCATGCTACCTTGTCCATTTACAAACATCGACATCTCTGGCGGACTGCACTAGATATAGTTGGATCAGGAAACAACCTCCTAAATGTTGCCCTCGTCCCATTTGCAACCTCATGGTCATCATATGGTCGCTGCCTACTAGCTATCCCAACTATTTCACTGCTGTAATATTTGGGATTTAAAGCATAAGCAAGGAGATGCAATGGGTGGTCATTTTGTTCCACCTTTTCATGACCACATTTTTAACTTCATTGTAAAAGTTTTCCTCAGGGTCCTGCTCTTTGGCTTGTATGATTTCTTTGATTTTTTCAAGCATGGAGTCAATGCCATCATATATTTCTCCAATGCAAGCATTATCTTTGTCTACAAATCGTATCATACTTAGAATAGGCTCCGTGAAACTCAACAAATATTCAACTTTTGCCCACCAATCATCATCAAGGATCCATGATTTTATCCTTTGGGCTCTCTCTGTGTTAGCTTGCCTCAGACGGTCCAAACATTATCAATCACCATGCCACCCAAAACACCTCACCTTCACAAGTCATCTCAAGACGAGTGTGTGAGAGGCAAACCTAGTCTCAACAACCTATTAAAAAGAATGGAAACAATTCAATAACAACACAAATTGAAATTGATTTAAAATCAAATATTAAATTTAAAATGAAAAATTTTAAAACTTAAAAATAAAAAGTAAAACTTATAAGTTATGGCTCATGAGTTGTTCCTTTACCTTCAACACTCCAACTTTGAGAATCTTTTGAATATGGCTTGAGACATGTGATGGTTGGTGACAAACATCTGAATCTCGTTTGCCTTTGTGTAGATTTGCTCAATCCATGCAATTTTCCCAATCTTCTGCAGCATTAGATTCAGGGAGTGTATTGCACATGGTGTCCAAAATATGTGCTCATACCTACCCTCTACTATCAACCCTGTTGCCTTGCAATTTTTGGCATTGTCCGTGATGACTTGGACAACGTTCTGCGGGCCCACTGACTCAATAGCCTCAATGAGAATATTTGCAATGAATTGGGCATCTTTTACTTCCCCCTCACAATCAATAGCCTTCAAAACATTGGCCCTTTAGGGCATATTGCAATAATGTTGATGAGAGGTCTGTTTCTGAGTCTTTCCATCCATCTGAGATAATAGAGACTCCTGATTCGTTCAAGAATCTCTAATTGGTTGTAGAGATGTATGTATGTGTTGCACTTCTTTTGCCAAAAGAGAAGTGCGAACCTTATTATAGTTGGGGCTTGTATACCCCTGTGGTGCATCATTAATGCCTCTCACCATTTGCTGCCAATAAGGTGACCTCAAGACATTGAATGGTAGCCCACATGCAAATATACACCGAGCCACCAATTCATCTGCAATTTCTCTCTTCTCAATGTTAAATGTTTTTTCTAATGGCCCTTTTGTTCTCTTGCTTGATGGCCCTGGGGTATCTTCATCAAAAGGGGAATCAACTGGAACAGTTTCAACATGAGTCTCAATGAAAGGATGAAATGATGGTGTTGGTGGTTTTCCCATAGTCCTTTGTTGTAAAGAAATGGTTCTAGAGTGAGCTCTTGTTACTTCAAAGTTTGCATCTTCTTGCTCTTTTAGGTACATGGCTATTGTTTTCTTCTCCACCTTCTTACACGGTCTAATACCCGTCCCGATACCCCAGTTAGATGAGCTCTCAAACGGGTATATGAGGATTTAAATGTGGGGGGCACGTCCAAACACGAACACCACCACCGCAACGAGCTCTACCACTTCCACATGCCTCCATAAAGGAGAATGAGGATCCATTTTCACTGCCATACCACTCCCCTCTTGCCCCATTGAAGTTGAATTGGATGCCATGATTGTAGGTTTAATTTGTTTTAACCTACAATAAGAGATATTTTTTAAAACATTGCTAAATAATTTAATTAAAAACAACAAATACAAATTAGAAAATTAATTTGTTAACCCATACATGTCAATCTTTGATTTTGATCACCAAGTTCGCCATAAATGGTGCGAGGTGAGAGCATACACAAGGTAGATGTTTAAATTTTTAACAAATTCAATTTAAAACTTTAAAATTAAACAAATACATAACTAATTAAAAAAATTAAACAGTTAGCCCTACATGTCAATCTTTGATTCTGATCACCAAGTTTGCCATAAATGGTGCGAGGTGAGAGCATACACAGAGGGTAGACGTTTAATTAAATAAAACTTCAATATTAAACTTTAAATACGAAAAAATTAATTAATATATTATATTTTAAAAACCGTAAAATAAATAAATATTAAAAACAAATTTAGATCATGATCAATAATCATGAATGATGTGTTTGAAACACATCATTCATGATATTGATCATTGATCATATTCATATACAAAACATTGCTCAAAAGATTAAAAAAAAGAATGCTTGAATGCATGAAAAATACTTGGAAAAATCCTCCTTGTTTGTAGACTTGCTTCTCCTTCTCTCTTTCTCCTTCAAGCTCAATCACTCTTTCCTTCAAGCTCTCTTTCTCTTCTCAAGCTCTCTCTTTCTCCTTCAACCTCTCTTTCTCTCCTTCAAGCTCAATATTAGCAAAATAGCAAACAATGAGTGTGTGAATAAAGTAGAGGGATTGGGTGTATAAATAGGTGTTTGGGGGGTCTTTTAGGGTTAGGGTAGAATTAGGTTGCTTTAAATTTAAGAAAAAATGCATATTTTTTTTTTTTTTAGTTGTCTTTTAAAAAAGACATTTTTTTGGGACGGTGCGCACGTACCACGGTGGCAGTGGTATGCTACAAGTACGGTTACTTGTAGCGTACCGCCATCCGCGGGTACGCACTCAAAGACGTAACAAGATTGATGGTACGTTTCGTGTTGGTATGATGGGGTTTGGGGCATTTCAAGATAGTCTTGTCTAAGAGGAATGGTTTGGAGTAAATTAATATTGGGGACAAGGAATATTATTTTGGAGCCTTTATAATTTGAGGAGTTTTATTTACGGAAATTATCTATTTTAGGAGGTTTATTAAGAAATATTATTGAGAGATATTTTGTGGGAGAATATTTTTTAACGCATTGGGATATTATTCTTGGGAGAATTTCTTCAGAGGCGACGACGATTTTGAAGTGGGAAATTATTAAAATGACGGAATCCTTCTTTTCTATGGGGCCCTTCTCCACCTCCTTTGTCGATCAATGGCTCTTTAACCATCAATACGACAAATTACCATATCTGGAATCCAAAAATGCAGCAGCTTGCTCTAGTCCAGAGGTTTGTGGCACATGTTTCAAGAAAGTTTACTTGCATTCACCTCCAAAAATGACAAATATGCCTACGCATGCAAACAGGATGAAGCTCTCGGCTTGATTGGTTTGCAGTGTCGATAACATGTAGTTCTATATCGTTGACGTGAAGAGCCCAAAAGAGGTATGGGATAAATTTGATAGTTTGTTTGGTAAAATCAATGAATTTAGAGTATTGCAGTTAGATGCCGAGTTAACTTCATGCTCTCCATCAAAATTTTTCTGTCAATTGAAGAATTTTTGGCAAGATTTAAGTTGATTAGAGCTTAGTTAAAAGCAGGTGGAAAAGAAAAAAAGGATAATAAATGCATTTTTTAGATTCTGTCTAAATTGAAAGGCCCTTATAATGTATTTGCTTCAACTTTCTATTCAACTATGGATGCCCTAGGAGATGAATTTAAAATGCCATTCTTTGAGCTTTTTTGTGAAAGGCTATCTTGTGAATAAACAAAATTGCAGTCACTTGATGCCTTATCTAGCTCTAGTCATGCCTTGGTGACAAACACTCCTAAAAGTAAGTGGAAACTGAAGCCAAATTTAGGCCCCCTAATAAACCACTAGAATCAAACAAGCCTCCTGTCGCCTCTAAGTCCAACAACTCTTCTAATAAATCAAAGAAGTTCTTTAGAAAAGAGCTTGTGTATGATCCTAGTACCTATTGCAGCAAGACCAACCACCTGAATCTAGATGTTTTTTGAGAATTGAGGTATTGGAAAAGGCCTTAAAGCAACCTAAGATTTCAGTACCATCTCCATCTACTTCATTTAATACAGGGAAGGGGAAAGTGCTTTCTTCTAGGGCCTGTTCTTCCATATATGATAGTTGGATTTTTTATTCTGGTGCTTCTCATCATCTAACTCATTCTGTGGCTTGTTGAGTTCTCTTTTGATTGCAGCACTTCCCAAATTGTGATGGGCAACTCTTCAATAGTTGAAGTTTTGGGATTTGGTACAGTTGATATGCAAGATGGGTGTATTAATGATGTACTTTTTGTTCCTAAGATTACTTCAAATTTGTTGTCCATTTACCAAATTTGTAATTCAGGAGATGGGAAAATAGTGGAGTTCACTCCAAATAATGTTGTAATCAGAGAGTTGTGTGATCCATAGGATGTAGTAGCAACAGGTGTGGTAGACCATAGTTCATGCTTATATGTATTTGATAAATTTGAATCTAATACAGGTGCCTCTCTCATTGCTCATGCTAACACAGTGAGCAAATTGTGGCATGAACATTCTGGTCACTTGAATGACAAGTATTTGCAGTAGTTGCATTCTCAACAAATGGTGATAGGGTTACCAAAAGTCTCCTGTAATGATGGTGTTTGTCCAAGGTGCATGCTTAGAAAACAACAACAAGATCCCTTCCCAAAGGGACAAGCAAAGAGAGGTAAGGCTCCACTAGAGTTAGTACCTTAGTCAGCGGATTTGGCGAATTCCTACCTGAAAATTCGAAATTCGTCGAATTTCTAATGGAATTAAAAATGGCCCTAATTTGCGTATAAATTCATACAGTCCAAAATCATGAATGTCAGCTGCAAATATAGTAAAAAATTCGTAGTTCAAATTTATTTACTTTTGTTTTAGGGTTCCCGTCAGTATTTAAGCGTTGTTTAACAGTTCACCGTACACTCGTGAATGTGCCTTTTTCACTCGTGATTTTGCCTTTTTCCATTCACAAATTCAGTTTGCCTTTTTGCGCCCCAAGCTCCGTGATTAAATGCGGGCGATGAGACAACAACCAACCAAAACATGACAACGTCAACGGGTTATGCATGTCAACTGCGTATGTGTATCCGAGTTCGAAGAGTAAGTGTATCCGCTGGGAAGGAAAGGCACGTGATGTGTCCCAAGTTCCAACATCTATGAGTGTGAGGCCAATTTTTATTATCAAGCCTGCTGGGACTTGTTTTTTTATTTTAAAATTTACAACAATATACAAATATAAATTTATAATAATAATGTCTAGCTTTATAATTGAAAATTAATTATATCACTTTATAATTGTTTAGGGATGTAACAAGTGTATTTCTTTTTTTTTTTTTTTTAAATGTGTATTTGTTTTGGTCGAATTTAATCACGAATCATATTTCAAATTATTTTAATAACGAATTTTTTACAAATTTTATGCTCCACAAATTCGAACACGAATTGGAATGTAGTGACTTAGGTTAGTACATAGTGATATAATGACTTTTTCAACTAGGTCATTTTCAAGTGCTAAATATGTACTAACATTCATTGATGATTTTTCTCGGAGAACTTGGGTATATTTCTTGCAATAAAAAAGTGATGTCCTATTGAAATTTAAGGCTTTCAAAGCCTTTGTTGAAAAACAATCGGGACATCCCATAAAAAAGCTCCACACAGACAATGGGGGTAACATATAAGTAATGCATTTTGTAATTTTTGTACTAATCATGGTATTTTGCACCAATACACAATGCCTTACACCCCTCAGCAGAATGGTGTTGTTGAGTAGAAGAATCGAGACACTAAAGGAGATGGCGAATCGTGCATGGTACAATCCAAGAACCTTGCACTTGAGTTCGGGGTCAAGCAATAAAGCGTGCAAAGTTATTCGTAACAAGATACCACACAAGGCAAGTTAGGGGGTCACTCTGAAGAAACATGGTTAGGTGAAAATCCCGATGTTTCAGATTTTTGAGTGTTCGGAAGCGAGCACGGGCTTTTTTTTTCTTGATGACATGAGGAAATCCATGGAGAAGAAAAGCAAAGAGCTCATATTTGTTGGACACTGTGAGCATGTGAAGGCACATCGTCTTCTCGGATCCCACTACCAATGGTGTACTATTTCGAAGAGATGTTCGAGTCGAAGAGACTAAAACTCCCATGGATCATATTATTTCTACTTCTCCACCTCCTATTGCACCTAGACAGGAGGATTACATTATGTCATGTCCCATTTTGGAGGCTGATTTCAAGACCTTAATCCATTCTTTTTCTCATTCGGTCTAAGGGGAAAAGCAAGGGGAAATATGGATTATATTTTTATTATTGCTCTCATTTATTATCATTTATCCTATTGGAAGCACTATGCTCCAATAGTGAATCTTAAGTAGTTTAGTAATAAAGGTATTTTGGGCATGTAGGCTCCAAATACCCTTTATAATATTTAAAAACACCTACTTAAGGGGTCGGCCATGATGTAATGATTGTTTTAAGCACTCCTTATGGCTATTTAAGGAGGTCGCTTGGGCATTAATGAATCATGTTTTGGTGATTATTCTTATTTTGGTGAAAGTTGGCTAGTGTAGCCCTTTTACTCTCTTCAAGGATGAAACCCCTTGGGTTGAGGATCTCTTCCAAGGATGAAAACCCTTGGTTGGGAAACTTGTGAAGGACGAAAACCCTTCATGAGGTTTTGATTGTGCAAGCTGGTTGGAAAAGCAATAAAGGATCTTTCTCTTGCATTTGTGGTCTTCTTTGATGCAAAATTATATTTATTTCAAGTGGAGTGACCTATATTGAAGTGGTGTTTTGGTATGTGTGATGCTAATTTGATAAATCTGAAATTACCAGCTTATTCTTCATAATTTATAAGGCCAATATCTTGAGTTTCATGATTTTTGGTGCTTCCTAAGTTGAGTTATGAATTTTTAAAAATAACGCTGCAGACAAGGGTTTCATGAAATTCATATCTCCATATCTAGGGCATTAAAAATCAGTTTTCTTACATGAGATGATTGTTGGTGATATATAATAATTTTAGAGAATTAAGTGGAGCTAATTCGAAGGGTTTTGAAGGCACAAAAGTGGGTTTGAAACCCCAAATCAGGTCGCTGCCCTAGGAAGGGTTTAATTTCCAGATTTGCAGGATTATAACAGCCATCTAACAATAGTCCCATAAATCTGATTTGTGAGCTTTGGGTCATTTCCTGAGTTCCCCCAAAAAGGGACATTACACATTGTTGATACTGATGAGACACCTATTGTGGATCCTACCCTCCACAACCCATGCCTAAATGGGCAACATCTATCTTGTAGGTAGTCGGTGATCGGCCGGTGATCCGAGAGATCTTTGACGTCTGAAAAAGAGTAGAGACTTCTGGTGTTGTTGATCATCGTCCCTATTCTGGTATGGATCTTATGAGTCAAGTTGTTTCTTCTGACCTTGTGACCTTTTTGATGCCTCAGGAAACCAAAATGGGATACTACTATGGAGGAGGAATATTCTTGAATAACATGTGGGAGTTAGTACCTCTTCCTAAGGGAAGAAAACTTGTGCGTTGTAAATGGGTCTATAAGACCAAATATGCAGAGATGGTTCAATAGATAAGTACAAGGATCGTCTTGTAGCTAAGGGGTTCTCACAAGTCAAGGGGTGGATTACTCTGAGACTTTTGCTCCTATTGCAAAGATGGATTCAGTAGGCCTTGTTTTATCCCTTTTGCAACACATTGATGGCCAGCTTATTACACGATGGACGTGAAGAGTGCATTCCTACATGGTGATCTCCAAGAGGAGATCTATATGGAGCAGCCACAAGGTTTTGTGCAGGACTCTTCATTAGTTTGCAGACTTCATCATTCTCTATGGTCTAAAACAAGCTCCTCAAGCTTGGTACGAGAAGATGGATAGTTTTTGCCGAGTTCGACTTCTATCGTTGTGAGTTTGATCACAATGTATACATCCTGAAACAAGGTGAGGATATTTTGATCTCGGTTCTATATGCTAATGATCTAATCCCCACGTGAAGCTCAAATTCTATGTGGGATATCAAGCACAAGTTGAGATGACAAATCTATGACTATTGCATTACTTTGTAGCTATGTTGCCGGGGATACGGATACGAGTATCCGTTTGGATACGATACGATACGCGGATACGTCAATTTTAAAAAACCCTTGGATACGATACGTCTTGGATACGTCCGTACATATATATTAAAATATATATATATATATATATATATATATATTTTTATGTACATCTACTCATTTTACTCATTTTTTAGTCCATAAAAAATTGAAATAGTAATACAAAACTTGAATCAATGTTCAAAACATTCAATATACTTAAGACTTTGCATTTTTATTGATCATGTGGCTGCCATACATATGATATACGAATATCATGTTAAAACTTAACATGAATACGAACAAAACTTGAAATTTGAAAAATATACTAGTAACTAGATCCATGTTCAAATTTTCAAAACAAACAATATACTTAAGATTTTACATTTATGATTTCATTGTTCATGTGGCTGCCATACATATGATATAGGAATACAAACAAATCTAGAATATATCATCTAGATTTTCCTCAAAATCAAGTTCACGTGTGCCACTTGCGCTAGCTCCACTCTCATTAACTCCACTCTCCGCTCCTTGCGAACTCCCTAGAGCGTCATCTTCGCCATCAAATAATGAAAGTTGGGCAAGCGTGGCTACGGAGGCATCCAAGTCTCGTGGTCTCGGAATAAGATCCCAAAGTTTGTGAGGCCCTTTAGCATACTCCTCGACTTGTGTGACAAGAGGCGCAAATGGAGTGCACATATACCAAATCCTCACTTTTTTAGATGCCAACTTGTTTCTTTTAGGCTGAGTGAATAAAGCTATAAGTACTCAATTCCGCTTCATGGAAGAATTACTAGCCACCTATTACAACAAAGAAAATTGAAATTCAAAGACAAGTCAGTATCCTAAGTTCTAACCTAATAAAATTTAAAATATTTGAAATGATTCTAAATTTTAAAATTTATAAATGTTATACCTGTGAAAGAACTTTTATAGCAACAGGACGTAAGTACTTGGCATCATGGCCATGTACACGCCACCATGTGGTTGGAGTCAAGCTACTCTTGTCAAAAAGAGCCTCAATCGATCCCATGACGCCTTCTGAACCAGTAAACATGCCCATTTCACTTCTGACCACACTGGCTATAGATGGATCAGGAAAAATTCTTCTGAATGCTGCCCTGGTTCCATTTCCAACTTCGGAGTCAGAAAATGGTGCTTGCCTGTTTGGTAGCCCAAGTACATCAGCGCTATAGTACTTTGGGGTCAGTGCATAAGCAAGGAGATGTAATGGGGTGGTCATTTTATTCCACCTCTTCATGACCACAGTCTTGACCTCACCGTAGAAGGTCTCTTCTGGATCTAGACCTTTCTTTTGTATTATATCTTTGATACGCTCAAGCATGGAATCTATGCCATCATATATCTCTCCCAAGCATGCTTCATCAGTATCTACATATCGGATCATGGAGAGAATGGGTTCTGTAAAACTCAACAAGTACTCAACCTTGGCCCACCAATCCTCATCAAGGACCCATGATTTTACCCTTGTAGCTTTCTCTGTATTTGACTGCCTCCACACTGACCAAACACTGCTGATCACCATACTAGTTAAAGCCTCTCTCACCTTCACAAGCCGTCTCAAAACAAGCGTGTGAGACGCAAATCTAGTTTCTGCAACCTTCAGCAACTCTAACCTTGAGAATTTCCTAAACATGGCTTGTGACATATGATGGTTTGTGATAAACATTTGAATGTCATTTGCCTCAGAATAAATTTGCTCAATCCATGGGATTTTCCCAATCTTTTGGAGCATCAAGTTAAGGGAGTGGACAGCACAAGGGGTCCAAAAAATGTGCTCATATCTACCCTCTATGATCATTCCTGCTGCTTTACAATTTTTAGCATTGTCCGTGATGACTTGGACAACATTATGGGGCCCACCGACTCAATTGCCTCTATTAAAATGTTAGCAATAAATTGTGCATCCTTGACTTGCCCTTCACAGTCAATGGCTTTAAGGAACATTGCCCCTTTAGGGCATACTGCAACAACATTTATGAGGGGTCTATTTTTAGCATCTTTCCATCCATCTGAAATGATGGAAACCCCTGTTTCCTTCCATGAGTCTCTGATTGGCTGCAAAGTCTTGTGAATGTGTTCCACTTCCTTTCCCAAGAGTGTGGTTCGAACTTTTCGTAACTCCGGGATTTGTATACCCTTGTGGAGCTTCATGATACCCTTCACCATTTGATGCCAATATGGAGATCTCAATACATTAAAGGGCAGCCCACATGCATAAATGCATCGAAAGCAACAACCTCATCAAAGAACCTCCTCTTTTCAATATTAAATGCTTTCTCCAATGCTCCTTTTGGCCTTTTTCGTGAGCTCTCTAGACTCTCTTCATCAAATGGTTCACTTTGAGTTTGAATGAAAGGATGAGAAGTAGGTCTAGGTGTGGGTGGTAGTGATGAAGGCCTTCTTTGCGAAGGAATTGTTCTAGTTCTATTTCTTTCAACTTGTTTATCAGCCTCCTCTTGCTCTCTTAGGTACTCTGCCATTTTTTCATTTGATATTTTTGGGCACCTCTTTATCCCCACACCTCCAACACCAGTCAAATGGATTTTCACTCGACTATATGAGGATCTGTACTGAGTTTGACAACCATGACATATCCATACCCGACACCCACCACCAGCAATGTTGTCTACCACTGTCACATGTCTCCAAAGAGGGGAATTAGGATCATGTCTCACAGGAACTGATGTGTTTTCAGCTCGGCCTTGCACTCCACCCGAAGCAGAACTTGATGCCATCCTAATCTGTTTTTGATCACCAAGATCACCATAATGGCGCGAGGTGAGAGCATACACAGAGTTAGGATGTTTAAAAAATTAAAAACATTTTGCCTTAACATAAATAAATTAGTTATGCCATCCTAATCTGTTTTTGATCACCAAGATCACCATAACGGCGCGAGGTGAGAGCATACACAGAGTTAGGATGTTTAAAAAATTAAAAACATTTTGCCTTAACATAAATAAATTAGTTATGCGGATGCCATCCTAATCTGTTTTTGATCACCAAGATCACCATAAAGGCGCGAGGTGAGAGCATACACAGGTTTAGGATGTTTAAAAAATTAAAATACAATTTGCCTTAACATAAATAAATTACTAATTAGTTATGTCATCCTAATCTGTTTTTGATCACCAAGATCGCCATAAAGGCGCGAGGTGAGAGCATACACAGATTTAGGAAGCTATAAAAATAAAAAATACATTAACATTGAACAATGCATTTAAAATAAAAAAATGATTTTTTACCAATTAATAAATAATAAATTAAATACCCCTAAACTATGCCATCCTAATCTCTTTTTGATCACCAAGATCGCCATAAAGCGCGAGGTGAGAGCATACATGATTTAGGATGTGTTTAAATTATAAAATTTAAAAAAATGCAACATAATAAATAAATAAATAACCGTAAAAAAATAAAACGAAGGATGAATTAAATAAAAATAAAATTAAAATACGGTATACCTGTAGAGTGTAGTGTAGAATCGTAGATCCTAGTTGCCTCTAAAATTTTAAAACAAGCTCTTCCTCTCAAGTCTCAACAATGGCTTCTTCTCCTTCAAAGTTCTCCTCCTTGCAATGATGGACTCCAAACAATAGAAGCAATCGCTGCCCCTCCTTCAAATCTTTGCCTCCTCTAAGCTCTTTGCAAAACCTCCTTCCAATCTTTGCCTCCACTAAGCTCTTCACAACTCTTCTTTGGCTCTTTGCTCATTCACTTGCAAAAAGACAATGAAATTGTTTGTGTGATTTCAAATGAGAGGGATGGGTGCTTTTTATAACTTTTTGTGGGGTAGAGGGTGTATTATTTTATTCATTTAGTGTTTAGGGTTCGGTTTTAGGGAGTAGAAAAGTCAAATATTTAAAAAAATGAAATAGAACTTTTAAAAACGTTGGAGGCGGATACGGCCGGATCCGCGCGCCGGTACTCCAGATACGCGGATACGCGATACGGCATACGTATCCGCCGGAGTATCCGCCGCCTGGAGTACCCGGCGCGGATCCGGGCCGTATCCGGATCGTGATCCAAGGCGGATCCGTTCTCGAGACGACGACATGGGATCCGCGAGGGGTTTTCGAGTATCCATGCATCATAGCTTTGTAGGCCTCTAAGTTCACCAAAATTGAGGGGATTTCTATTGGGGCAGCAGGCATGCTACAAATTTGCTTCATAGGTTCTCCATGGCTGATTGCAAGCCTTCTCCCATACCATATCAATTAGGTATTGAGTTGACTGCTGATTGTAAATCTCCATTGGTTGATCCCACCTTGTATGGACAAATGGTAGGCATTCTTCTTTATTTGACACATACTCGTCTGGACATCACTTTTGTTGTGAACCTTGTCTCTTGGTTTTGACTGAGCCATATGATAGTCATTAAGAAGCAACCAAGCGTATCCTCGCGCTATATTCGGGGCACATTGGACTTTGGTATTAATATACACCATAGTTTCCTCAAACACTGCAGGATTCACAGAGACTTAGATTGGGGCGGATGTAAGGATACCCGTAGCTCTACCTCTGGTTTTGTTTTCCATCTTGGCTTAGGACTGTTGTAATGTCCCTTTTTTCGAATAAATCTGAAATAAAGGATTCCTTAGCAAGCATCGGTTGAACCATGGAAGATCATGGATTATATTTCAGTTTTCATCATTCATATTCATGTTTTATTTTTGTATTTCCCCTCTTAATGAGGTCGGTTGGGTTTAGTGCCTTTAATGAGGCTTAATAAAAGATTATAATGACTTATTAGGGTCGGCCTTACCTTTATGAGCTTTGGTGCCAAAAGGAGGTTATAAAAGAAGATTAGAGAGCTCATTTGAAGCATTTAGTTTTTGGCGCATTTTCTAATTTGGGCATTGTGAGCTTGTTGCTCCATGTTCTTCCACTTGAGGACGAAAACCCTCTTGTGTGGCTTCCTAGAAGGACGAAAACCCTTCTAGTGGTTTTGTTGGAGGACGAAAACCCTTCAACATTGTTTGAGCTTGAAGATTATTGCAGATTTGAAGAAAAGAAAGCATATTCAGATTTTTATTGGCATTGGGCAGCCTTCCCTAGGTGGAGCGACCTACCTTGGAGAGTGGTTTGATGCCCTAGAAGGCATATTATTGATATTTCACTTCATAATCTGATTTGTCATATTTTATAAAGCCGGAATCTCCATTTTGGTGATTTTTGGCAAGGGTTTACTATTTTTCCTAGCCCTCGGTTTTGGCTAGTCTGTTGCTGATTTTAAATAATTAATTCCAGCCGTGAAATCATATATTTTTTCCATCCTTTGATGTATTTGTAGACACCTATAATTACGCCCAAGCAATTTAAATACTTAAATTGCGCTAATTATCCCCTTTCTCGCAAATTGACGACATATCATCAAAAGTGCTCACATTCCCTCTTGTTGTCATTAATTAATTACAATACGCTAATTGATTAAGTCGCCTATCCAACTAACACCCTAATTAACGACCTTCCGTTAATAAATCACCTCTTCTATCTAGATTAATTAATTATTATTAATTAATTAGTCTTCCCCTTCATTTAACTAGTAAATCAATATTTAATTGATTTAATCCCTTCATAATAGCCTAAATCGTACTAATATTCCTCTAATTGGCTTCTATAAGCTCACATCTACCTATTAGTTAATCACATTTGATTAATTAAAGCACCCCCAACTCCCATGACTTGCTAAGCATAAATTAAACCCTTCTAAAGTAAGGTTACCTTTAATAAAGCAACTTTATCCATTCCTAGTCATGTTTTACCTTTATCCCTCATTCATGAGAATGTGTTGAATCCTTTATCCTTGGGCTATATAAAGAGCCCCCTTCTACCTTTTTACTTACACCTAAACTCTTTGAGAAAGCAAATGCAAAGCATATAGCAAAATAGACTAAGAGCTTGCTTTTGTGTTCTCTTGAGAGTTCATCATCTTGAGGAGCTAAGCTTCCTATTTCTAGCCTAAAGTGCTTAGGTCATATGGGAGGTGTCAAAAGGGTCTTGTAGCCCAATTTTGATAAGCCCCCATTCCTAGGTTCTTGGAGATATCAAGGACAACCAAATATTGATTGCCATGGAGCTTATTTAGGTCCATTTACTTGTTTGTTGGTAGTCTAGAGAAGTAGAGATTTAAATACTATAGCATTGTTAATTCAAAGTTAATGCATTATGCTAGGTATTAATCTTGTTTATCTCTCATCTTTGATGGTGTTTAGATTTTGTCATTAGCTTTGTTATAGAACTATTTAGGTGTTAGTTCTCATTCATCTAACTTAGCTAAAAAGTACAAAACCATCGCACACAGTATTTATGATCTATAAGTATTTTCATGAATGAAATAATTGTTTTGTGGTATTATTCGTTGATTTGTATGGTGAAAGATGAACTTGAATTTCATAAACAGTTCGCTGCCCTTGTAGATTGCTGATTTCAGATTTAATTTCAGTTTGGTGATTTTAAAATCAGACTTGCTAATTTTGGGGTTTGAGCTAATTTCCGTAATTTTCAGTTTTGTCCCCAAAAGGGATATTACACTTGTTGCATGGGCATGCAAGAAATAGACAACTGTTGCATTGTCCTCTACCGAGACTAAATATAGAGGTGCTGTTAAGGCTGGACAAGAGGCTCTTTATTATGACAGTTGTCGAGTTTGGATTTCCTCAACAAAACTCTACTTTAATTTGATGTGATAATCAGAGTGCCATTGGGATAGCATGTAACCCTATAGAGCATCAACGAACCAAGCACAAAGATATACATGCACTTCATTTGGCAATTGGTTCAGGATGGAGTAGTATGTTTGGAGTTTGTACCTACAACTAAGCAGGTTGCTGACATCTTCACTAAGCCCTTGTCTTGTCCTTGTTATCTTGATTGCCGAGAGTTGCTTGGGGGGATTCGAGTTGGTTCTTTTCTTTCATATTTGTATTGGGTACCTTATTAGGCCTAGTAACTGGGACTCTTTCTTTTCTTTCTTCTTTCTTCTCCCTAATATTCATTTAAGGGAGGGTGTTAGTGTAATCGAATTATTATTTACAATAATAAATAATAAATTACACTAGGTTAAACTCATAGTTAAAGAGTTATTATTTTGTTATTTTGTTTCAACCAATTTTTTTATTTTGTTTTAACAATTTGGTCTCCCGTAGAGTTTGTTCCAACAAATTTTGTTGGAAAATTACTTTGTAAAGCCTTTGTAATAGGCAGTCTTGTAATTGTTTATTAAGCTGCATAGTTAGAATTTTGCTGAGTAGTATTAGTTTCCTCGATGCTTGCGTGAAGATTGAAGGCTTACAAACCATTACTGGTTTTCCTGCATGATCCTGCTGTTAATTCTGCTATTATTGTAATTTGTAACTTACATATATATGTTATTTATGATGATAGTTTTCAATGACAATCACCATAACTTCATAAGACTTATCTGCTATCTGTTTTATTCGCATAATGATATGATTTTGTACTCTATTTGAATTCAAATCTAATATTAAATGCCTTCCCAACATTTTATAGACTCATTTGATACATTTTGTAACTAGATTTTACATAAAATTTATGTTTTTAAAAGAAATTAAGTTTTTAATGTTTTTGAATCATTTTTTTAGTTTACCAAGTATCAAGTATGCAAACTATGTGTTAATGATTGTCTTAGAGTAGCTTTTAGGTTTAGGTTTGTGTCTCTCTCTCCTTTTTTTTTTAACTTTATTGTGTTCTTTTCACGTTGTCAAAAAAAAGAAAAAAATTCAGACTAGCCGAGTCCATGCGCAAGACTCGCTAGTTTGGCCAGACTTGCCAGACTTGCCAGACTTGGCACTGGACTCTGTGATTCCTCGGCAAGTATGAATCGGGCTTCGGGTTGGCAAGTCATTGCCAAGATTCCCGAGTCGCACAATAATGTTTCATTGCATGTGTTTTTAATGTAATGCTAGTCCAGTCTTCACATTTCAATTTCATATAGATTGTGCTTGAAGGGTTTGATTTCAATAAGCAACAAAGCCCCAAAACTTTTTCAAAATTTCAAGGACTTTCATTGCATGTGTTTTTAATATTATGCTAGTCCAGTCTTCTCGTTTCAAGTTCTTTTAGATTGTGCTTGAAGGGCTTGATTTCAATAGGCAACAAAGCCCAAGAACCTTTTCAAAATTTTAGTCCTATAAATATATGTCCCAATACAGATTTTAAATTCCATAATTCTGTAGGACATATACTTTGATAGATTGAATTTATAGAATATCCCCATACATACAAGGATCCTCAGATTCTTGTCAGTTTAGCTACATTATGTGTGGGGTTCTGTGCATTCTATGATTAATAGGTTTTTCTTTTACTTTTTGATTTTGAGAATTTCTACATTTCAAAATAGGAAATACACAAGGTATTTTCAGTTTATATTTATAAGTAAACCTAGTTTAGCATGTAGAGAACAATTATACGGAAAGGTAATTGTTTAAGAAATGAAATCTTATTCTATGCTTTAGCACTTTATGTCTAACCTGATTTAGGTGAAAGGTTGGGTTTTTCATAAGCATATACACATGTAAGAGAAGGTAGAGAACATGGAGAGTAATCATTCGAGTGAGAAAATCATGATTATTGTTTGTTTGCATTACATTATGTAACACAAACTATGTGGAGCAAACCTCTCTTTAGATGAGGTGAAATGCCAAAATCTTTATAATTCTAATTAGTATGATGACAACTCAAACATTACAAGGTAATGGTTCAACTTGTAATGTATTTTTCTAAAGGTTTGAGTAGTCGCAGATCATTGAAGATTTTGCATTAGGAAATATTTCTTGTCAGAATTCTAATTCCTGGTTAGAAATCTTTCTGGCTTTTGCAGTTTGTCTATTTTTCAGCTCTTACGGCCTGTGCCAGGTGATTGCTGAACCAGTAAGCTTATATTCTGTGTATTCTCACCATTAAAGCTTTAAATTGGAAGTGGTTGCTAATATTTTACCCTAATCAGCAAACTATTTTCTAAGATGGAGTTGCATGGTTACATACCTCTTCAAGGCTATCATTAACCTTGTAAAAAGTCTGGTTAGTTAAGCCTTTTACTTTATCATCTGCAAAACCATATTTTTCTAATTATTGGTCAACATAATACAAATTTGGTATTTTCCATATAGAAATATTTTGTTTTCCTTTTTGAATAATTCATAATAACAGATTTTCCTTGGTAATAATAAGTTTAGGTATTACAGTGTTGACCTTGTATTTCTGAGATACACATGTTGTTTGGGATCATGGTGGTCGTATTGATGTGGCAGTGTGATGTAAGTAAAATTTTTATACATTGTCTGCATAATAACAATTTGGGATCCTTCATGGGCTGTTTATATGGTGTAGTTTGTGGCATATGTTACATTTATAAGGCTTATGCTACATATATGTGGCAGACTATGAACTGAATGTTACAGATTTAACATTTATAAGATTTATTAGTATTCGTGCCACCTTGGAAGAACTTGAAGTACCTACAAAATTCTAATGATAACAGATCCCAGGAATAATATGGTACACAACTCGCTAAAGTGTAGAATCTCAAGTGTTAGAAGTGAAGGGTACTATTTATTAACATTAAGCAGAGTGCAGAAAGAGAACATGGAACCATATATACACACAAAAAGAACAATATTGAGAATCAGAATTCTACTCATGAAAGTCTGTAAAACGCAAATCCAAGAATAGATGTAAATCCATTCAAAATTTTCCCTCTCAAGCATACAACATATTTGTAGACATACGAAATGAATAGGCACCAGGGAAAGATGATATTATTCACCTTCTGATGGTTGCTAAGAGGATGGTGCCATGTTCAAGCCCTTGGCACCATGATGGTTAATGCCATATAGAGTTGGCGCTGAAGCTGAATAAGCCCTGAGCGGGAAGATACTGTTGGGTTGTGGTGTAGGGTATGGGGAACATGTCCAATGCTTGTTGAAGAAGATCCTGTGTTCATCTGTCACCTGAATTGTGAGACTCAATCATGACACTTGGAAAAATGCCTTTGATATCCTTGACAGAAAAAGAATAAAAAAACTCACAGAATGTGGGCTTCTTCTCTTTGACATTCAATTGGTAGCCATAGCATCTTGTTTCTTTGATATGTGTTTTTTCCTTTTGATTTTTTACTGTGTTAGATGACAAACAAGCCTATAGCGTGGTCTGCCCCAAGGACAAGACTGCTGCTACCAAAAGCATTGGGGAGAGAATGCAATGTAAAATATAAAAAGTCATAATTTATCCAATAACAATAGTATTTTCTTGTTCAAGTTTCTAACTGCAGCATCTTGTGACTTTCTTATGGATCCACCTCTCCAATTTGCAATATTAGTTATGGGAGGATTTAGGAAAAATCATGCCTATATTTGGGTGTGATTATCAAAAGATTGAATGGTGTCTGTGGTAGTAGGTGGTCTTTTGTCTTTGATTCATTGCTACAAAATAATTGATAAAGATCTATCCCTATATGCTCTACCTCTGTGGATTCAACAGAATATAAACTTCACTCTTGTTTCTTAATGTGTAAGTTGCTGGTCCTGGTACTAGTATGGGTATCAATATGTTTGGGTTAGCTGGTATGACAACTTTGTTTTTGCAATGGGTTCAGTATGGCTGGGTACGGCCTTCCAAAAAATATAAAATATCAAAAATTCAAATAACATAGCCAAATAAGAAAAAATAACCACATAACATGCAATGGCTGGAGAAAGAGATGGAGGTCATCAGAAACAAACAATGTCACCTTGTTTCCCTTTGCAAAGTTGTTATGGATCTTCTCACTTTTCAAGTTTCTTAGGTTGGAAATGCTCGGGGAAGTCCATCCCTCCAAAGGGAATAAAAGGACAAAGGAAAAGCACAAAATAAGCACACGGGATAGGTGAACTTAATGGGAATTCTTACACGAATCTTCTTAAGGGCCTGGAGAAGCTGAAGAAAGATATTTCAAAAATCCTCAAGTAGTCTTGGGGTGATATTTGCGTTCTAGTCATCGTGTTTTTGCTGCAGCTTGGCTGCTTATTGTTTTGTACTAGTTGGTTTTACTACTTTATCTGGGTTTCAAGTCCTTTTTTATCTGGGTAGAGTCCCAGTCAAAAACTCCCCTTTACCCTTATCTAAAAAAACCACAACATGCATAGAGTAAACAAAATAACTTAAATAATCACAAACAATTAAAAATATTTCTGATAGTTGATAATTCCATGCAAAATGGCATGATAAATTTGAATAGATTAATAGTCAATGGTAGAACAAGGATATGATACAAGGGTACAACCTTCCAAAAAATATAAAATATCAATAATTCAAAAACATAGCCAAATAAGCAAAATTAACCACATAACATACATAGAGTAAACAAAATAAATTAAATAACCACGAACAATTAAAAATATTTCTGATAGTTGATAATTCAATGCGAAATGACATGATAAATTTGAATAGATTAATAGTCAATGGTAGAACAAGGATATGATACAAATGCAAAATCAATATAGTCATCATATTTGTCTTCATCGAGAGCGGCAACGTCATTATGTGATTCATTAGAACGAAAAATAGTAGTTGTGCCATGTGAGTCCTGCGAAGAACTCTCTTGTTGTTCAATGTTGACTAATGAAAATCGGGAACGAAAAATCCAAGTCAAGATGCTCTGCTTCCATATCTCAAATCATTGTTGCCCCTTGCTTGTACGCAGCCTGCTTGTGTCTTAAAAAATGAAGTTGGAATGCATGTAGATCAACTCCTTTGCCTTTTATGTTGCCAATCAGTTGCACTTAACTGAGTGGATAAAGGAGTATGTACTCCTGTTACACTAAGCTGAAGTAAAGCTCATAACCTATCGAGTCAAAGTCAATACAAAATTAAAATTAATAATAGTAAAAACTAAAACTAGATATTAAAAACTTAAAATGTAAAGAAAGGGAGTGCCGTTTTGGCAAAAGAAAGATCCCGGTGTTGTAGTAGATTAGAGTTAAGAAAAAGGCAAGGAGATGCAATGGGGTGGTCATTTTGTTCCACCAATCAATGAGATATGAGAGCACTTGCTTGTGAAAGATTTTTGTGGGTTTTTCTGTTTGGCATTTATAATGGATCTCATCTTCTCAATCATTGAGTCCATGCCATCATAAATCTCTCCCAAATGTGGCTGATATTTGTCAGCATAACTGATCATGCTCATGATTGGCTTGGTAAACTTGAGCAAGTAATCTACACGAGCCCACCATTTGTTATTTAAGATCAACCCTTTCACTTTTTGGGCACTTTGTGTGTTTGATTGCCTCCGTGCAACCTAAAGGTTGTTGATAACCATGTTGCAAAATGTTTTGTCTACCTTTGCATGTTGTCTCAAAACAACAATCGTGTGAGGTGATCATGCCTCAATAACCTAATAAAAATGAAAATAAATAAAAAATTGAAAATGTTCAAAATTATACAAGTTACAAATTCACAAAATGTAAAATTAATCATACATTAATGATTAAAAAAGATCACTTCACTTACCTTTAGAAACTTCAACTTCAAGGTTCGGAAGATGCCTCGAGACGTGTGATGGTTGGTGATAAACATTTGGATCTCATTGACCTCAACATACGGATATTTGATTGATTTGATTATGCTGCTCAATTTCGTAGCATTAGGTTGAGTGAGTAAAAGACACAAAGTGTCCAAAACATGTGCTTATACTTTGCCTCAACCAACATTGTAACGCCCACACATGTAGGACCAAAACACAAGCCAAAATAAACCAAGATATTTTTTTCTTCCTTCCTTTCTTGTTTTACAACACCACTTGGGCTCACTTAGAATAACTCAACATCACATGAGATACATTCACAACATGGACCCACACATACAATACGTGGCTGACACTATAAGTAGAAACGACTCACACTACCAAGCCTACCTACGAGGCTTGTAATGGGGGAGAGATCATCATTGCAACTACCACTTATCGCTCCACTAAGGGATGGGGCATAAGTTCTTGGTTCCTCCATATAAACAAAACAAACATGCAATTAAACACTTATCCCTCCACCTGGTTTTATAACCCACTTATCCCTCCACTAGAACAAACTCCGCATCCCTTTGGTTCCTCCAAAGCAAAACACACAATACTCCTTATTCCTCCCTTCACTAACAACACCTTATTCCTCCAATAACAATGATGCAATCTCACCCCAACATGAAGAACATACATACAATCATGATAACACAAGATGCACATTAATTGCCACACTTGCTCAAATGAACGAACACAATACAATGACCAAACTACAAACAAGAACTTAAAGATAGACATGTTCCACAATGCACATCATTTTCTTAGTTTTCATCTTTATTACCATTGAATTCCTTTACTTTACAACATTGATTTGGAAACACATTTAACATACCAAGGCATATGTTCTTGTTCACAAAATGTACATATTCTTTATTTCATTTAAAGTTTATCTTACAAGGAGTACACTTTATTTGGTTTCATTCTCTATTGCAATTAATTTTCATAACTCAACTATTAGTTAGAATCATTTTTAAACACATACGAGTCTCCTAATAATCATTTTTAAGCTAAGGATTCGTTTCTCGAAAAGCATGTTTGCATTTCATTTTGTTTTACTTTCATTACATAAGGAGAAATTAACATGAAGTTAAGAGGGAAAATCTTAAGTTTAAGAGGGACAAAATTCAAGTTTCCCTTTTCATTTAAACCTCCACTCACTAGAGTCCATTTATTTCACTTTTTTATAATTAGCTTCTAAATTTCAATAATTGTTTGGAAATATCTTTAAGATACACATGAGTCACATATGATTCATTTTCAAGTTAGGAGTTCTTGTTTTGAATTACATGTTCTCACATGGGGCTATTCATTTTCATTTTTAATGACGTAAGGAGGCTTAACTTAAGTTATAAGAAAAACTCCAAGTTTCACTTTACTCCTAAACCCAAGACGTTATAAAATCACAATCTTGATAGCTGAAATTAAATATAAATGCTGTCCACAACAACCTCTTAAGAGGTTTTTCAATAAGTTAACACCAATTTGCAACACTTAGAACCCTCCATGGTCAAAACTAAGGTAAAAACAACATCTCTATCTCATGAGGACCACTTCCAATTATCAAATTGTTAAAACATCCTAGGAGGGTAAAGACTAAGGTTGTATTGCGGTAATATTGACTTTCATGGATCATTGTATCCCTTGGCGAAGATTTTGATAGAACTATGATACTTTTGCAAAACAATGGAACAAACCTAAACAAGAACCTAAACTCCAAGTTTCACTTTACTCCTAAACCCAAGACGTTATAAAATCACAATCTTGATAGCTGAAATTAAATATAAATGTTGTCCACAACAACCTCTTAAGAGGTTTGTCAATAAGTTCACCAATTTGTGATACTTAGAACCCTCCATGGTCAAAACTAAGGTAAAAACATCTCTATCTCACAAGGACCACTTCCAGGTATCAAATTGTTAAAACATCCTAGGAGGGTAAAGACTACGGTTGTATTGCAGTAATATTGACTTTCTTGGATCTTTGTATCCCTCGGCGAAGATTTCAATAGAACTATGACACTTTTGCAAAACAATGGAACAAACCTAAACAAGAACCACACCCTTCATTTCTACTTATATACCAAGTCGTATATAATTTGCATTTGACTTGAATCAAGATTCCCTTAGGGTATGTTTGTGAGGGTACCATCCCACTTTTTCATTTTACCAAAGTTTGTTTGATAACCTTTTAATGTTGCAATATTACATTTCCTAATTGCCCCTACAATCCCATGCACTTACATTGTTTAGCCCCCTCTATTGTAGCTTAGTTTTCTAAGTCAACCATACAATTACGTTGTTTAGACGTTACGTCCCCCATGTTATAAAAGTGAAACTATACCTTTTAACTATTGCATCATACATGCTTCCACACAAACGAACACCCCCTACTAGGTTCCTAGGAGAAACACACATACATAAACAAGTACCACTAAGTCTCTAGGAATACATGTGAAGATTGGTTCATAACATATCTCAAGGTAAATGGTGGTTTCTTGAGTGAGGTCACTCAATAACAAGACACACCTCTTTTTAATCATTTATTGATCAACACTTCTTTTAAATCCCATTAAGGGGAGATGACACATGGTTGACACATGTTCAAAAGATAACATTCTCAATGCTTACTAGATTAGGGTCGTCCCATGGTTTTGTTAGACTAACATCCTAATAGTGTTGAGCCACCGCAAATCCTATAAGGTAGTTTTGTGTCATTTTCCGATTAACATCCATGCTCATACGGTAACCTGAATTTGTGATCTTATTTCCTCTAAGCTAGGAGGTGCCAACAAGTATTGATGCAACTAGGGTCATCCTTACAATTTCAATTCTCTATGCTACAAATGTGATCACACGTAAGGGCATTCCACACAAGAATTTTACTCTAAGATCGTCCTTTTCAATTTGGTTCTTTTCTTCCGAGTTCCCAAGTATTTAGTAAAACACACAAAGAGTACATTCATTAATTCCACACAGAGCACGCTATAAAAAGTCATTTCATTTCAGTTAATAGGTACATCCACACCCTTAACAACATATAACCCGCAATCAAAATCACACCCATGACAAAGTGCCCTTTTTTTCAACATCCCAATACGATAACAATTTCTACTCATCACAGAAATCAATAATTTACATTTCCATTTATAACAATAATGTTGATTTATTCTTTTTCAATTACATTGCTTTCAAAGATAACATGTTATTACAAAACCACAAGTAATGCTAATGAATTCTTTTTGTCCAGTGGTACTTGCAACCACAAACATGGTCAGCTCTAGAAGCTGGCATGGCAATCTCCTACAACTAGCATGTTTCACATATGCATACTTTTCCTTTCGAAACAAAATCAAACACTTTGCACGCAGCAGAGATAGAGAGTAAGGAATATATTTGCAATTTCATTTCTTTTCCAATCTAGAGAGAGATAGAGAGAGGAGAGAGAAAAAAACAACATTTCCCAAAAGCAAAATTCTTAATGCAAGTGACAACCAAAGGTTCTATATAGCCATGTGAAGGTAACAATTTTTTAAGCTATCAGAGGGTCCCACGACAATTTTCTAGTTTTTTTGTTGAGTTTACAAAAGTGGCCAATTTAGTCCGAGTGGCTACAAAACTGAGTTTGAAAACCAATGTACAAGACTCGAACACACGATGTGTCAATTTCCATCTACTCCCCTATATACAGGAGCTCCTCGAAGTCGGTGGAACTCATTTTCGCGACTAGGGTTCAAACTACGGCTACCTTTCCAAAGCTGATTATCGTAATTGCATCAATTCGTCCTGTTGTAATGAGATCAGGGGGTCTACAAAACCCCCTTACAAAAATAGTCCTAAAAGAGGTTTTCTCGAAACTACGGGTTGGTTATGATTTTCATGGAGAAATTGTAGAGGTATGTGGTGGTAAAATTCCATTTCTTAACACGGGTCCCTAAACCGCAAGCCAAAACCAAAATGAATTTTCAACTTTTGGCAGTTGTCCCGAGCTGCGAAATAGTCAACTGGGCTCTTAGACATGTGACGTTAAATGATCAAACTATCATTGGAAATTGTCTAAGGGTCGATGTGACATCCCACGTCACTAGGGAACACGGTCAAACCATGACTTTCCGCTACGGGGTTGGAGAGGTGTTTTGCACATCATTATAAAACTGTTTTATTAACTTTTTGTAAGGTGTTCAAGTGGCATGTTTAAACGAAAACTCAAGTTCAACTTGCTATTCTGGAGACTTTAATTATCCAATTTCGTCATCTATGTTTTCCATCATCTCGGGATGTGATTCGAGAGCAAGGTTAACATTCAAAATAGTCATTTCGGTTTGTGCAGAAATAAGGTATCTTTTAGTGTTTACGCAACAAAAGCCATTCTATCTTGCCAAAACATACTCGTCATTTGGTTTTAATTTCAATGCAATCAAGAAAGGAAAACTATCAACACGAGAAATATGTGAGAAGAGAGAGAAAACGATGCTTGAATCGAATTGGCGAGGTGTTGTAAGAGGTGCTCAAAGTGGTCCACACTCACGACCCATGAGACAACAATCCGCTAAGGCATTTTGTCAAACAATTCACATGTCTTGGTTATGCTTCCATACTTAGTATATGTGTCTATCCGATAGTTTCAAATTCATCTGACGCATTTCCTTTATCCTTTATGATTTGATGGATGTCAATACTTTGTTCCAAAGATCTTATTTTGCCAGACCTAGACGCATGCTGATACAGGTTGCGGAGTTGGGCTTTAAACCTGCTGATGGCATTTGATTAAATGCCTCTATTGTCTTTCCAACAAAACCATTTTGCATATCCTGTAATTGTGGCATTCCAAGAGATGACATCTAGATGAGGCATTTCTTTGAAAAGCCTTATAGACTTGACAAGATCACCATTTACTTTGCCATTATCACATTCCATGAGATCACATTTCTTTGACACCTTTGTCAAACAGTCCATGTGCTTGTTGTATTCTCCCACATTTGCATGCATTTCTGCCATGGTATTTGGAACTGCAACATCTGACATCCATTAACACAACAAATCTGTGCAAAGTTGGATGAAATGTCTTGGGAGATGGAGGCACAACAGAGCTATAGGAGATGGCTTTACACTTGTCAACCACATTTGCTTGTGAGATTCCAAGGCCCTTCAACAAACCCATTTTGTGCATGCTTACAATCATGGCGTTCAATCCAAATGCCAATACAAGCAACCCACAACATTAGCTTGAAAGATTTCAAGGCCCTTTTAACAAACTCAGAGCATGTCTTGCAACCAAGGCGCTCCAACTAATCAAACATGTGCATCCTCACAAAGCATTGACACCGTTTTACCAAAAGCAACCAACAAGTGTCCAAATTGATCAATTCACCTTTTTCTTGCATGCATACCATGGCATTTGCAATTACAACATCTGACAAAGGTCTTTCTTCTCCAACATGCCAAGCCCCGCCAGCTCCACCCACTCTCCACCAAACGCATTAAATTTTATATTTTCTCTCCTTTTTTTGTTTTATTTATCTCGTTGTTATGTTTAAATTTTAAATCTCAATATTTTTTTCTAAGCATTCGGAGATCTAGACCAGGCTCTTGACTTCATAAAATCAGTTGTATAGTCTACAATGTGCATCACGCCTATATATATTGATGGGGTATATGCTAAAGTCTCATTTTATAATATCATGGAGCTGTCATCACATCGAACTGTTTTCAAAACAATTGGGCATGTCTAGGATGATAAGCTAGGTACAAAAAGGCAGGGGCACTACAAACATCCTCGTGGCCTAACAATTTTGTGTGTCATTTGTTATGACTGGACAATGTTTTGAGGCCCCTCTTTGCCTCAATGGATTCTAACTTGTTTTGAGACTTGTGAAAGTGAAAGAGGCCTTAAGCAATATGGTGATCAACAATGTTTGGACAAAGTGTGGAGGAAGGCAAACACAAAGCCCATTCTCTCCATGATCGATATGTAGATATTGATGCAACATACATGGGAGAGAGATATGATGAAATAGATTCTATGTTTGAATGTATGAGAGAAGTTATACAAACAAAAGAGCAAGATCTAGAAGAGACCTTCTATAATGAGGTCAAGAATGTGGTCATGAAGAGGTGAAATAAAATGACCACCCCATTACATCTCCTTGCTTATGCATTGAACCCAAAGTGTTAGAGATCTGAAATACTTGGGCTACCTAACAAGAAACCACCATTCTCTAACTCCAAAGTTACAAATGGAACTAGGGAAACATTTAAAAGACTCTTTCCTAATCCATCTATAGCCAACGTGGTCAACAAAATGGGCATGTTTGTAGCTTCAGAAGGCAACATGAGAGAGGTTGAGTTTCTCTTTGACAAGTACACAATGAGCCCAATCAAATGGTGGTATGTACATGGCCATGATGCCAAGTACCTACGACCTATTGCCATCAAAATTCTTTCATAGATATAACATTTATTGAAAATTTTAAATTTTATTTAGTAGGATATTTTTGTATGTTCTTAGAATGTTACTAATTTGAAATTTCTAATGAACTTTTTTTGTAATAGGTGGCTAGTAATTCTTTTGCAGAGCGGAATTGGTATACTTATGACTTTATCCACTTAGCTAAACGAAACAAGTTGGCATCTAAAAAAGTTAAGGATTTGGTATATGTGCATTCCAATTTGCGCCTCTTGTCACACAAGTCTAAGGACTATATTAGAGGTCCTCACAAACTTTGGCATCTTTTTCCAGAGACCACAGACTTGGATGCCTCCGCAACCACTCTTGCCCAACTTTCAATATTTGATGGTGAAGATGACATTCAATGGAGTTCACAAGGAGTGGAGAGCGGAACTAATGAGAGTGGAGCTAGTGTGAGTGACATGCAAGAATTTGTTTTTGAGGAAAATCTAGATGATATATTCTAGATTTGTTTGTATTCATGTTGGCACGACATTCATATATTATATTTATGGCAGCCACATTCTCAATGAAATGTAAAAGCTTAAGTATATTGAATGTTTTTAACATTGATCCTACTATATTTTTCAAGTTTTGTTTGTATTCATGTTGACATGATATTCATATATCATATGTATGGCAGCCACATGAATGATCAATGAAAATGTAAAATCTTAAGTATATTGAATGTTTTGAACATTGATCCTACTATATTTTCAAGTTTTGTATTTTTATGGACAAAAAACGAGTAAAAATGTGTGTGTGTGTATATATATATATATATATATATATATATATACATATGTGTATATATATACATATTTTAATAAATATGTACACATGTATCCAAGATGTATCGTACCCAAGGGTTTTTTAAAATTGAAGTATCCGCGTATCGAACCCGTATTCGAGCCTAAACCCGACCCGTATCCCGACAACATAGAGTTGGTGGTGATATTTATTTAAAAGAGGCAAATTATAGAAGTGGTGTTTTGTCTAATAGAAGGTGATGACTTTATTATATAATGGTGAAATATTTAAGAAGTATATTACTTTTGCACTAAAAGTCAACTCTCCTTATAATTGTAAAGGACATATTTTGGGGTATTTGATGTCCTGTATAATGTATTGTTTCACATTTGGGGCGACGGAGTTATGAAAATTAACACAATGTGGAAACCACCGAGTTTCAAATTCCAATCAGCCGAGTAAGTGACCAAGTCTACGGGAGGAAGGAGGCTTTTGAGGAAGGTCAATCAACGACCTCTCTTTAGGCACTAGTGACGGGGCCGCATAATGTAGTAGTGGCGAATAAATTGCGTAGAACGACTATGCCAAGGGTGATCGCTAGTGGTAGTGGCGACTATCTTGTGTGAGATCAAGTGGTAGCGATCGTGTGCGAGGCTCTAAGAGATGATGAGGGCTTAGTTATCATTTTTTAGTTTTTCATGCATTATGTATTTATTGTGATATGACAATTGAGTAATTCCGAAAATAATCCACGAATGTAAAGATATAGTGGAAAACTAAAGCACAATGTATTGCAGTATCATGATACTTGTAGAGGATGAACGAATGTGTGAGTCCTTGTTCGTGCTTAGGCTAACTATGATCATCCTATAAAACTATTCGTGAAGGCTGAACAAATCTAGAATTCCTATTCGTAGTTCTCACATTGGGTTGGTAGATGACTTCCTAGCAGTGCATGTTTGAGTTCTTTCTTTACCTTTAGTTCGAGTTGAGGATCAAGATCATGAGCAAGAAGAGGTAGCATACTACAATTGATGATCATGTTTTTTCTACCATGTTCGCATTAAGGGGGAATGTGAGAAATACATTTAGTGCTCGCATTATTTGTTAGTGATTATGTGTGAGATAAAATGAATGTGAAAAAAATCATATGTGAGTTGTATTAACAACTCACGTTAATAAAATGTGAGTGAGAATAGATAGGTTTGTTTATGAGGGATTCTAGGAGAGATAAAGTGGGGTTAAATATGAGTATTTGTATGGATTTGGGAGTTTTGATCGGGCTTGATTCCACCGAAACAAGAGTTATCAAAACCTTTATATATGTAATTATCCTCTTGAATAATTTAATAGAACGAGGTGAATGTTTTGATGTGTTAATCTGACCAAACGATTTGAAATTTGGCCACAAGAAAGAAGACTGCTATCAAAACATGGAAGGTTCTAACAATAAAAAATTTAAAAATAATAAAGGGAAGTTTTTTTTCAATAACAATCAAATTAAAAATCAAAATCGGGATCAAAATCAAGACTCAAGCAAAAGTATTTCTCTTTACACCGCACTTTCTATCTCAAATGGTAGTGAATGGATCCTAGATAGTGGTGCTTCAAGACACATGACTTAGATGTGTGATATTTTAACATATGTTAATGAATCTTTGTGAAATAGTCTATTTAGGAGACAACTCAGTCATAGAAGTAAAAGGTCAAGGTAAAGCAAAAATTTCAAATGGGTTTATTAACAATGTTTTGTTTACTTGTAAGCTCAAAAAGAATATTTTATCTTGTTCTCAACTTACTCAAGATAGCTTTATTGTAACCTTGTTCAAAGATAAATGGTTTATTAAAGATCAATCTGAATCCATTATGGTTAAAGGCATTCAAAAGAATGGTTTTATATTTTTAATGGCTTCTCTAGTGAGACATGTCTTTCCTCTCAAATAATAAATGAAACTCAACTTTGGCATGAAAGACTTGGTCACCTTAACTTTAGGAGTCTTGCTGATATGTCTAGACATAACCTTGTGGTAGGTCTACCTAAAATCAAATGTAATCATGAAACTTGTGAAGGTTGCTTATGTGGTAAGAAACACATTCAACCCTTTCACAAACATCATGATACAAATTCATCTCATCCTCTAGAACTTGTTCACAGTGATGTAAGGGGACCATTTGAGGTTGCCTTTCTTAATGGGTCTCTTTATGTTGTATCATTCCTTGGTGATCACACTAGAATGACTAGGACCTTCTATATAAAGAAGAAATCTGAAGTGTCAACTAAATTCAAAGAATTTGAAGTTGTAGGTCTACCTAAAATCAAATCTAATCCCGACATGTTTGAAGGTTGCTTATGTGGTAAGAAACACATTCAACTCTTTCACAAAACATCATGATACAAATTCATCTCATCCTTTAGAACTTGTTTATAGTGGCATAAGGGGACCATTGAGGTTGCCTTTCTTAATGGGTCTCTTTATGTTGTATCATTCATTGATGATCACACTAGGATGACTTGGATCTACTATATAAAGAAGAAATCTGAAGTGTTAACTAAATTTAAAGAATTTAAAGCCTTAGTTGAAAACATGTCTAACCTAAAAATCAAAATGTCAAGAATTGATAAAAGTGGTGAGTATATAAGTAAAGAGTTTGATGTTTTTGCACTTCCTATGGAATCTAAAGAGAGTTAAGAATTCCCTAATTTGCTGCAAAATGGAATTGAAGGAAAGAAAAACATGACCATCTTAGAAATGGCAAGAACCATGTTGCACTTTGCTAATGTTCTCAAATTTACGTGGATGAAGCTATGAACACTTTGTTGTCCACATCCTCAATAGAGTTCCTACAAAAGCTCTTCATCAAACAACACCTCTAGAAATGTGGGCCAAGAAAAAACTAAAAGTTTTTCATTTAAGAATATTTGGTAGCCCTGCTTCTATTTTCATTCCTAAAGCAAAAAGGAAGAAACTTGACCCTACCTCCTACTCTTGCATATTTGTAGGTTATGGAGGAAAAACTAAAGGATTAAGGGTCTATGATCCATCCAAACGAGAGATCATTGAGAATAGAAATGTTCAAATTTTTGAAAAACCATTTTGTGAGTCTTTTGTAGAACCCTCTTAAGTTTCTCTTAATAAAGAAACTGATGACCTAAATGAAGATGATCCAAATTTGGACAATATGAATAATGAATTTGAGGGGGAGACATCACAAAGTTTTGACCAATCCAAAAGACCTAAATGGGCTTAATTTTTATTACAAAATTCTAACCTTGGAAACCTCAACAAAATGACTAGGAGTTAGCATACTTACCATGCCTTAATGACTCTTTATGAGAGTGAACCCCAATCTTTTGAGGAAGCCAACCAAGATGAGAGATGGAGGGATGCTATGAAATTTGAATAATGCTCTAATAAAAAACCATACATGGAAACTTGTCCTTCCACCAACAAAAAGAAACATTGTTGGATCTTGGTGGCTTTGCAAAATCTAATACAATTCCATGGGTGGGATTGGCAAATTCAAAGAAAGGTTAATTTTTCGTGGTTTTATTCAAAAATCAGGGATCAGTTATGTGGAAACCTTTGCCGCTGTTGTAAAAATGAGGACTAAAAGGATGCTCATTTCTCTTGCAGCCCAACATGGTTGGAAAATTCATCAAATGGATGTTAAGTATGCATTTCTAAGTGGTGATCTTAAAGAAGAAATCTACATGACTCAACCAAAACAATTTCAAGAACCTAATAAGAAACATTATGTGTGTAGGTTAAAGAAATTTTTATGGCATAAAACAAGCTCCTAAAGCATGGTGCTCAAAGATAAACAATTGTTTAAAATGCTAGGATTTATTAATTGTTACTCCAATAATGATTTGTTTGTAAAAGTAGAAGATAATCAAATTATTATAATTGCATTTTATGTTGATGATTTTCTCATAACTAGCAATCAAATTAGCTTAATTCATAACATTAAATATAAATTTAAACAATATTTTGAGATGATTGATCTAAGACTTCATCGCTTTTTAGGCATGGCTATATTTCAAGATCAAAACTCAATGGTAGTATCTCAATCACAATATGCCCACAACTTACTCATCAAATTAAACATGACTGCCTGTAAACTGGTCTCTATGTCTATTGAAGTTGGCATCAATCTTGATCCAAAACTTGCATGTGAAAAAACAAATCTTACTTTATATTGGCAATTCGTTGGAAGTTTAATTTATACGACTATTACTAGGCGAGATATTTCTTAGGTTGTGTTACCATATTTTAAGCCAAAGGAAGAGGTTGCATGCATGGAGGATAAGTTTGCGCCATGAAGAAATAGGTGCATGGAAGAAACTAAAAGGGTGCTGCTGTTCTATTTCTAGGAGTTCAAATGAAAGGGGTTTAAATATAGAAATATGAATAAATAATTAAAGCGGTTGTCCCTTCTAAGCTAGGTGCTAGAGAGAATGGGAGGTGCATAGACATAAATAAATGAATAAGACAATAGAACTGCTGTCCCCATGCAAAAAGGTAAAGATAGGATAAGACAAAAGAAATAAAATATTTTTATTTGCTGCTTTTCCCAGTCAAAGGTTGGTGCCATCAGGGGACAAAAATAGAAGTTAATGAATAAAACAAAAGTCAAATTGTTGTTCTATTTGGAGTTGGCGCCAAAGTTAAAATAAATAAATAAAAGGTAACAACAGTCCCATTCAAATTTGGCGCCAACAACACGAAGATGAATAAAATAAAATAAAAAAGAACAACAGTCTATTTTGAATGAACAATAGTCTATTCTTGTTTTGGAATCAGTCTATATAGGCAGTTTTATCATTGTAGAAAAGATATACGTGGAGCAGCTGATTTGTGTAGGCATCTTCAACATTTGTACTTGCACCTCTGAATAAAATAAAGCTTCGTTTTGCCCTCTCATATTGTTGTTTTCAGATTGTTCATTGTGTTTGTTATAGGATATTGTATTTGCTTTAGTATGGAATTCATTCCCTCTATTGCTTTCTTTTCCTAAACCCTTGAATTTAATTTTGCAAAATAGTTCAAAGTTATGCAGGTGTGTGAATGTTTAATTCTCTGTGTGCAGGGTTACATGCAAGTATCAAACTTTTGGTGTATCACCCTATTTTCCATTTCCCATATTCCTTCTCCCTTTTCTTTGTCAAAGTTTTCAATTTTTAGGTGATTCACAAGGGAACCAACCCTCTCTAGAGGTTCACCTCAGACATAGGTTACCCACAGCCTTGAGTTGTTCTAATTTTGTCAACAGGAGAGAGAGTACACACACCATTCTCTATCAAGGTGCAACTTTTGGGTGACAATAATTTCTGACACACCGGTGGGACAGTACAAAAATTTGCTAAAGAAGTTGATGCTATTCTTAGCAAATATCAGTGTTTCAGACACAAATATTCAACATCTGGTGACTCCATTGGCCCAAAGATCCCTTTTTCTCAATCAGCAAACCATTTCCTCCATCTTTCCATCTTTTTATGAGGTTGTGCAATCATGACTTCAATTCCTCATTGGAATTCCCAGTCCCAAGAGCATTATTACTCCCCTCCACCTCTTTTTCCCCAAATCCTCCTCCAAATCAGTATTATAAGCCCTATCATAATGAATATGCCCATGATCCAAACCTTACTAATCCATATGGTTATCCCATTAATCATAATGTTTTTCAAGAGTAGGAATATGTAGATTATGGAAACAATTTCATGCCTAATGATGATTTTTAGATGTAGGTACAACACTTGGAGATAAAAATGGTACAAATGAGGGTAACAAGTTCCATCAAGGAAGCCAAGCTTGGATTCAAGGTACCCTACCCATGGGCCGGTCCTATGCCAAACTGGTATAACCCTCAAGAGAAGTTAGACTTTGTGTCTGAATTGATACCACAAATATCAGTATGGAATGAAGAGATGGAAGCTCACCAATCTAGTTTTAAGAAACCTCGTCAATGGGGTAATTCTTCACTATCATCATGCAGCCCTTCTACTTCTACTTTCCAACCACTTCAACCAGAGCCCAAGTCCCAAATTCCTAGCGTTCTTAGAGCTTCTCCTCCACAAGATCTTACACCTCTCCACTCATCTCAACTATTGCAAAATCAGTTAGCAACCCAACCCACCCCTCCCTCATATTCCCAAATCCATTTTGGAATGAAACTAATCAACAAATTAGTTTGGAAGAGCAGCCAACTAAAGAGCCAAGTGAAAAGTTCTCAGGCAAAATCTAACAAAATGGAACTTATAGTTTGAGGTCAAACAAATTCCACGGATGGTTAAGCCTACAATAAAGAAGTGCAAGAAAGTGGTTGAAGTTACAGAGCAACATGAGGAATACGACCAACAAGCAAAGGTTAGACAAAGTTTTCTCAAATCTCTTGAGATACAAAGTAAAAATAATGTTTTGAAAGAGCATATGAATGTTTCTAAGGATCAGATCAACAATCTTGAGCCTATATCATCTTCTAGTGAAGGAAATAATTCAATAAAAGTTGAGGAGGAAATCAACAAAGAAATTCAAATTCAAAAGGAGTTTTCCTCAAGCATGAACAATAAAGAGGATGAGGTTTTATCAGACTTACAAGATTCTGATGATGAGGAAGAGCCAATTGAAATTATAAGTATTCCACCTCCATCCTCTATCTTCTTAAAAAAGAATCTTTTGTTATTACATCTTCTTTTGAGGTTGAAAAAGAGCCAAATATGAGGTTGTTTGCAAAGGATGAGGTAGAAAACGTTTCAGATCAGTCTACAAGCATCCAATATGATCAGGAAGTGCCTCAAGTACTCTAAATGATGAGATTACACACAAAGAAGAGGGCGGATCAGAAAAATCAGTTTATCAACTATGAGAATACCATGTCCAATCAGGTATTTAGCTAGTTTAGAGCCACATAAGGAGTTGTCATCAATTGTGCTTAATTCAAAGCATACAAAAGAGCTTCAAGTTGTCAAAAATCAGCCCCAACATCTACAAAGACAGAGTACAGATCCTACAGTGGTGTTTATTCTTTTCTAGGACTGATATTTTGAGCAAATCAATGGTGCAAACCATGTCTGCACTTTTACCATGTGATCTAGTTGCAAAATTGATCTCATGGCCACACTTTCTGAGAAAAGGAAGTTATTTCTCCCAACCAATATGTGGTTTTGTTTAGCTTTCCTTTCTCTTTGTTTAGATTAGGAGTAGTTTAGGTTTGTTTCTTGCATAATAAGTGCTTGCATGCACATTGTTTTTCCAATTTTCTTAGTTGTCTTTTCAAGAAGTGCTTGCATGCACATGTTTTCTTTTGTTGGAGAGGGTATTTTAGTTGTTTTGATTCGAGGACACCGGTTATCGCGGAGAGGTATGTGACGTCATAGCCCAATGGATGCAGAAGGCTACTAATCTTTTTGTTTAATAGACAAACAATCCCGTGATGTCGCCAAAATGTTACCATAATTTAAGCGAGAGGAAGAGGTTGCATGCATGGAGCATAAGTCTGCGCCATGAAGAAATAGGTGTATGGAAGAAACTAAAAGGGTGTTGTTCTATTTCTAGGAGTTTGAATGAAAGGGGGCTAAAAATAGAAATATGAATAAATAAATAAAGTTGTTTCGCTTCTAAGTTTGGCGCCATAACGAATGGGAGATGCATAGAGACAAATAAATGAACAAGACAAAAGAACTGCTGTCCCCATGCAAAAAGGTAAAGATAGGATAAGACAAAAGAAATAAAATAAATTTATTAGCTGCTTTTCCAAGTCAAACGTTGGCGCCATGAGGGGACAAAATAGAAGTTAAGGAATAAAACAAAAGTCAGACTGCTGTTCTATTTGGTGTTGGCGCAAAAGTTAAAATAAATAAATAAAAGGTAACAAACAGTCCCAACCAAATCTAGCGCTAGCAGCATGAAGATGAATTAAATGAATAAAAAAAAAAGAACAGTCTATTTTGAATGAAAAACAGTCTATTCTTGTTTTTGAATCAGTCTATATAAGCAGTTTTATCACTGTAAAAAAGATATACTTGGAGCAACTGATTTGCTTAGGCATCTTCAACATTTGTACTTGCACCTCTGAATAAAATAAAGCTTCGTTTTGCCCTCTCATATCACTGTTTTCAAATTGTTCATTGTGTTTGTTATAGGATATTGTATGTGCTTTAGTGTGGAATCCATTCCCTCTACCGTTGTCTTTTCCTAAACCCTTGAATTTAATTTTGCAAAATAGTTCAGAGTTGTGCAGGTGTGTGAATCTTTAATTCTTTGTGTGCAGAGTTACATGCAAGTATCAAACTTTTGGTGTATCACCCTATTTCCCATTTCTGCATTCCTTTTCCCTTTTCCTTGTCAAATTTTTCATTTTTTAGGTGATTCACAAGGGAACCAACCCTCTCTGGAGGTTCACCTCAGACATAGGTTACCCATAGCCTTGAGGTGTTCCAATTTTGTCAACATGAGAGAGAGTACACACAACATTCTCTATCAGCTGCAACACGGGTGAACAGGTTGTCGGTGTTGTTTCAAGATTCATGCAAGATCCATATATGGATCATTGAAATTAACAAAAATAATATTAAGGTATATCAAAGGAACAATTAATTATGATCTTTATTATTCTTGTAAAAATGATGCTAAATTATTTGTATATTGTGATGTTGATGATACTACAAATAGGAAATCCACTTCTGGGTATGTTTTTAAGTTTGGTACAAGTGTTATCACATGGACCAACAACATACCCACATTGTCTATCTCATCTACATAAGCTGAGTATATAAGTGCTACGGACGTTGCAAAGAAAAGCAATGTTTGAGAAAATTGTTGGAAGAACTCTATACAAGTGTCAATAAAAGTACAACACTGTTCTATGATAGCCAGAGTTGTATAAATCTTGCAAACAATCTAGTTAAACATCAAAGAACAAAACATATAGAAATTCATATGCATTTTACTAGAGAAAAAGTCCTCAATGGTGAAATAGATCTTCAATTTTGTCCAACAGATAATCAAGTGGCAAATATCTTCACAAAACCTCTATTTATTCCAAAGTTTTGCAAGTTCTAAACATTGTTAAGTCTTTCGAGTTGTCATTGAGGGGGAGTGTGCATGACAATGCCACCTCGTAATGGCCTTGTACTTTTTACTCTATACTTCTATTGTAAAAGTCACCCTATGTGTCTTATTGTAACATAACTCTATTTGAGAGAACCTAGAGAAACATTGTAATAGAGATTCCTTGTATTATAAAAGGCTCCAAAAGCTCATATAGGACTTTATGTATGCATCTATCCGTAAGGAACTTAGGGATATTATATTTAATCCCATTAACATGCTAACCTCAAATCAACCTATATGATTTGTAGATTGTAATTCCTTTTATAAGAAGGTGATAACTGTAAAATCCTTTTATGAGGTGTGTTTATAATTCCTTCTCTAATAATAAGGCGACGATGACATACATTCTCACTAAACATTAATGGGGAGGTGTTGAAATGATTAATATCTATGGGGATACACCATTATAGCCTCTTAATATTAATAAGACTCCATAATATAAAACATAGCTTTATATATAAAAAAATATCAAATAAATGGTATTTACCAAATAAATAAATATCTCAAGTAGTTATGAAGAGGTTATTACTTATGTTCCACGAGTCTTGGGATGGGGGGGGGGGACCAAGTGCTTAGATTTGGGGATGACAATGCAAATATGTATAAAGTACTTGAAAAATTAGTTATAAAAAAATAAAGAATAACAAATGAAACTTTTAAATACTAAACACAATCGATCGAACAATGAAATTGCTAAAGATTTATATATCAATACTTATATCATAATTTAAATTCAAAATGATGATTACATCAAAATTTCAAAAACAATTGTGATAGCCTGATGCCTCTAATCATCCCCAAAGTCCGCACTAAAATTTTGTTCTTTGCTTTCCCTCTTGCTAATGCTCTCGACCTCTCACTCTAGCACTTGCAGCCTCGTTCAATGTTTTTTGATTTGGAGTGAGCGTGTGAGGTTCATTTATAGTTATTTTGAGTCCTTAAAGTGTTGGTGGGACCCCATAAACTATTAGGGTTAGGGTTGGGGTAAACAAATCTAAAAAATATATGTTTTTAATTAAAAACTTATGCTTTCAATTAAAAACAACTTTATGTCATTTTTGTAGTAGGGGACGATTGCAAGTCTCCGAGACGGTTGAGGGATTGCAACAAGTCTCCGTGAGGTCTTGGGGACATCCCCAAGTCTCCAAATGTCTCCTTTGGGACGAACAATGTCTCCATTTTAGTGGGATGTCGAGAAGCGACCTCGATTGGTGGTGGGACAATGGGGGACACGTCCCCATGGAACAAATGGTTATTACCCAACCAACGAACTTTCCACCATTTATTAGAAGGATTCAATAAGAGACATTGAGGAAATATTATATTTATTTGCATTTATAAAGAACGGTGTATTGTGAAAAAGTGAGAAGAAGGTATTGTAATTGGGTTCTTGTGGTTTTTAATGGTCAAAAAGTTTGTAATTGTCACACAAGATTGTAAGTTTCCTCAATGCAATTTATACAATCGATACTGCATTTCTTTGTGGTGTTTATTACTTGTAAAGATTTTCCCCATGTAAATCTCTCGTGTTATGTGTTTTGCATCTTTTTATTTTTGCATAACTTCATTGCTGTAATGTTTCTTTTGCATTGTAATTTGCTTGTCAAGATTATTAAAACAATAAATTCTAAATGATCCTACTATCCTTGACACCCTCTTCCTCCGTGGATGGTGTTGCCAAAGCTGGATGTGATGTGGGCACGATTCGAGTTTATAGTCAACAATGAACATTTTGAAAGCTAGTCACACAGTTTTACAGTCACGTGTGAAAAATTGAATAAAATCAGGATAAACAAACACCTGCTTGTGAAGGTGATTGTGGGGCTTGCAAGGGTCCCGAGGAAGGAAAATGACTTTGAAACGGTGATCTTGAAGGCCTCAAGGGGTCGCAAGGGAAGGAAAAATACTCTGAAACGACATTAAAGAACAAGAAAAACAGTCTTGCGAATACTATATTGTTGTTGCAAAGCCTTACATTCTAATATCTAGTATTTGTATTCACCCTTACATATTCTTTAACTATTTTTAAATGTCAAAGTTGACTGAAAAATCAGTTAAACAAACATTTTGAAGTGTTTTGATTGCGGGTACTGCTTTGGTTCACCTTGGGTGCCCCTTGGCTTGCCCGGGTACGTTTTTCCTTGGACGGACAAATCTGGGTGTACCTTGGCCAACCTGGAGGTACTTGAGGTGAATCAAACGAAGGATTGGTATCCGATGTGTGTCATACTGGGACTCATCTACTAAAAGTTATGTGCATGTTGTCACCTAGAAGTTGCACCTTGATAGAGAATGGCGTGTGTATTCTCTCTCTGTTGATAAAATTGGAATACCTCAAGGTTTGTGGGTGACCTATGGTTGTGGTGAACCTCTAAAGAGGGTTGGTTCCCTTGTGAATCACTTAAAAAACAAAAACTTGACAAGGAAAAGGGAAAAGGAATGTGGAAATTGGCAAATAGGGGTGATACACCAAAAGTTTGACACTTGCATGTAGCTCTGCGCACAGAGAATTTGAAGATCCACACACTGCACAACTCTAGACTATTTGCATAATAAATTCAAGGGTTTAGGAAAAATGACAGCGGTAGAGGGAGTGAATTCCACACTAAGGCAAACACAATATCCTATGCAACACAATGAAAAATCTGAAATCAGAAATAAGAGAGGGCAAAATGAACCTTTATTATTTAGAGGTGCAAGTACAATAGCTGAAGATGCACAAGCAAATCAATTCTCCAAGCATATGAATTTTACAATAAAAACTAGCCTATATAGACTGATGAATGATAAGAATAGACTGCTGAAACCTGCAGTTCTTTTATTTATTTTTTCTATTCTTATCCCTTGCTGGTGCATGGGGACAACAGTTCACTTTTATATTTATTTAATTCCTTGTCTATCCTTGGCGCATCCTTTAACAACAACTGCTGTTATCTTTAGCCCTTTTATGCTTATCTTCCTTGCTGGCGCATGGCTTAGGACTGTTACTATTTTATTTTATTTATTTCCTATTTTTATCCCGCTCTCAATGCATTACTGGAACAACAACAATCTATTTTTATTTAATTCCATTCTCAGTCTTTAGTCAACCGTACTTTATTTTTTATTTATTTAATTTCATAGAAAGAAAAAATAATTCTCCAGTCAATAGCAGTTTGATCCATGCAAAATCTTCAGTTAACCGCAGTTCACTGATTTCACTGATCCATCTTTATCTTGGCGCTGAAATAGGAATTATTTTTTTTTAAATTTCCACCCTTATCCGTCCTTGGCGCCAACCTTAGGACTGCAGTTCCTTTTTATTTTATTTATTTATTTGCACCTTTATCCTTTTGGCGCCAACCTCTTAACTGGCGGTGGAAATATGGTAACATTTTGGCGACATCACGGGATTGTTTGCTTGCTAAACAAGGAGATCAGTGGTCTTCTACATCCATTGGGCTATGGAGTCACATACCTCTGCCAACAACTAGTTCACACAACTTCAAAAATCTTGTATCCTTTGAATCAATACAATTGAAATACCTTCTCCAACAAAAAGAAATGATGTGCATGCAAGCACTTATTGAAAAGACAACTAACTATGAAAACTGGAAAAACAATGTGCATGCAAGCACTTATTGGAAAGCAAACTATTCTAATGATGTTGAATCCTCAATAGCAAGCTTTGAGGAAAATCCCATTAACTAGAATTTGTAGTTCTTCACCATTCAATCGAGATAACTGAAAAGCATTGTGAGGCTTGCAAGCTGAAATAACATATGGCCCACTCCAAATAGCATCAAATTTGGTGTGGTTTCCCGTTTTGCTCTATTTGCATCCCATTTAAGGACAAGATCACCCTCTTGAAAGATTCTTGCAACTGTTTTCTTATCAAAGTTCTTCTTTACCTCAAGTGACCACCTTCATATGAGGCTGATTATCCTTTCTTCTCGAACACTAGGAATATCAAAATCAACTCCAACAACTACCAATCTGATGATAAATACCCTCTAATCTTAGCTGTAAAATCTCTAGATAAGCACAAAGCGAAATATGGAGGTAGATCTATTACCATAACATCCTGTAAGATTGGAAGGCTTGGACATGCATGCAAACTTAACTTCAGATCTTTGATTATACCAACTATTTTGGTAGTTGTGCATAGTTACCTAAGACTCAGGACGTGAAACAAAAAAATTCTAAATTTTGGGGCTGGCAAGGGACGGCTAATTAAAAAATATATAAATATTTAAAATATAAAGATATAGTGACTAAACTATATAAATAAGCTGAAATAAAACCATTTGAGATTTAAATAAGGTGAAACTTGAACTCATAAACATCAAATACATTCGGAATTCCTTAATACCATAATATCAATATGTTAATGTAAGTTACATATGTCATATTTGAATTTTGAATTTGAGACAAGCTGAAATAAATTATAAAACCATTCTAAATTATGATTGATCAAGTGACAATAGCTGATATTCATATCATTAATCTCATATCCAAATACACCAACAATTGTCTATTGTCAATATTACAAAAAAAGAGGACAACTACAAGTATCGGCCTAAAAATCAGAATCAACATCTGAAGCAATATCTATGAACTCCTCGTTGGAACTAGCATCCTCGTCCTCAAAGGTAAGCCCAATCAATCCTGCCGCATGCGGTATTGTCCTCATCAACTTGCCTCAACTCCTCGGGATCTACATCCCCTTTGTAATGTTGGGGCTTGTTTGTACTCGGGTGTCTTGCGATCCATAAGACATGCAAAGCACTGTGTACAACTACAAGCTTCTCCGCTCTCGCAGAGGTAAGCCTATTCCTCTTAACAGAGTGGATCCAACCATATGTAGACCAATTCCTCTCAGAGGCAGAGGAGCTAGAAACCTGGGAAAGGAGGCGAATGGCAAGTGGTTGCAGCAGTCCTGGAAGCCCATACGATTGCCACCAACTCACCTTTGGCTTCAACTATGCCACTTTGTTACCTGTCCGCCTTTGCTGATGTTTTGTACCCATCAAGTTCAGTGAAGTCGAGCCACTCCAACCTGATCTGTGAAGCCTCCTGTGGATTGTACATTTTTTTAAAGGCCTTCATAAGGCCCTTCTTCACCTCATCATCATCCAAAGGGATAACTCTACTGGCCTCTCCACATACCATTTGGGATTCAGTGCATACGCAGCCATATGAAGAGGGGTGTTCAACGTCTCCTATCTCTGTTTGAATAATGGGTGTATGTGTTCATTATAGAACTCCAAAGTGGGGTCGTTCACCCGAATAACTATTTTCATTTGCCCAAGCATACTTGTCGATGCACTCATAGATCTCACCAAGATTGGGGCTGTTAGAATCCCCATATTTGATGACACTAAAACTGGAGCTATGATTGATATGATGTATTTCATATCAACCGAAAATGTTCCCTCAACACCACTTCCTTCACTCTTTTCCCTTGATGCATCTTGGACTCATGCCACCTAGTCCAACCTTGTGTCATAATCATAATTTGGGGGCTCAACAACTCGGACATCCTCTCCAACAAAATAAAATAGGATGCAAAGCGGGTATCAACTGGTTTCAAAAATTCCTTTGATTTTTTTTGAAGAAGTGCCAATGATGTGTGGTGATTACATATGAACTTCTGCACGTCCCTGGCCTCAGTCACTATTTGGTTGACATTGAATCTTCCCTATGTCTTTCAGTGCATTGTTCATGGCATGCACACAACATGGAGTCCAATAAATATGCCTATACTCCCGCTCCACTACCTTGCATGTTGCTCTGCACACATAAGCTGCATCCGTGACAACCTGTTCAACGTTTGAAGGTCCAACCTCCTTTGTGGCATCCTTCAAAATCTAATACTGGAATTCAACATCTTTCCACTTCCCGTAACAATCAATTGCTCTCAAGAAGTACGGTCGATCTTTGCTTAGAGACAATGATATTGATGAGAGAGGACGATGTCTAATCAATAGCCGTCCACCCATCCGTGATAATGCTACATCCATGTGACACCCATGTCACCTTCATCTCCTCCATTGATAGATTAATCTTGGAATAGTTTCTATTCAAGATTGTTGTCCTCGATTTTGTGTCTCCGGGAGGCACATAACTTGTACTGCTTTGCTAACCTTAGCCATAGCCTCCTTGTAATAAGGAGAGCGGCGACATTAACTAGAATCCCAACAACATAGAAAAATTTTCCGATAGCATCATCGCCTCTTCCCTTGCCTTTGAGTCAAACATGTCTACAATGTTGAATTGGGACTGCCCCCATGGCCTTTCTCTTCCCTCTACTTTCCACTTTTGACACTCCAAAACTAGAACTAGACAAAGTATTACTATGTTTTCCAGTCCTATGAGAGCTCAAAGAAGTATTCGCCGTAGAACCACAAACTTCTGATACATTGTCCGTGGTATTCCCATTGAAGATTCGCACCATCTCAGCTCTTTGCTCTAGTGAAAGGCCCCGCAAACGCCAACCCCCCTTCCTAAAAGGTGCAACAAGTGTGTATTGGTCCTAGTGATTTGCCATGCCAAATCGGTGCACATATGTTGCACTTCCATACTTTCTCCCCCTTCGGACTCGGGGTTCTCAATTATTTGGGAAAATTGTTACAATGGCTTCTTCTTATCAAATGGTCCAATGGCAAATTTAGACAACATTTGAGAGGGGCAATTGGTAGCACTACTAGCTGAACTTCTAGTTTCGCTGCCACTACATTTTGTGTCCCTTCTCCACTTTCCCCCATTGTGGCATCACCAACACTTCCACGACCACCTATCTCAAGTTCCTGTTCAACCCTCTCTTGCTTTGATTCATACTCATACTCAAAAGAAGAACTCATGGTGATGATTGCTGCAATGAATAAAAAAACAACCATAACTATATGATTGATTGATTATGTAATGAATTAAAAAAAAGTATAAGCAATGATCAAAATTTTAATTTTAATTTATAAACAATGAAAATAACCACAAGTTACAACCAAACCCTATGCAGTTACCAGTATGCATTATGTTTTTCTTTAACTTGTAAATGTAATTTAAAAAAACGTAACTAGTATGCATTTCGTAAAAGCCTACAAACTATAAACATGATTACATTGTGAATGTAGATACAAAAACTAAAAAACAACCCCTAAAAAATGCAAATATAATCTAAATTTTAAACTGGAATTAAAAATGTAATTAAAAAAAACGTAACCAGCTACTGACCAAACCCTATGCAATATGCATTTTTAAAAATCCTACAAACTATAAACATGATTACATTGTGAATGTAGATGCAAATGCTAAAAAACAGCCCCTAAAAATGCAAATAGAATCTAAATTTAAAAAAAAAAAGACTTTAACAAGTATTGTAAGCAAATAAAATTATAAATACCTCTTGCTTGCTCTTGCTCTTGCTTTTGCTCTTCCTCTTCCTTTTGCTCTTGCTCTTGCTTGGTGTGAATATGAAATGAGCCCATAATGTAAATTTATAACATAGAATTGCACTTTTAGGGTTAGGGTTAGGTTAGGAATGTTTCTTTTATGTTATAATTGCTTTGCAATTAAAAAAATAGTTTAAAGTCATTAAAGCATGTTTTTAATTTAAAAAGATGTATACATCATAGACGGGGACGTCTAGGCGTCCTCAACACTCTCAAGCATCACCCCACCTCTTGAAGCGACCCCAAGGCGTTTCAACCATGGGACAACTACACTATAAGAAATGTGGGGAAGCGTTTTCCCCACATCCCCAAGTACGCACTAGCTCTAGAATTGAATGTCGAGACTTGTAAAATATGGGGGATGCGTCCTGCGTAACTATGTAGTTGTGCCATCCAACTGCAAAACCCCTTTGTTACGTGGCTCATATTTGAGTCCTAGCTTATTTGATATCTACTTAGGCATGACTATACAACTGGCTTTGATGGTTCACATCGACCATGCTGAAATTATGGACCAAATTATCACCAATAATCAAAGAAAGGTAGAAAGGAGGAGGCTTACCAATCCCTTTTGCCTGAAATTTAGCCTTAATGGGCTGATTTGTATTTGCAAGTACTGCACTAGCTCTAGCTGAATGATCCACTGTAATTGGTAGTTTGGCCAACTCATCTTGTAGCAAGTTCTTTTGACCCAGAATAGTCAACGTATCCCACATGGATAAGCTCACATGAGCTTTCTTCATCTGATCTATAATATTAAGGGAGAGCTGCCCCCTTTTGCTTGACCTTTTGGAACACTTTCAGCCTCTTTTTCCTGATTCTTTTGTGCTTCCAAGCTGCCCTTCTGAATCTGATTTTTGTCTCTCTTTCTCATTAGGGACAACAACAACCTTATTAGTATTATCAGGAAATAAAGAAGATGATCCATGCAAATTAGTTACCTCTAAAGGGTTCTCAAAACTTTGTTTTTGCCCTTCTTTTGTATACTCTTGTATTATTTATAAAATCTATTTCTTTTTGTTAATCCTCTTGTTGCCAATTCACCAAATTTGCCTCTGGTGGCTTTGGTGCTTCACTAGAATCCCCTTGAGGAGGAGCCTCAACTGCTGAAAGCTGTGGAGTCATCGATATGTCGGTGTACTCTCTTTTCCTGGACCTATGGCCGAGGTAAACCAGACTAAAATCGCCTCTTGCAATCAAAGATTGATTTAACATTCTATTAGCACAAGAGAATGTTGTGTGTACTCTCTCTCTTGAAAAAGATCATGCGAATGATTACATGGAGCACACCAAAAGGGTTCCTGAATTAGATTAGTTTGCCTTTGGAACAAGAGCCATAGATGTAGAAGGAGCATTAGGATCAGCTTTAATGGTTGTTGGGCCTTGATATGGAGGCCTACTTGTAGGATATGTTGGGTATGAGGGTCTGCCTACAGCATGATTGGAATGGAGCACGTATATTTAATATTTATTATGTAAGGTTGAGCAAGTTGTCTCTCAATAGATACAAATTTATTTCCAAAAGCTTGCAAAATACCTTTTATTTCACTCAACTCAGTGGGTTGATTTGGATTAAGTAATTGGCAGCTGGTTGCCTTTGGAATTGGGTTTATAGCTGGTATTGGTGGTTGAATATTTGGAAAGATAGGCATGGGAGGTCTAGGTGCAATTTTGCCAGCTTGTATGAGATTATTTTCAGCTCTAATGGCTAAATCAAAGGCAACAAGAATTGTGTTACCCCCATGGATTGAATTAGGACAACAATGTCACTGTTTAGGGATCTCAAATAGTACAAGAATGCATGCTCTGTTGTAGGCTTAATGGCATGGGGAATTCTTCCCAAGTTCTCTGGAATCTCAAGTTAAAATCAGCCATGAACTCTTGAGGGGCTCTTTTGATTGTGCTCAATTGCTCAATCAAGGATAGGTGGTCAGATTTGTCCTCAAATTGGCTACACAAGGCTGTTCCTAATTGATCCCAAGAATTGATAGAGTTAATAGGTAGATTTCTGTACCATTGCAAGGCTTTATCTTTAAAGGAAGCTACATTCTCTTGAGTTATATTATAAACAGAGCAAAGATTTGCAATATCTCTAATATGCTCTACATGAGTGGTTTGAGTTTGACCGGTAAAGGATGGTAAACTCTTTAATGCGGAAGTAGGGATATCATTGTATACATTAAGATTCAAGGGGCTTCCATCATTAAAGGTCACAAAAGCTTTGTTTATTTCTATTGAGATTTTTGCCAATAAGAAATTTAGAGTGGGAAGCTGTGGGATTTTGGGCAATTGTTTTAGGATTGCTAATTGGGGTAAGTTTATGGAAAGGATTTATAAAATCTATTTCTTTTATAAGAATGTAAAGACAACTAAATAAATTAAAAAGGAATACCTTTAGCTTTTGACTTGGTGGTCAGCTTTGACATTTGCTTTGACTAGAATTCTTTTATTTATTCAAGCTTAGTTAACTAATATGTAGATTTGTGGTGGGAAGATTATGGTGAAAACAAAAGCTACGAGGAGTCACCGGATGCTGATTTTTAAATACTTTATGCTTTGCAAACTGCCGAACCAACATCAATCTTCAATTAATTTCATCTTCCATATGATGACCTGGATTGCTTGAGCCGATGATGCGGAAGCAACTTTGGAGAGGGAGCGAAGAAGCAATACCATGATGACATGATATGTTAGAAGTGGATGGGATGATCCGAGAGGAGGATAATTCATGCCATAAACCTTCCACTTGTCATTTTCCCTAAAGTTGCATTTTAGGCCACGATAGAGAATGTTGTGTGTACAAAGTCTCTCTCTTGATCACAAAATTGGAACACCTTCGAAAAAGGCATATGGGTGACCTATGGTTGAGGTAAACCATTTAATTTAAGTATATTTTATGAATTTAAATGTTTTTAAAAGAGGGCTGGCCCGATTTCCCAAAATTTGTGAATCACCTAAAAAACGAAAACTTGACAAGGAAAACGAAAAGGAAGGTGGAAAATGAGAAATAGGGGTGATACACCAAAAGTTTACACTTGCATGTAACTCAGCACATAGAGAATTTGAAGATCCACACACTGCAGAACTCTAGACTATTTGCATAATAAATTCAAGGGTTTAGGAAAAATGACAGCGGTAGAGGGAGTGAATTCCACACTAAGGCAAACACAATATCCTATGCAACACAATGAAAAATCTGAAATTATAAATAAGAGAGGAAAAATGAACCTTTATTACTCGAGGTGCAAGTACAATAGGTGAAGATGCACAAGCAAATCAGCTCTCCAAGTATATGAATTTTACAATAAAAACCAACCTATATAGACTAATGAATGATAAGAATAGACCATTGAAACCTGCAGTTCTTTTATTTATTTTATTCTATTTTTATCCCTTGCTGGCGCATGGGGACAGCAGTTCACTTTTATATTTATTTAATTCCTTGTCTATCCTTGGCGCATCCTTTAACAACAACTGCTGTTGTTTTTAGCCCTTCCATGGTTTAGGACTGCTGCTATTTTATTTTATTTATTTCCTATTTTTATCCTCCTTCCTGGCGCATGGAACAACAACAATCTATTTTTATTTAATTCCATTCTTAGTCTTCAGTCAATCGTATTTTATTTTTATTTATTTAATTCCATAGAAATAAATATTAATTCTCCAGTCAATAGCAGTTTGATCCATGCAAAGTCTTCAATCAACCGTAGTTCACTGATCCATCTTATCCTGGCGCCTGAAATAAGAATTAAATTTTATTTATTTTATTTCCACCCTTATCCCTCCTTGGCGCCAACCTTAGGGCTGCAGTTCCTTTTTATTTTATTTATTTATTTGCACCTTTATCCTTTCGACGCCAACCTCTTAACTGCTGGTGAAAATATTATAACAGTGCCCAGTATCATAGCTTAATGTCATTAGTTTATCATCAAGTATATTGGTTGTGCTCATTTCAACACATACTGCTTAAAAGAGTCACATGCCTCTTGTCATTCTATGATTTTGAACTGCCAAATCCTTCCGAAATCATTTTCTAGAAAATAACCTTCTATTTGGAAAATTTAGTGGTTGGTTTTGAATCTTATATACTGCCCCTTGTTGAACAGAAATGACCTGTTACTCCTTTTGGGATGTGGGTGTTGGTTTGTTCTTCTACAAAGTACTGGTTGGCTCTACAAGCTTGTATTTTGTACTTATATTTATCTACCTATACAGTTTTCTTTTCTTGATAAAAGAGGGTGTCATAGGGTCTCGTAAGTAAAACAACGAATGAATAGAGGCCAAATTACACGGGCTGTCTAAGAAATACCAAATGACAAGTAAAATAGTTTTTTGCATGCCCAGATAAACTGTTTACAATGTAACGATAATCTTACACAACCATTCATAAGTTTTACCTTTAGCCTGACTTCATGACTAGCCAACTACTAAGAACATCAGGAGTCAACAAATATGAAACTAAGACTGACTCCAACAAAAGCCAAAGTTAAGTGCACCGAGAGGCACTTCTACTCAGAATTTAGATTGTCCTGGGACTCATTTGCACCCCAAACCCGCCACCTTTTGAAGATTTGCCACAGTGAACTTTGCATTTTCACTCCTCACTCAAGTAATGTGTCACCACTTCTCACCTACAGATCCTTGATGTGTATAATAATCAAATTGTAATGTCTAAAAACCACTTCAAAGCTCCCTTGCAGAGATTTGTGCTCTGCCTTAACTAGCAAGGTATCCTCCTCGTTCTTTTATTCTAGTTTCTTTGGGACTATTTGTTTTTCTTTAGCGAGGGTGAGTGCTTTGGCTTTGTCAGGGATCTCATTGAACTTGAGAAGCTTACTCTCTGCTCTCTACTTAGAATTTCCATTTTAAAGGCAAAATCTTAGACCATCATGAATTTTTTTCTACCTTTTCCTATTATGAGTGAAGTAATCATGCCCCAACACCAATCTACCATGGCTAACATCTCACATGAACACGTTTCACCTCCTATGGTTATCCCTAATTCTTATTTCTTTCAACACCCTCTTGCTCGTCTCTTCTCAGTCTCTCTTTCCTTATTCTCATCCCTCCAACCCAACTTGTTCCACTTCATTTTCTCACCATTAACACATAATATTAATGTCCTTCACGTTCAAAACTCTATCTAACACCATTATAACTTACATCCTCGGAAAATGTACATAGATCTCCCAACTTGAAACACTCCCTTACACTGTTATTCAACTCGCTCTCTTTGTATCACCCCAATTCCACTGTCACAAATTCACTCCTCATATTCCCCTCAACTTCCAATATTGTCTACCTAGCCTTGCCAAAATATAAATGACTCATACCGACCTCCTTCCATCAAAGATGCATTGTTACCTACTCTTTTGCCAACACTAGATAACATTGCCAACTGCCAAATGCAATTCTTTCTTCATTTCAGCCTTTATTCTCACCAATCTGTATATTAAATGTCCCTTTCCTATGCTTTATGATTAATTCTTACCCTACCCCTTATCTTTGTCAAACTTTTCTCCCTCAGATTAATCTCGTCGTGTCCCTAACACTTCATCCATCTTTCTATTTATCATCTCACCGTTTAGACCAAACAATCGGTTATTTTGATCTAAACTTTCCTTTTTCTAGTTTCCACTCTTACTCTATCTGAAGATTAAACCGGCCATCAACCATGATCCTTCAAAAATATGACTTCTTACCACTCTCTTGTTGCACTTGATTGTATTTTTAATAATTTTCCTAAACCTATTCCTTATAAAAACACCAAGATACCAATCTTTGATGCTAACAACCTATCCCTATCTCTCTTAAATAAACAAACTACGACGATCCCATTCTACCTTTTAAATATTGTTTCACCTCATACCTGACTATTTTCAACCGTAACCTCTTTTCCTAAATCTATTTCATCTACTAAATTTCATCTACTATGAAGTAGATGACATGTACCTTTGAACTCACCTATCATCAAAGATATGATTTCCCTTCTGTAAGAAGTCCTAAAATTTTCCATTGCTCCATACCATATCCCTATAAAGATATCATCTGCAACATAGAAACAATAATACGACATCTTCCACCCCATGATACCAGAAAAAATAAACAAGATGTATCCTACATCCTACCATGAGCCAAAGCTACAAAACCTAACGTATCTAAAGTTGAATAGAATTCTCTCAAATAACTTAATAGCAAGCTATACACTATAATCTTACACGCAGATAGAGTTAATACCATTGTTCGTATGAATAGAATTGATTATAATATAGAATGTTTGATCAACTAGACATATTAACTTACAAAAGAATTAACTTCATCCCCTTGGAAAAAATCACCAAAGAAATTTTTACGCATTACTAAAACATCCTTCCTAGACCTCAACAATCTAGACAAACTAGTACCCAAAGCATACGTTGGTCCTAGAATTTATGGTCAACCCAAAATTCGTAAAGAAAATATTACTCTTTGACCCATTGTTAATGTGATTGAATACCCAACCTATTTCCTAGCCAAATTCTTAATAGAAAAATTCAAACCCTTATTTGGTCGTACATTGCCTTATATTAAATAGTCGGCTACTTGCGTATCGACATTCATAACCTCAAACTCAAGAACAATACTACGAGTTTTGATGTTTCACTTTTTACTAAGATACTTGTTGATGAAGCGATTAATATCATATCCAAACTTGCTTATCTTGACATTGTAATTATTTTGAAATTATGTCTTAATTCTACCTATAGTTTTAAAGGTGAATTCTATGAACAAACTGAATGTACTTCCATGGGATCTCATCTATCCCCTATTGTTTCTGACCTAATCATGGAATACTTTGATAAAAAAATCTTTAGAATTCTTGAATCTAAATAGAAATTGTTAGTTTCATTTTGTAAATGACACGTTAGTATTTGATCCCACACAAACATAAACTCAGCCATTTCCTAAACCACTTAAACAATTTTTCATAACATATACAATTCACAATGGAAGTCAAAAATGACAAATACCTACCCTTTCTTGATGTCTTGGTAACTAAGAAACTTAATTCTGTACCTTGGCACACAATCCTTATCAATTCAAAAGCAACAAATACTAAAATTATGTAAATCAAAATGTCATTCAACAATATTTGCAAAACACGTACATAGTCCACTAAATTATTCTAGAATTTCAGCCCATACACCCCCTCCCCTTCATTATAAGTATCACCAATAAACTTCTAAACAACTACATATGAAAAATATCATAATATGTTTACCCTCAAAAACACACTAGACTTCCTCCAACACCAAGACGTGTACAAAATCAATTTCCTCCGTTGTACAACGTACATTGGGAAAAGCAGCCATTCCACAACACAAATTTAAAGAACACGCATTTCTATTTTAATTGGATGTATTCTCGAGTCCGACCTACTTTTGGTCATCCATGGACATTAATATAATTTCTTTGTTTGTTTGTTTTGTTGAATTCCTAGTATGATGAATGTGGGGAAGCGTTTTGAGATGAAAAACATTGCGAGAATTTTGGGTGTGACAAACATAACAAATTGTTAAACACCATTAAATATTCTAAAGAGCTGAAATTCAAAGAAAATTAAGAGTTACATTTTAAACAGTTTATTTTCATGATCAAACACAAAAATACAAATACGAAATATGAATAATTAATTGTTTTCTTTTTGTTTGGTACATGGTTTTATCATCATCGAGCCACAATCGAAGCCCAATTCCCGTTGGGACACAAACGGGCGGTCTAGCTCCCTAAAAATCCAACACACGCAGCTACACTCGGCCCGAGACCCCTAATGAAATTTGAACATGGGTAGAACCAACCCACCAACATCTTATCAACACATTTGTCTAATTATTATATCATCAATTATTATGAAAATGACAATTTGAAAATGCCCACCTTTTTGTTTTTTAATTTTATGAATGTGCTTTTCAAAACAATTGTTAATGTAGGAGATATTAGGATGTTCCCGAAATGTCCCCAAGTATCCAATGAAAAGGCAATGTCCTCGAGACATGAAACAATTCTTAAACATTCGGATATGTGAAAAAATGCTGAAAAGGGGGATGCATGGGAACACCCCTCGTGTCCCTTTCCGGGATGGTCGCATGGGGATACATCCCCACGAAAGATTGAAGAACCCATGCCTATTGTTAATCGTGACCACATGAATGAATGAAAGATTTTAATGACGTCCACGAGGCCAAGCAGCCTATGGGACCCGAAAAACAAAAACAAGCCAGCCAAATACACCAAAGAAATTGGCCCAAAACTGTTACTTTTGCTTTTTCTCGATTTCTTTGCTAATCTTGAGCCTTCTATTATGGATTTTAGTCAAGTAATTTGTTGTTTTTGCAATCTTATCCTCTTCAAACAAGGTTGTGAGAGCTTCCGTTTTTAAAAAATCAGCATAGCTACTCGAATGTCCTCATATGCTACACACTCCATTAGGAAATGCCATTCCATTTCCACATAACCTAACCTGCAAAACCGGCAAACTCTTTCAGACCATTCCTCTTTCGGCATTGCCGAACTAGTTTTCAGCTGGGCAATTAACATTTTAGCTTTCCACTTTATTTCCACCTCCATATAGTGCTTTTGCCATGTGGGGTTAAAGTTCTTGACATAATATTTTATTTTTCTTCCCAATTGTTTCGTCCACATGGCAGTTTTGACTTTCTCTCTCACATACTTTTTGATATTCCCATTAGTGTTAGGACAGTCTGCATGCTAATTCCCCAATTCTTCATCCACGTTTCATTCTGCTTCATCCAAGTGCACTTCCTTCTATTCAACTTTTCTTCCACTGCTATCTTGGGCCACCGGAGACCATCTATGCTTTCCACTTTCTTCAAATACCCCAAAAGCCAAATCAAAGCCACCGCCTCCATCGGGAAGGCCCTAGCTTCAACAAGAATGATCTCGGGAGGAACCGTGTTATAAAATGTTTTTGTAACCTTTCTATTTGTCTCCATTTCACCGCCGATGTGCTGCTGCCCCAAACTTCACAACCATATAAAACCACCGGAGTAACAAACAACCCAAAAAGAGTCAACTTGGTTTTCCAATCCCACAATTCTGTTGATCTACATCTGTTTTGGAGCATATATAAAGCTTTCCATCCCCCTTGTATCCTCTTAGCTCTACAAGCCTCCCAACTGAGATTATTGTGAAAGTCAAGACCCAAATACTTGTAATCATTTACCACTTGCAAGGGACCACCTTCGAACTCAAAATTTATTTGCCTTGGTTTTCTTCTTAAAGTAAAAATCATTATTTTGGTTTTACTCGTGTTCACTTGCATCCCCACCTCTTTACAGAATAATTCTAGAGCTCTCAAGTGTTCTTGCAATCCATGCGTTGTTTTAGCCATTAGGATAAGGTCATCAGCATAAAACAACAATTTTACCACATAAGAAGCTAGGTGGACTCCACTCCCACCCATCGTGTCAATCCACTCCTCTAACTTGTCTATGTATAGCCCAAACAAAGTGGGAGATAAGAGGACATCCTGCTTGACCCCGATGTCACTCCCAAAGCACTCGGATAAGCCATCCTTTGTTCTTATTTTGGCTTGAACTTGATCATAAAGCCTATGAACCGTTGCCCTATACTTTTCTGGTATACCCAATTCTTCCATTCTGGCCCAAAGTTTGCTTCTAGGCACTGTGTCAAATGCCTTTTTGAAGTCAACAAAACAACAATAGACCTCTTCCCCTTGCTTGTCCCAAACCTTTTCAATCATGTGTCTGAGGGTGACGCAGTGATCAATAGTAGAATGTTTTGGTCTGAAACCAGCCTGTCCTTTCGCCCTCTTACCTTCCTTTTCAGCCCAAATACTAATTCTACGTTCCACCATACTACCAAAGAGTTTTCTGAAAATAGGATTAATCATAATAGTGCGGTAGTTTGATGGATTGTTGACATCACCACTTTTGTGAAGATCGACAATGTTGGTTGTCCAGTTTTCCGGAAAACCGTGCATCGAATAACTCTTAAGTAGCCGATATGGCACCCCTAGACCCCCTGGAGCGGGTACGGCACGTTTCGGGAGCGGGAGCGGCGACGGGAGTGGCCAGGCAGGTCCGGGTACGGCTGGGTACTTCTGCAGATGTACCCAGCCGTATCCTGGCCCAAAACTGTGTTTTTTTTTCTTAAATTCTGGTTTAAATTTAATATATCATTACAGCAGAAATTACAGTTTTCACAGCACCATTATTCTACAGAAGGTATAGTTTAAATTTAATATATCATTACAGCAGAAATTACAGTTTTCACAGCACCATTATTCTACAGAAGGTATATTTTAAATTTAATATATCATTACAGCAGAAATTACAGTTTTCACAGCACCATTATTCTACAGAAGGTATATTTTAAATTTAATATATCATTACAGCAGAAATTACAGTTTTCACAGCACCATTATTCTACAGAAGGTATATTTTAAATTTAATATATCATTACAGCAGAAATTACACGTTTCGCAGCACCATTATTCTACAAAAGGTACCAAGTACAAGCCATCATAAACATGGATAAAAATAGCATGTATGAGATAAATCATAAATGTAATAAACACCTCAACTAGATATGGTAGGGACAATTGAAATTATGAATGTATGAGTAGTTTGTTGTGGCTATTTAGCTTGTTTTGTTTTTCATATGCATAATATGTGGTTAATTCTTATTTAGAAGGCTGAAATTTATATATTTTTTAATTTTTATATATTTTTTGTACTGCCGTATCCTACGCCGTATCCAAGCCCAAAATTTTTTTTGCCGTTTCCGCATATCGGATACTCCGTACCCGCTCCCGTATCCAAAACGTATCGGCTACTTCAAATAACTCTGTTGAAAATCTCTTTTATGTATGGCGCAATGTCATCCATACTCCATTTTAAAAATTCCGCTTGTAGCCCATCAATATCTTGAGCTTTGCCTGCTGCTAACTTTTTGATTCCTTCCTTGATGTCCTTTGTAGAAAAGAGTTTGTCCTTATTTTCAATTACAGGAGGAGGGAGAGGATCTTTGTTTTGATACAACATTTTTGCATAAAAAGGTGAACAGTCTCATCACACTAAACATTAAATTTGTTTTGACAAAACCAGTCCTAGCCAAAACTAAAAGCTTTCCTAATAGGTTGGTGAGGGAATCCTTAAAACTTAAAATTAATCTAAACTAACTGGTCTTGTCCTCAACAAAACTTGGCAACCCCTTGTCAATAAACCTTGTCGATAAATTAGTGAACCATTAATAAAGCATAACCTCCATCTTTTCTACATTTATCTCTCCTTTCAAAAGAAGTCGGACTCCCTTTTGGTAGAACCCATACAAAATCAAGAAGAGTGAGGTGGAAGTGGAAGAGGAAGACGTTCTGGGTGGTACAACTGCTCCAGTTGAGCATGATTCAAAAGAAGCCCCCTTCGCGAATTTAGCTGCTGCAACTTATATCTCGAACAGTATCTTAGTCTCTGAGGATACAATCAGCACAGACTTTACCTGGGTTATGTCTACATGCATCATCAACGTTGATCTGGTGTAAATTAGGTAAAGGTGGGAAGCATTTTACTTCCTTTGTATTTCATTTTTTTATGGTTAACTCATCAGTAGGTAACTCTATATAGTTTTACTCACTATGCCAAAATAAAAATTATAGATTTCTGTCATGTTCACTGACTGTGGCACTTCTGATATAATAATGTTTTCTGGGGCTACCAGTTTTACTTTTCTAGAATTTTCCGTGCTTTATGGAAACAACATTGAGAAGTGCATAATGACTTTAAGATCTTTTGGATGAAATCCGATGATGCAAAACGTGTTTCTTTATTTCATGGTTCACTTTGAGAGTATGGAAACAATTTGACAATTTTATCATAACATAGGTCCTTAGTGTCTTTTTTAAGAAAAAGATTGATGTTGTAAACCAGTCTCGAGGCTTGTTTAAAGACAGATTATTGAGACATTGTATATGCCAACACTGGACATTGTTGAGAAATTGACCTGATGTTTGTTGATAACAGAGATACTAGTGATTGGATGTGGAAAACGCTGTGAGTTGGTAGACTCAGGCATCAGAAATTTCCTTCGTACCAATGGCATCAAAGTGGAAGCTGTTGATTCAGTAATAAATAATTGTCTTTCTTACATTTAATGACACCTGAACTTGAACTGTGGTAGATCCTGCATTTAAAATGGCACGTTTCACTAATATTTGATGTTTCTCACAGTGGCATGCAGCATCTACTTTCAATTTTCTTAATGAAGAGGGCAGACTAGTCGCTGGTGCATTTTTGCCATCAGGAGTTTCTAGCTAAAAGCGATTAAACAAGTGCTGCTGTTGAAATGCTCTGATACTCTACACTGTGACGATGAGCCTTTCCACAAGTCATCTCTGCATTTTTGGATTGCTGTATCTATGTGATGTTTGAAGTTGAACTATGCTCGGCATCATTCAAGATCCACAGACCTGTGTTTTAACCTTTGTAGTTTGAGTTTGAGTTTCAATTTGACGTGGATATAATGCGAAGGGTTTCTTTCGATTTACCTCGTCCAATCCACCTATATTACTCACATTTTGGAATATATTTCAATAAATGCCATCATTATGCAATACTTGCCGAGGGGGAGCGGAAAGAGTAAGCATACAAGACAGCAAATCTTTTATTTTAGTTTGTAACATGGTATAGGATTTAATAGAATGGGAAATCATCCTAAAGTGATCATACACATTTAGTCCGTACAAATGTAAATATTAAATGTCATGTGGATCTGAAACACATTTAAAAATACACTAAAAAAAAACATTTTAATTGGAATCTATGATTAGGAAGGATCCAAAGTTGTAATGATGATCATTTCCCTTCTAAACATATAAATGGGACGTTATTTAAACAACTTCATCCTTGCGAGGCAATAATTATTGAATGAATGATTTTAATAACGTCTGCAAGACCAAGTAGTCTACGACACCCGGAGTTACAACTAAAGTGAAGAAATCCACCCCAAGAGCAGCCCTAACAGTTTTGCTTAGAATCCATTACCTTTTTGATGTTGAATCTCCTATTGTGGATCTTGACCAAAAGATTCGCTGTTTTGACAAGTCTTTCCTCCTCAAACAAGGATGTTAGGTTGTCTACTCTCAAACTATCCTCATATCTAATACAGATGTCATTATATGTTGTGCATTCCATGATGTAGTGCCATTCTGTTTCCACTACCCCTTTGTTACAAAACATGCATGTTCTCTCTTCCCACTCTTCTTTAGGAGATGTCCATCTATTGGTTTCACACCTAAGATGATGTGAACTAGTCCTTAACTGGGCCATCAACATTTTTGTCTTCCATTTAATTTTTACCCCTAAGCAAGCATTTTCCTTGTGGTCACAAGTTGGATTAAACTTTTTGATGTAGAATTCTTTTTTCTGCCCAAGCCGTTGTGTCCACATGTCTATCCTGAATTTCCTTTCACATACTTTTTTATTTCCTTGTTAGTGTTTGGATACTCTTGCATGTTAATATTTCATTTACTCGTCCATCTAATGTCTGTTACATCCACGTGTTCTTCCTCCTACCTAGATTTTTTTCTACAACCATTCTAGGCCACCTGTGAACTTCCATGATTTGAACCTTCTTCAAATAAGTTAACAATTGAGTTAACGTTGATACCACTAGGGGAAGGTTCCCGCTTCGGCTAATAGAATCTTGTATGGAATCAACGTTTTAATTTTGAAGTTGTTTGTGATTAAGTGCTTTTGGATTCTCTCTATTTGTCTCCACTTAAGATCAGACACATTGCTGCCCCAAACTTCACAACCATAAAGAACCACTAGTGTGACAAGCAAGCCAAACAAGGTTTTTGGTTTTCCAATCCCACAATTTTGCATTTCTACACCTATTTTGTAATGAATATAATTCCTTCCACGCTCCTTGAATTATTTTTGCCTTGCAAGTTTACCAACTGATATTCTTGTGAAAATCCAACCCAAGATATTTGTATTATTCTACTATTTCTAGCAGTTTTTCCTCAAAAAGAAAAGCTAATTTGATTCTTTTTTCTTTGTAGAGAAAAGATTGTTGAGCTAATTTACTTGACATTTTAGCATTTTTATGTCGCCCTTTATGTCGCCCCACAACACTTGGAAGGTTGGAATGGGGAGGAACTAAAAATAATATATTACTTACATGAATGTCTTTAAGAAGAACTTTATATTGCCAAAGACATTGTATGGTTTTGAAGAAGGGCATAAGCGTTCATGTTATTTACTACATGTGTGGGATGAATGGAGAGTGTTGAACCTCATATTTGCTTAACAATGCTATGAAGTCTAACTAGGGGGTATAACTTATGGATAACATCTTTACTCATTTGATATATTTTGGAAGTATGATTTTGGTCAACCACGATTATTGAAAAGGCCAAAAATTAGGCGGAGAACAAATATTCTTTAATCTTTGGTACTAAGTAGAGCAAGTGTTATTATTTGTGTGCTCACACAAACAAATGTAAAAGACTCTCAAGGTTTTTGATGTTTATTTTTATTTTTTTTTTAAAAACATTTTTTTAAAAATGCCATATAAAATCAAATGGTATTTAAAATAAAGTGTGAACATTTAGTGGCACACATGCACACCTCAAATAATTAAAGAAATATAAAGTGAAATGTACAACAAAGGATGGTTATAATGCTTATATGAATGAGGAACGAGTTGGAAGTGATGTAGATTATATAGTTTTAGATTTGAAGACACTCGCTTCTCATATGGTTGTCTCTGTTACTATAGTGAATCATTTTAGAATGGTGGGAAAGCTTTGAATTCTCGTAGAGGTTCCAATTGATGTAATATGAAACTTTTGCAAATTTGTGTAAGGGAGGAATCAATGTTTGTGCACAATAAATTTAAGGGTGTGCACAACCACCTAAATATCATATAACCGAAAACAAAAAAACTCCTTTTACTAGGTTATGCTCTCTCCATTATTTATATTTCATTATAGATTTGTTAATTATGTGGAAGAGATTTTTTTTTAATATTTAAATTTGTTGATTTTAAATACAAAGAAATTCAAGGTGAATCATTACTTGAGAATTAAGCCATAAATTTTCTTTTACCTATTTGTCATTATTTGATTGGCTAATTAGTTTGATATGACTTGATGTAAGTTATTTTATAGGGTACTTTTTTATTTTAAAATTTAAGTGGGAAATTGACATGTACTACCTCCTTACTTTTTATCTACCCTCACAAGTATTGGTCCATGTTGAGGTATTGACTCATCCCCCTTAGGGTATTATAATTTTGTAGTTTTATGTGTTCAATTTTATAAGGTTCATCATGTTTCATCTACTTTTGAATTAGAAAGGGCCACTATTAGAAAATTGATAAGTGGGATCTGATGTTTCATTTGTTGATAATTGCCCAATGATGTGCCTATAGGCTACGTCCCTAAAAAGAAGTGTTGTGATTTGTTTAAAGTATTAGAAGTTGCATTTGTAACATGTATATAGGACCATAAAGTTTGTGTTACCATTGTTTTATGGTGATTATTGAGATTGCAATGTTTCACTCTTGTTTTTATTGGGTATTCAAGATGGAATTATAGATTTACCAAAGTGGTTTGATATTTATACTAAACTAACCAATCTAAGGGAAATAGGGTTTGATTACGATATTAATGAGTAAATTAGACAAAAGTGTAGATAATTGAATTTGTAGAACATAGTAAATTGAAAAATAACTAAAGTACTTGAAACGACTAAAGATATAGGGTTTTATAGGATAAACTCATTTTTTTGCAAATTTGCAACGATTATTAGTATCAAGTTGAGTGAAGCAGCCCAAAATATTGTAGATAACTACTTTTGGTATAAGACTAGTTAATTGCTTTGGTGCTAGTGTATTTATGTGTTTATAGAGGCCCAAGTTAAGTATTATTGGCACATGTTCCTCTGTGTCATTGTTAATTGACCTATCTTTCTGTGTCATTGACCCATTGTAGACTCTCCTTCCCGTATCTTGTTGGCCTTGCTTGTGCTCTTGTTTTGTCTATGAAGACCCTAGTTTCCCCCTTTTCTCTTGGTTTTCTCTCACCGCCTATGTTTTTCACATATTCTAAAATCGGCCATTTTTAAGGATTATGACTAGTTTCATACCCATAAATAGGTTGCATCTCTTCAAAATGGTCCTTTGCATTTGTTGGGCCCTTTTGCCCCAAAACTTGTTTTCATTGAGTTTTATGCCACGTTTGGTTGACATTCTTGCTCATTGTGTGTTGACTTGCATGCCAATAGGATCCTAATTTGAACTTGAGAAGTCTATAAATAGAAAGGTGCATCATTGCATTGAAAAATAAGGGAAGGACACATTGGATTTGTATAGAGAAATCAATTGCAAGAGTGATATTAGCATTATAAGAACATAATCTATTCTATTTTCAAAGCTTCCCCTACAAAAAGTGCAATCCAACCAATTAAAGATTCATTCTAGCATATGTCGGTTATTCCACACATTTGAAAGATAAAGATTGAGACACTTGGATAATTCAAACTCACTGTCGACTTGCATTGAGTGTTTGCAATTTTATCAAATAATGAGGGACTTTGATAATAATGGAGGGATAACACAAACCTCCATTGATAGCCCATGTTTTCTTATAGGTTTTGCATAGAGTTGGGTGTGGATTAAGGGTTGGTAAAGGAGATCGATTCTTGATGATTCACAATAAAACCAAACAATTTGAGAAGTGATTTTGTAGATTAGGGTATGAAGAACATATTTGCATCATCATATTCACTTCGGTCCTAATGAAGCCATTTTCATAGAAATGGTGTCATTTTCATAGGTTTTGGGATCTCTATGAAATGGTTAGATGTCCACAAAACTCGTTGATATAGATCCATTGTCCAAAAAAATTGGGAGTTTTTTGTCTTGCCTTCTAGACCATTTTTCCACAAGCTATCATTGTTGATTACCTCTAAGTTCATAGATTTCAAGGTATTTATGTCTATCATTGATTCTCTAGTCTTTTCGAGCATTTAAGTATTTCCATTCATTTCTAGATGTTTCTTTAATTTAGATTAGGCCCTTATTCTTGTAATTAGGTATGTATTATTGATTTATAATTGAATAGATCCAACTAATCATTTAGGTATGGTAGTTAGTGCATTCGTGTGTTTAACCCATTTTCCACACTTACATTTTGGTGAAGCCACACTTACATTGACTTTGCTTGTTACATTCTAGGATTGCTCTTACCTCTTCTTAATTTTCTTAGGATTTGTTTTATTTTTCCAATACTTTAGCCCTAACTCTTGTGTGTGTAATTTTAGTTGTGCTTTGTTCCTTTACATGTTAGATATCTTTTTATGCCATTCAAATTGATTAGATCCAAGAATCCAACACAATAAAGTGTTACGTTAAAGTCTAGTTCGGTTGATTTTATAGAAATTCCTTTGATTCCTCTTGAGGTAAAAATAAAATTGACTCCCAATGAGACCCAAGCTCACCGCTTATTCATTCCAATCTCTTTTGAGACCCCTTGGATGACAATACTTTGAATGACCCTTTTATATCTATCAAAAATCAAAGTAGTAAAGGGAAAGATGTTGCTTTACAAGACCCAACTTGACTCTTGAAGACTTTATGTTATTTAAATGAAATCCCTTGAAACATTTTAGTGAAATGACCAAAATTCAATCTCAAAACCAAAGTCACAAACATTCCAATAAGCTTATTATTCACGAAAAAACCTATAGGATGAATCATGGATACCTTAACGCTAATAATGATCAAACACCTATTGAAACACCTTCCATGCCTTCTCATGTTGTCATCTCTCAAATTTCATCCGACACCATTCTACTTTGTGCTTCTTCTGATGTGCATGGTTCCCTTGCTTCTACAATCCCTCTTGTTGACTCTCATATTGTTACGCCACTTGCTTCTTATATTCCTACCATTGATCCTAATGGTGCACACTTTGTTTCCTTGTATCATATATTTGTTCCTACATATTCAACAACTTCCCTACCTTTTGACATGATCACTAAAATGAACATTGTGTGAGTTGCAATATAAAATTAAGGAATTGTTGCAAGGGTTTCAAAAGCCATGCAACAAAGGAGCTTAAGGTTAAATATTACTCAACCTTGTGGCTTACAATGTGCTTTCATGCCCCTTTTGACTTGGGTTTCACAACTTCAAAATTTGAATTATACAATGGAAAGGAAGATCCATCTCATCACCTTTAGGTCATTTTATGCATCGTTTGGACTTTGCACACAGTGGTTGATTACTACTAAAGTTATTTTCTAGGAGCCTAACAAACTATGCTCTTTATTGGTTCTATGTGTTACCTTGAGGATACATATATACCTTTACCTCACTAGTAGATAATTTTATCACATATATAATTTTATCAATATTAACATGAAGGTTACCCTTACACAAATTTCACAACTAAGAGAAGGTGCTAATTAACCTATTAGCATATGTCTTTAGATTCGAGAATATGGTCACCAAAATGACCCACAAGTTCCCTAAAACCGAGCTCACCAATCTATGTAGTCAATCCTCACTCTCACATATGAAGGACTAAGAAATATTCAATATATACAATTTTTTTGAAGAACTTTGTCACACAACTAAAAGTGTGGATATCGAGGTTTTAAAGAAAAACATTCTTAAATATGGGGTCAATGCTCGTACCTCTAGTGGAACAAAGTTTCAACCAAAGGAAAACTTCAACCAAATTGGTGATAATTCTTTCCAACCTAAGCTTGAGGCCAAAAGCGCGATCAATGTAGTAGAACAAGAAGAAGCAAAATAAAAGTTTTGCCTCACAAAAATGCCACAGAAAATTCTCCAACAATTGCGTGAATGCAACTTGATTACTCTACCTCCTATACGAGAGTTGGATCCATCAAGGCCATTGCCTAAAAATTATTTAAAAAATACATATTGTGATTATCACAGCCCCATCCATTCTTCTAATAGATGCACTACCTTGAAACATAAGATCCACGGCTGATTAAAAGTAATCACATTCAAGTGGAAGGTGTTAATAATATTTTAAATGACTATGTGGCTCAACGTAACCAACATTTGAAAACATTTATGAATCCTCTTCCAAATTATGGAACCACATCTCAAGACCAACAAGACAACATTCATGTGATAAATGAAGAGGACTAGTGATTGGAACCTATTGATCATCCACGTGACATATTTTTATGGTGAGGTCACAATTGCAACAATAAAGTGGGAGCCTCCTCCCATTATGTTTTATGATAGTAAAATACCAAACAATGAGTCTTGCAATAGACCCTATTCATATAGACTCTTATTGGAACCTATCATTTAAGGCACATAGACGATAATGGCTCAAGTGTTAATGTAGATACAACAATATTTATGAATAACGAATCTTGCAATGTACCCCTATTCATACAAACTCTTATTAGAATCTATCCATAAAAGGCACATAAAACTATGATTGTAATACCCATGTTATTGACCATCCAAATTAAGGGACTGCTTTTAAAACAAACCCCTTAATCACAATTAATGCCTTTAATGATTTTTAGCTTGCAAGTAATTAAAATCCAGCATAATTAAATATTTACAATCCATCTGATAACAAATGATAACCATGTGCAGTTGTAAGGGTCAACTAGAACCCACATGATCCCCCTTAGTTCACTCTAACCGAGTGAGTATAACTTGTATACTTTTGGTTAAACCTTTATAACAGGTCTTGAGAACTATGTGCAACTCCTAAGTGTCAACTTGGAAATCAGACAAGTTACAATCCATCCGGTATCCGACACAACAAGTTAGGGGTATGGTGAAAAAACAATGTAATTAGCTAGCTACACTACTTGTCCAAGTTTTCAAGTGATGCGTTGCAAGCTTAGTTTTGTGACTGCACACAAGTCATCGAAACTTGTCTCTGTCACGACACAACCATCTCTTCACAATTATCTGGATTTCATTTCATTGTTTAAGAATTAAGTTTAGTTTTGAAGATGCGGGGATTATGATTCGTTATTTTAATTGAGAGAATCCTATCAGTCCCATCTTAGGATCCTTATGGGAAAGGTAGTGATCACATAATGACTAGCGTCATTATGTTTTCACTATCTTTCCCAAAGCCATCCTAAGCTAGCATGGTTAAGATTCATTGATAAACACCACGATTCAAGATTTCTACATTTCATTAACAATTTACTATCTATTTAGGATAAATAGATAAGATTATCTTTACGTTATATTAATTTGCATCAATTCACGTTATCCATTTCACAATAGAGGATTATAGTAACTCATTGAGTTACTATCCTTTATGGGTACCTCTTATCGATTTAACGCAACTTAGTGTTGTCGTTCACAATGGATTAATTTAACCATATCTTGCATTTAAATTATCCAATAACTCGTAATTAGTATTGGTCTTAATATCATAGGTTTATCATTCATTATGAAAGGTTCACTTAATCTCATTTGATCGTCATTTGATACAAATTGTTCAACTTATTTAGTAAGGTATAATATTAACATAACATAGTTTATGTTGCATCATTTTCCCATAACGTACTTTGTTCATCAACGACACATTTGGTCATCCATAGTGGAACCATAAAATCAGTTATGATTACTTAACAAAATCATTAACTTATGTTTATACCTTGCTGTTAAAATTAACACTTAAACATTTTCATTTTAATAAGGTAAAGAAGGATATAAGCGTTGTTTTCATTGTACTTCTTTCCATATCATACTAGGTTTGTTAATCATCAAATTCATTCATTCAAGATGAATTATTAAACCAAATATAGTTTCATAACATAATATTAATAAATTTAATTCATACTCTGCTATAAAAACAACATTAAAAACACCTTCAAAATGTGATACGAAACAACAAGAAATTTTATTTAAACTTCATAAGGATAAATCCTTATTTTCCAAAATGATGACATACAATTGTTTAGAATAGTACAACATGCAAGTGCCTTCAATCAACTTGTGAAAATAATACTTTCACATTATAATTAAATAAAATAATCCTGAGCGGATTTTTAAACATTATAAATGAGAAATCATGCGTATACAATCCAGTTATTCACTTCACAATATCACTTTGTCCTGCACACTGTAGGAGAGAGAAATGTATACATGGTCAGTTCTATGAACTAACATGAGTTATCCAACTCATATTCTTGTTGTATTTAATTGAAATAAAAGAATACATTAAGGTTTACTCAACTAATACTTATAAACTCGTAATTCATTAATTACTTTTTATATCATTACACTAATGGAATGATACTATAAAAAGTAAGACGTGTTCTCAAAAACAATTTTAGAATCTAACCGTTGTTTGTAACTTTAGATTGTTTAAATAACTATCAAATGCAATTAAATCTTGCCATAGTCCACTGATCAAATTTCATAGAAAGCATCAACAATTCTTAAGAGTAATTCCTCAAGGATACTACTTAATCAATCAAACTTTATCAATGTACAATAGTCACACTTAATGAATAAACTCAAATAATCCATCACCCTTTTTTGAAAATATTGCAATGGAAATAAGACAGAATCATGCTTAACAAGAAATCATACATTTCAATGCTACTCATGTATTCAATTTATATTTCAACCTTTAATTAGTGAATTTAACTTTCATGTTGTAAATGTTTTTATACAATATCACAGACTAATATTTACATCATCAACAATCTTATCCTTCCATTATTTTCGGTATAATTATGTCACCAAGTAAACTTTAGTTGAATATAATTATATGGCTTTAAAGAATGAACGTAACTATTCTTCACCCAACTCAACATCAACAATCAACCAATAAATGCATTACTTGTTTTACAATAATCATTAACTATTATGTAGTGATACGAAGTGATTTAAAACAACTTGACCTTCATTCCTTCATTCAACATAAGTCAACAATATTTTATAAATAAAGCTGTGTTTTGCAATTCAACCAAGTAAATGAAGAGTTTCATATCAAATCAATCAACCCAAACGAGCTCGAAATGAGCATTTCCAACTTAATAATGGCTCAACCGGGTTGAAGTCGTTTCTGATTTCGTAATCAACAATTTCAAACTAAAATGAATGGAGCTCGTGTCGAAGGTATTTATTTAGAATTATTAATGATAATATTCAAATTCAAACAAGAGTATTTGACCAAATCGACTAATATCATCATTAATAACTAAATCCACAAAGCCCCCAAATTTTATGATTCCAAAAACTCAGACCTGTAACCAAAAATGACAAAAAAACTACATATTTGTTATTTCCCAACAAACCCACAATGTTTTCATTCTTTTACCTATTTTTCACAAAGATCTCCATATTGAAATTGAAGAGAAATTACAGAATTTTTAACAATACAAACTCAAGCAAAATCCCAAAGACAAATCTAGTACCAACAAACTCTAATCGAGCTGATACACAAAATCTAAATGCATATTTTAAAGCTAAAAATACGAGACCCAAAACCTGTTTAAAATTTCTTTCAAATTAGAAACTTAATATGAATCAAAACACATTTTTAGAAAAGGGACAAATCTTAATAAAACACAAGAAAAATAACTAATTCCAGTTGACTTCAATAGGCTCAAATCGAGGTAATAAATGAAGTCAATTTCCTTTAAAATTTCATTAAAAAACAATAGACCTATAAAGTCTTAATAATAAGATAAGAGAACAATCCATATTTTAAAACAATAATTGGGTATTCATTTCCATTTCAAAACGTCTTGTATCAAGCTCCATAGAGTTTTTTCCCCTAACATTTTTACACCCATTTTCCATTCAAACCCAACAAAAGAAAAGAATTTTTCATCCTATTTCCCCATTCCTTACCATATCTAAAAATCAGATAATAACCCTTAACATATATCATTATTTCATTCAAAAACAATAAGAGAACGAGTAATATAACCCATGCCTGGTAATGTTTGCTTCTTTTCCAAAATTTTCTTGCAAAACTTGAAACTTCCAATGTGTATGCCCAACAAAATAACTCCCATAATTTCCAATAGTAAGAATAAACACAATTTAAATAGAGCTCCATCATGCATGCAGTTGCCACCCACAATTCTCCATTGTTTTCTCATGCCAAAAACCTCATGCAATCTCCCAACAAACAAAACAAAACAATAAACCCAAAAATGCAACTTGGGAGAGAGAAGGCATGCATTAGCTTGTTTTGCAAGCTTCCAATTCCCAATAATAGTATTATTTTATTTAATGAATTTAATAATTGAAAATACCACTTGTCATTCCCTCCAAAATCTCCAACCCTACATGCAATGCATATCATCTATGACCATGGTTCCACTCAACATTAAACAATCAATATATTCCCATTATACTCGCCTAATGGTCGGTGACCATAGTTTATAAACTTTTAATCTTTATCTCTTTACCTTGTGATATGGTCAATGGCCATATAAACAAAAATCAATAACATAAAACCCTTTAAAAATTTTCATTGCAAGTAATGTGGTCTATGACCCATTTAACAAAACAAATATAATTTGCCCCTTAGACTGTTGTTTTCACATTATTAAAACATAACAATTTTTTACCTTGCACTTTAATATATAATGTAAACATTAAGCGATACCCTTATATTTTCCACGAGGTCTGTGACTTATCAATAATCGCAATAAACCAATAATCAATAAACATTACACTTATTACCTCGTCAATGGTCCATGACTATGTTCACGATGCAAATGAGGTTCAACCTCACAATTAAAACATTTACATTTATACCTTTTTCCAAATATCGATAACACTTGCAATCAGGATAAAGTCAATACAAATAATTATCATGTAACGATATTAACCAAAAAGTGGTAGTCTAACAAATCCAACAAATCAACGTGAACAATAGTGTAATCCAAATATGGCTATTAAAACGAAACAATCATTCAATGAAATAATTGCACACATGTACATATATGCTTATATATGCATCTATATACGTATATGTATATGTTTTTGCATATATATATATACACACACACACACACACACACATATATATACACACACACATATACACACACATATATATACACACATATATATATATATATATACATATATACACACATATACATATATGCATATATATATGCATATATATACGCATATGTATATGTATATATATACATATACACACACACACACATATGTATATATGTACATATGTATATATATATTATATACACATATGTATATATACATATGTGTATATATATATATATATATATATATATATATATATATATATATATATATATATATATATATATATATATATATATATATACACACATACATACACACACACACACACATGTATGTGTGTGTGTGTGTGTGTGTATTTATATATGTATATATTTGTATATACAATAATATAAGTATAATTATTAAATCAATTTTTACAATTAATTTAGTCATCAACCATCAAATATAGGGACCAAAACATCCATTTAATTGCGAGGTGTAACATACTTCCCCCCTTAAAGAACCATATTCCCGATAATTTTACTTAACACAATCAAACATATCAATTGAAAACAGTCCAAACATCACTATAAAAGAAAATCAATTCATATTTTCATAAAAATTGACTATTTCTATAATTTCAGTCAATCAAAAGTAATTAAACTTGGTTGTACACAACCTTATAACAACAAATAATTTCAAACAATTGTCAATACAACAAAAATTTCCATTACCATCATCACAAATACCAAGTAATGAATAATAAGTCTATATCAAATAGCCAAATAACAATTTTATTCATTGAAACCGATAAGGAAATGTTGTTTTTATTTCGTCCAAATTCTCCCAAGTTGCACTATCTTCTAGAATATTGGTCCCATTGGACCTTGCACTAAGCAATATATCTATTTATGAGTTGCAACATGTGAGTTTCTAACACTCTAATTGGTTCCACCATGATGATTCCTGGGTCTTGAACTTGTAAAGAGTTCCAATTTATGACGTGTTATATCTGATACATACTTTTTAAGTAATGAAATATGAAAAACATCATGTATTTTAAACAATGTGGGAGGTAATGCTAGTTGGTATGCCACCGGACTTATAACTTCAAGGATTTTGAAAGGTCCCATATATCCAAGTGATAATTTGGCAGACTTGCCAAACATAATTGAGATATTTTTGGGCTTTACCCTCAAGAATACTTTATCTCCTCAAATTTCCTGTCAACTCTTTTCAGATCTGCATAGCTTTTCTGCCTATCAACAACTTCTTTCAATCGCTCATGAATGAGCTTCACTTTCCTTTCCATTTCTGTTAACAGTTTCAGGCCTACTACCTCTTTTCCTTCTGTGTTATCCCATCTTATATAAGTTTTACACTTTCTCCCATATAAGGCTTCAAATGGTGACATTTTTACCAAAGAATGATAAGTGTTGTTATAGGAAAATTTGACCAATGGAAGATATTCTTCCCATCTGTATTGTTGATCCATGCAATACATTTTGAGCATATCCTCCATAACTTGGTTAACTCTTTCTGTTTGACCATTAGTTTCCAGATGGTAAGTTGAACTAAATTTCAGTTTTGTTCCCAAAGATGAGTTTAAAGTTTTCTAAAACCAAGAGGTCATTCTAGGATCCTGTCAAAAATAATCAATTTTAGAACTCCGTGTAATATGAAATTTTCATGCACAAACCATTTCACAAATACAGCTGAATTATCCTTTAGATTATCCGGTATGAAGTGAGCTACTTTAGTCAGTTTTTCAACCACTACTAAAATCATGTCATGCTTGTTTTTAGACAATGGAAGTCCTTACATGAAATCCATGCTAATTACTTGTTCTTTGTAATGTGAAATATTATGAGGGTACAACATACCAACAGGATGCATGTGCTCTTCCTTAACACATTGACAATCAATACAATGGGCAACGTAATTTTTCATGTCTTTCTTTGTTCCTTTGTTGTTTTCATCGGCCAAAATTTTCGTCACTCGAGATGCCTAGAATAAGGAGCATCATGAAATTCCTTCATGAATTTTGTTCTAAGTTCATTTCCCAAAGGTACATAAACTATATTTTCATATCTCAAGACTCCTTCATTATCAAATTTAAAACCTTCATATATCCTATCATTCATATATGTTGCTAACATAATTTTTACATGAAGATAATATGAGATCAATTTGCATTTGTTTCTTTACTTCATCTTTAAATCATGTCTTAATAATGGCTATAATAGTGAAAAAATCCTTCCTATGATTCATTGCATCAACCACACGGGTCTCCTTTCCTTTAATGTAACTAATGTCAAAATCATATTGAGACAAAAACTCAATCCACCTACATTGTCTTGCATTCAAATTAGGTTGCATAAATATATATTTCAGCCCCAAGTGGTCTATTTTTTGTTCAAAAGGTGCACCCTAGAGTTTTTGCTTTCCAACTTTAACGTAATAAAATGAAATGAAAAAAACAAACTGACCTCAGAAGATGGCAGGGTTTACTAATACCCATGATGATGAACGTTGATGTTGTTGGATAAAAATCCTTCCTCATTTCTTTGACAAAAAAACCTACAGATCAAAGACATCTAGAAGAAAAATATTAGATACAATAGATAGACAAGTTGCTCGGTGAATGCCAATTCTAGGAATCCAAAGGGAATTCCTTGGAGGATGTCAACTCGTTTTCAAACACTAAAGTGAATTAAATAAAATGATAAAAGTGATATATATGGATAAGGATAAATAAATGATGGATAATAAGCTCTAAAACTCAAGATCGAAGGGAAGATATTTTGCAACTTCGTAGGTGGCCCAAGCGAGGTGGAGGCAACTGGATAGATTCAAAGTAATCGTAACAATAATCATCTGTTTCATGTTGGATGTCATGGAGGAACTCAATTTGATCCTTGATGTCTTCTATGTTGGTTGCGAACCAAATAGCACACAATGTAAGTTCGTGAAGGATGTTGTATTGCTCCCAAAAGAAGGGTTGTTGAACAATTGGAAGGTCGTAGATGCTCATGACAGGTGAGACTCGGTCAGTGGGACTGCCATCTAAACAGAGCCATGCTTGAGAAGACAAGTTAAATATAGAAATATTTATATGATATTATAATTAATTGAAAATAAACTTGAAAAACAGGATCGTAGGCAATTCAAAGGAATCACGTGTGATTAGAAAGAATCACTTGTGATTTAAGTAATCATTGACGATCACCGTGAAAAGAGTTGATATATTTTTTTAATATTTTGATGAAGAAATATATCAAAATGATTGATTTTGAAGAGTTTTAATGTTGTAGAGACAATGGTTAAGTAAATTTAAATACCTTGAATTGATGAGAAGACACAAAAGTCCCGAAAATGTTGATTTGAAGTTAATATGGTTGATTGTTGATCCCTTGAAGAATATAAAGGACCAAACTTTTAATTTGATACATTAAGACTTCTTGGGGGATTTTTTTGATCTGCAAATGTTATTTTTCTTGAATATTTTGTAGTGACATGGCTTCGTTGTTTGATGAAAACAAGATTACAAGAGTATGCAAAATATTTCTAAAGATCCTCGAAAGAAAAGTGAAAGCTGCTTATTTATAATCGTTGGCAATTTGTTAGAATCGTCGGAGATCTAAAAATTTCGGGAAAAATTTAGAAGTGGTTGAAACCACTTCCTAAATGGGATTTTTGGGTAAATTGGTGAGGTAAAATTGTTAGGAAGAGGTTATACGAGTTGGGGAGGTTAGGAAGTTGGGGTAAAATGGGTTAGAAATGATTTAGAGATGGTTAGGTGGTTTTAAAGGGGTTAAAGTAATTTGGGATGGGTAAATAGTAATTTGTAAGGGAGTAAAAGTTGGTTTTAGGAAAGGGAAAATGTGACTTTAAAAAATGTTTATAATGATAAGTTTTTTATTAAATAATGTGTGTATAGGAGGAAGTAGGTGGGTAACAAAAACATAGTGTCTACATTTACCCCTTTTTGTCGAGTAGTTTCGATGGAAAACTGTTGGAAAAAAATGGTGTGAGATAGCTTGTTTTGTGTTTGAATGGGTGATCCCCTCAAACTGGGTGTGGTTGCATTGGAGTGCGAGGATCACCATTTTGATTGAGTTGATTGGATAGTTTTGACATGTGTGTTTTGTTTAAAGTTTCCTCAAGACGAGGTAATAATGTATTGAAATGGGATGGGTGCCACCATGGAATCAAGTGATAGGGAACCAAAGGGTTCGTGTCCTATAGACGTATTATTCATAGGGAGCATAGATATGTTCTAAATTTTGGGAGCCAAGTGATAGGGGAACCAAAGGGTTTGTGACCTATGGACATATGGTGAACCGGTGCTAAGGTTGTAAAATGAATCTTGTGAAGGATTTGTTGGTTGTAAGGATTTTGGGGTCCTCAAAATGAGGCACATTCTTGATAAATATGCCATGCAAGTGTGATAATGTTGAAAAATGTGTGTTTGTGATAATTAAGGGGAATCATAAGTGATTTTTGGGGATTTTTGTGATTTCAACCAATTTTTGGCGATTATGGGAATCGCGGGTGATTCCATTTGGCGGTGTAAACAACGCCTTATAAATACTTTCTTGGATCAAAAAAATTTCATTTATATAGTGCAATTTGTGAGTTCGAATTATAATTGAGTGATAATCAAGCGATGAAGGTTGCAGGAGCATCTAGAAGGAAGAGGAGGCCCACCTAGGGGAGGTAGGTACCTTATTTTGTCATTTTTTGCTTTTTAGTTTGTTTTTTAGTGCCCGTACGGGGGCATGCTTGTGAAGGTGTTAGAATCGCTAGTGATTTTTTCAGATCGCCCACGATTTTGATGAATCAACGACAATTATGGGAAATCGCTGGCAATTTGGGGTTTTTTGTGTAGATTTGATAATATCTTGATTGAAACTTGTTCTAATCAATGTTTTTGTGTTTTGTGGATGCAGGTGAAGAATAAATTGACTATATGAGACAAGATTCTAGTGATTTTAGAGGATGTGAGGGCGTGGATGTTGGATGAGGATTGGTTGCATTTAGAGGATGTGGTTTTAGGGGCGATGCATCATTATAGACATATCCATAGGAAATGGGCGTTATTGTTGGCTTTAATGGAGAGGTGGGATTACAATACTTGAACCTTTTGGTTGTCGACGGGTGAGAAGATGATCACCATGGAGGATGTACATAGGATTATGATATTTCATGTGCATGGAGAGGGTACATATTCGATCGATGATTTTTGAGAGGGTCGGGGTGACGAGGATATTGTATGGGGATGATGCAGATGGTGTGGTGTTTACGGCTAGTGGATTTTACTATGGGGCTTTGTATGATCCACGAGACGAAGGGTCGTGATTTGATGACCTTGATGATGATAGGGATTACATGTTTTTATTTTCCTAAATTTGGGGTTAGTTTCCTTAATGATGGTGGGTGTAGTGGTTGACATGATGGAGAAGAGGGTTGTGTTTGCATGGGACCATGCATTCGCTTAGCCTAGACCTATAGAGAGATTTGGTCATGAAGCATCAGGAAGAGGTTTGGGATTGATATTGGTTTTCTGATACATTGTTGGGCATACGAGCACATTGCAGTGGCTTGGCCTAGAGGTTTCTTCACGTGGGGAGACGAGGCAATATTGGAGAGACCATTGGATTTGTTTGATGGCATTATGATATGGGAAATGTAGGGCCGATATGGAGAAATTATTACTATAGACAAATCTTATCAGGGTTATAGGAAGGTGACATCAGGTGGAGACCATACATTAGGTTTCCAGTGTGGGAGGGAGAGGAGGGCAAGCCACGACCACCCAACGGGATCTATGGGTGCGAGGGTCGACGATTGTGCGAGTGAGAGATCATTCGATTTAGCGCGTTAGGAGAAGGTTTGGATTGATTCAGGATGTGCCAGAGGCTCCATTGGTGTATATATGTGAGGATGGGGAATTGGGGAATCTATTACCTGTATGTTCAAAGTGCCTCGTGTTATGCTTGATGAGGAGGGGGATATGGGTTTGGATGATCTTTGGTGTCACGGAGACATTTTCTCGCATGGTGGCATGCTCACCCCGCTCGAGGAGATAGATGGGTGTGAGATTGTATGGAGGGATGACACTAGGGAGACGATGGTGATGGTGGTGAGGGAGGTGGTGAGGGAGATGACATGACATCTCTTGATGCTACCATTGCACGTTTGGAGGCCAAGAAGGCTGCATTATAGGCTAAGCGGGATGATGTGACCACGAAGAGGGATGGTTTGGTTAGAGAGAGAGATATTATGATAGGTGAGAGGGATAGACTAAGAGGTGAGCATGATATCTTGATTCGGCAACTAGCACAGTGTAGCTGATCAAGATCGACATAGGCGATGAGTGAGATACCTTAAAATGGGCTCTCGGGATTATGGGTGCTTCAAGTGATAGGTGTCGAGTTAGAGGTAATTAGGGATCAAGTTAGTGGTCATATGGGACCACTTGGTATGGTTAGCTTGGCTAACTACCACTCAAAGTGCGTGATGAGTTAGCTTATTATTAGAATATAGTGATATGAAGGTTGCCTATTGAGCTTTGTTACGTGGTATATCAGGCTCAAAGATGAGCAATACCTAGTGTTAGTGTTGCGAGTGTGGGTCACCACCTCGGGGTCCAGATGGAGGTGGTATGAGAAGAGGTTTGGATGGAGGTGATGGTGGTGCTCATGGGAGCAACGTTCGAGGGAGTACCTTTTTTTGCGGTTATTTAGTTTACCCAAGAAACATGATTTTTTTATGTATATGACTCTTTGTGAAGCCTATATTCGATGTATAGTTTTTGGTATATAGAGATTTTGGGAATCCAGATGATGTATACAAATATTTTTATATGATTATATACATGTGTGATGATGATGAGATGTCTTTATGATGAATTTTTAATGTTGTATAGATGTTTGATAAATGTTTATATTATATGGATGTTTCGATAAATGTTGATGTTGATAGATATTTGGTAGATGATGGTGTTATATTGGTGTGATGTGTTATGGATATTTGAATTTAATGTTCTCAAAATGTATATCAAAATGTGTTTTATATCTTGAATAAGGCTAAAACGTGGAGTTATGGGAAAAATTATAGTGAAGGCTTTTGCACTTTTGTCGTTTATAAAAAATGTCAACAAATGACGAACAATGGGTAGTCATACGTAGGATCTTTGGGTAAAGATGGAGATGAAAATTATACCTTCATAGGACATGGGAAGGTTTGACACATGTAGGTTACGGGTGAGTAGGTTATCCTTTCAATGGTCTCATAGGGAAATGCCCCAACTTTTATATTTTATTTTTGATGCAACCTTGATTGATGTGAAATTTTTTCTTTGATGGGAAAGTTTATCGATACAGAAAGATTTCCTAGGATGCTTTTTGATATTTAGACTTTTTGAAGGCTGATCGATGTGGGAATCCTTTTTTTTAGTAGCCATCCTTCGAGGGAGTGGTCTACGGTTTACTTTTTGTTTTTTCTAATAGCCTTCCTTGAGGGAGCGGTCTATGATTTGAATGGCTAGTTTTCCTTCAAAATATCAGTCTAATTTTTTTATTTTTGACAATATGATTTTGATATTTGATAGTTGTCCTTCAAGGGATTAGTCTATTTATTTTGATAAGATGCATCCATAGATATTTTTGACTTTATTTGAGCTGAGGGTAATCCCTAATAGACCATTTCAAGGAGGGGGAAAGATGTGTGCACAAACTACATATGTGTGCCCCATGACATGTCTTTAGTTGGTAAACAAGGTGGATGGATGTAATGATTGTAGGGTTCCTGCTAAGGAGGAACTTTTCCATGTGAAATATGTGATGAATAAAGTCATGGTGCTCATATTTAAGGTGTTGAGGATATTAACATAAAAAAACATGATTTCAAATCATTATGATGATAAGGTGACTGGTTGGTGGTGAAATAAGATCTTTAATGTGATTACTATTATGATAGTCAATGTGCTAACAATAGAAAGGATGCAAGTGCAAGGCATTCAGAGGTTCCTTTTCAGGTGTACCATTAAGGTAAGTTAGACGATAAGCTCCCAACCCATACTTGTGAGTGATGACATAAGGATCGATCTAGTTAGAGGAAAACTTTCCACGTTTACTCCTTTCTAGAGTAGTGAAATTTTGATTTTCCTTGAGAACAAGATCACCTATGTTTAAGTATCATTCTTTTACATGTTTTTTATACGTGTGCTTGATGCGCTCTTGATAGACATGATGGTGTTTGAGTGATGTTAATCATTTCTCATCTTGCAATTCTAATCATGCTAGACGGTTTTGTCGATAGTCCTCATCAAGGATAAAATCTCTAAGGGATATGCGTAGGGATGGAATTTGAACTTCAAGGGTAAAACCACCTTGGATTCATAGACTAGGGAAAAGCGGTAGCACATGTAGGAGTCTGGATGCTAGTTTGTAAGCCTAGAAAGCAAACAGATTTGTAGATTCCAATTCCTTCCTATTTTTCAATGATTTTCATGAGAATTTTGTTAAGTGTCTTATTAGAAGCCTCGGCTTGTTTGTTTTCTTGTGGATAATATGGTGATGAAAATCTTAGTTTTATGTGCAATATGTCATAAAGTTTCTTAACGTCTTTATTTTTGAAGGATTTTCCATTATCAATGACTAGTTTGTGAGGGATACCAAAGCGACATATGATATGTTGATAGATGAAATTGATGATTTTTTTGCTTTTAGTGGAAGTTAAGGGAATGGCCTGTACCCATTTAATGAAGTATTCAATGGGTGTGATGATAGAATAATGTTTTTATGATGAACGAGGGTTGATCGTGTCAATGAGGTCTAACCGCCATTGTGAGAAGGGCCATAAGTCTTGAGTGGGTTACAAGGATTGATTAGGGATGTGAGTGAGATTTTATTTTTTTTGACATTTGGCACACTTATTAACATATGCACAAAAATCTTGGTTGATAGTAGGCTAGTAATAGCCCATTCGAAGTACACGCTTAGCGACACTTGTACCGTTGAAGTGTCCACCACACATACCGTCATGGAATTCTTGGATGGATTTAGTAGACTTGTGGGATTTAAGGCATCTTAGCAAGATGCCATAAAATTTACGTTTATACAGAACAACAATTATGATGACATATAGGGTATCTCGTTGAAGAAAATATCATTTAGAGTTTCTAGATAGATTGTAGGGAATCTTGGATTCGAAAGATAGTCAAATGTCTTAGTATACTAAAGGCTAGTTGGATTATTTTCAATGGTGTTGATGGAAGGAATTTCAATTTTTGGGATGGTTGATCAATTTTGTGCACAACAATGAACAATTTAGAGTTGTCAGTTGATAAAGGGATGAGGGAGGCTAGGGAATCCATGGTGTCTGTGAATTTGTTATAGGATCGCAGGACTATTTGGATGGTGTAATGGTCAAAGGATTCTAGGAGGAATTCAAAAATGGATTTATATTTCTATAGAATTTCATTTTTGCATTGATAAATTCCTTTGATTTGGTTGATGACAAGATTTGAGTCTCCATAGATGTCCAAGATTTGAACACCGAGCATGACGATGCTTTAGAGACCCATGATTAAAGATTCGTATTCGGCCATGTTGTTAGTAAATTCAAAATTAGTTTAAAGGATAGAGGGATAGGAGTCCCCAGGGAGGTATAATGAAGATAATGAAACCTCTCCCTTGTTGACACTTGGATCCATCAAAGAAAAGTGTCATTTTGAGAGGGGTGTATTCTTGATCAATAATAGTGTTGATGGATTCATCGGGGAAATTGTTCGTGAGGTGGTTGATTGTCTAAAAGGAGAGCTTCGACAAGATAATAAGTGATAAATTTTCCTTTGATAGATTTTTGTAGGATAAATTCAAGATCAAACTTGTTCATAAGCATAAGACACCGAGTGATGCGGTCACTATGATATGGTTTGCAGTGCATGGTTTTAAGAGGGTTGAAAATGGTAACGACATAGGTTTTGTGGTTAAGCATGTAATGAAGAAGCTTGGACATCATGAAATGCAAGGTACAACACAACTTTTCGACTTCAGTATAACAAGTTTTGAATTCATGGAGAGTGCAACTTATATAATAAATGCCCTACTCATGACTCTCTACTTGGTCCGATGAGCAATCATAACACCTAAGGCATGATTAATAGCTGATATATAAAGGTTTAATGGATCTCCTTTGTGTGGAGGTGTGAGCAAAGGTGGCGATAGAAGGTATTGTTTGCGCTCTTTGAAGGCCTTTTGAAAATTGTGGTCCCATCTAAAGTTTACATACTTTTGAAGAAGGTGATGAAAAGGTTGAAATCGATATGAAAGTTGTGATATAAAGTGACAGATTGATTGAAGTTTACCATGGAGGTTGTAAAGTTGTTTAAGGTTTGAAGGAGGCATTTAGATGATAGCTTTAACTCTATTGCTAATGAATCATCTCCTACTTATTCTCCAAATATTTCTCATTGGTATGCACAGGATTGTCCACCAGTACCCTTCACTGATGAAGAATATGAAATGCGTGTTTACACCTTATGTTGCAGAATGGCTCTTTATACAACCCACCTCATTGTATTGCTTATCAAGTCTCTAATGCCACTCCCAAAGTAGGTTTTGACCACGACAACGATGATATTGTAGATAGTGCCACATGATAATCTTCACAATTACACACTTGGGGGAATTATGCGTACTCCCCCCAATCGACAACACACACCTATTGAAACATGATAGCATCTCTCATTACTCGATGATACACTCTTCTGCTTTGGTTCACACTTGACTGTTGAGGGAATCCTATTCACATGAACCTCATTCATTGCAAAATTAACACTACACATCACACACCATTAATCCTACATTTTACATCTTACATACTACATCTATTATGCCTCATACATATTCTATACCTATCTCATCTACACATCTTGCATGGCATCATATACATCACACATTACACTACACATCACACACATCTAATTTTACGTGCTTCAATCATTACCCAATGACACACTCTAGTCTCATGGTTTAGACTGGAATGTTGAGGGTATACATCACAAATGGACCACATCGCTTTCCCACACTCAACCATTCGACCTTCTTCTCCTGTGACATACCTAGGTTAGTGATATATGCTTTATACTACATCATCACTTTCCCTACTCATCTTGTATTGATATACGCTTTAGGTTAAATCATCACACATTCTCACACTTCATCTCTAGGTCGCATATCATCACTACATACTCATCACATCATGCTACACACACAACAAATAGTTCAGCCATTTCTTGATGATGTACTCTTGTTTATGATTCATTCTTAACTACGAGGGGGCATAAATAAATGAACCTCACTACATACAATTATATTAACGAGTTAAAGGGGTGCACGAGATCCTATCATTCACTCGCATTCCATTCCATCCATCCACAACATATTGCACATCTTGGTTGCTTTTACTCTTTCTCGTATTTATTTGTACATGTTCATTTTATTACACATTCTAGATAGATATCTTATATGCAATTATTTTTATCATACGTGTTCACTTTCTTTCTAGTTTTGATTGCAGACTCTATAGGTCCATTACACATAGCACAAATGATTAGCACCAATCCCGAGAATGGTTCTGGGGCATCCATATTCATACACTACATGTGTTATTATTTCATTTTTGTTCATAACACACTACTTTATTGGTTTATACACGCTTTGACATATGTTTTATCTTTCTAACATGCTAACATGTGTTTCATGTGCAACATATGTTATGCATCGGGGAATTTTGCTTCCATATTTGTTTGTCATACTATTTGCTATTGATTTTTCTTTTTGTGAGCTTGGTCCTTTGTCTTGTGTGCACACTTGTATTTCAAAAATGAATTTTTGACTAGAAACCCCTAGCTCTAGGTTTTCACCCTTTGTGTTATCTCGAGAGGGGAAAATAATGATTCCTACACTAATTGGGTTACTCAACTCTCTGAAAGATTCAACAAGGATGTAATGACCCTAGTAAAATATCAGGTTATCTATCAACTATTGAATATTCCCCCACCTCTTGTTATGATCTCATTCTTCAAGCACTGTCAATGCATGCATACTCGAGAACAAGGGTTTCATCCACTTAAGAAGTTGTAGACTCTATAGTGATAAGAAAATGATATTTACAAGTTTAAAATCTATCTATAGAGTTTCTTGTATGAATTAAGGTTGGTGATACACCATCTCGGTCATGAAAATGTCCCCAACTCCCTCTTGTCTTGCTTCTTTGACTATGTAACAATGCTCTATCCCATAATACTCCATAAGTGCTTCAACCAACAAAAATAATAATCAAACATTTAAATTCCATCTCTAATCTTCTAACAAAGGCCCAAGTTGCTTTCTTCACATAGTTTCACTCAACTATTAAGGATTAAACTACGATACAAGTCTCCTGATTACACTAACATGCACTAGTACACAACCATGAAATTTCACAAAATCTATCACAAATGCTCATTCACATATTAGATATAACCTCTACATCAACTTACATGAGATCTCAATTAACATTCAATCATGCACAAAGTGCTTTACAAAATTGAGAGTACTTACAAACATTACCAATTTCTACCTTGAAGCTTCACCATGATTTCCATTCAAATGGGAATGATAAGAAAAAGTTACAATTAGGATTTTATACCCTCTCCTTTCATTTTTCCACCGAATTACCACCTTTTTCAAGGTCTTCAAAGTATAAATTACCTTTAGTTCATCACCTAATAGTTTCCTACTAAGCCTAGGACTTAAAGGTCTAGGTTATCACTCCATGCCCAAAGTTTCTAGTACTTAATAGGCTTTCCACACCCTTAACTTATGTATGAATGCTCCAAGGACCCTTAACACCTCAAAACAAACCAAAAATGCCTTGTACAAATTTAAATTATTTTTAGAGGGAAAATTCATATTCAAAATTTGTAAAGGCTTAACCCAAAATCAACCTACTAGATGACCACATATGACTCCTAGAACATACAATGACACCTTTAAGACAAAATATGATGAATCAAGACATATTTACATAGTGGAGTGATGCTCCTGCATTAAGGAGTGATGAAGGATGTTTTATGTTTATTTTCGGTGGTGATGAGGATTTGGTTAGAACCAAAAATCCATCCATAAGGGAGAGCATTTCAAGGCCGACAGTTAGGTCGACAAGTTGGTTGATGTTTTGGAGAGGGAATTCATCTTTAGGACAAGTGAGATTAAGATATTAGAAGTCGATACATATATGTAACTTTCTCGAGGTCTTGGTTATAGGTACAATATTATAGAGTCGTTGTGGATAGTCAATGGGTATGATAAAATTAGCGGAGAGTAGACGTTGTAATTCTTCTTGGATGAGAATATATATGCGAGGGTGCATTGTATGTAGATTTTGTTTGACTGTGTTTGGCGTTAGGATAAGTGACGATATTGTGGACAACGATGTTGGGTTGATACCTGGCATATCACTATATGACCAAGAAAAGGCTTGACTATATTTGGATAGGAAGGTGGTGAAGTTTTTAACTCATACGGATCTAAAGATTGACCAAATTTTATTATATGAGGTTCTACGAGTCCCTATATTAACGTCGATAGTGGATTCTTTGATAAGCGTTGAGGTGTCAAGTGGTAAGGTTTTCTGAAGGAAATGATCCTCTACCCCCATATGAGAGAGGATAGCTTGATCGTCTTGGCATTGGAGAATGTTAACGGTGGGTGAATCCTCTTTTATCATTTTAGGCCAGATGAGAGGAAGGGTTTCATACCATGATTAGTTTGATAATTTAGTGGTCCTAATGTAATAGTGTTGACTAAAAAAAGTTAGGGGGAATGGAAATGGTGTCATCAATATCTATAGGATTGTTGTGTGTAGATGAGGAGGATGGTTCAGGTTCTATGATAGATTTGTATGTGGTATGTGTGGAGGATTCAGAAGTTGGGTTCTCATAGCCTAACATGTACTTTTCATGCGGTTTGAGAAAACGTTCAATGATCAAATTGTGGACATCCTTTTCGTAATGTCCGAATCCAAATCCTTTCAAGGAGCAATGATGGAGGAACATCTCATGTGCAAATGCAATATTGTATAATAATTTGAATTCTTATATAAATGGTTTGGCATGACGTAGATAGGTAGGATGTGTAGAGGGGAGATTGATCCCTCTACAGACAAGATTTTTTTTTAGATGTGGTGGACCGTAGGAGATGACATCTCTGAATTTATGTTTTTAGATGGGTTGTTTTTCAGGCCTACCATTAGTCTTTGGCATAGGAAGTCAATTGAGTGTGAGGAGATGATACTATCCTTGTGAAAAGCGTTACATAACATCATCAAACGAAGCATCATCTGGTAATTTTGATAATGAAATGGATGAACTGGTGGAGGATTCATTAGAGGATCCTGAGTTTTATTTAGGAATGAGCATGCCATTTGGATGATATGTCATGTGATAATATTTGAAAGGATTTGGATCCATGGGAACTATAAATGTCTTACCTTCATGCTCATATTTGATACATCGATGGAGTGTTGATGGGATACAACGCATAACATGTATCCAAGGTTGGCCTAATAGTATGTTATATTGGAACTCTCCTTCTACTAGATAGAAGAGTTCATGGAGATTTTTAATGCCGACTTTGAGTGGTAAGATTATTATACCCAATGTGGGGAAAATGGTGTTGTTGAAGGCTTAGAATATATGGTGGTGTTTGGGTGATGATCATATTAGGTATTCAAAGTTGATTGAAGGCATGTGATGATATTATGTTATTATTGTTGTTGTTATCGATCATGACCCTTTTTACGAGGGTATTGTTAACTTGGGTGGTGATATAGAGTGGAAGATCATGGTATTCTAATTGTAATGATGGTATTTCAAAACTATCAAAGGAGATATCAGTGGATGTTTTAAGAGTTCCTACTAGATGTGTGAAAGTTTGTGGATCATCTGAGGACACTAATATGGATTGGAGTGCTTTGATCATGACGTGTCGATTTGAAGGTGAGGTTTTCACCAGCTCATAAAGGGCATCTTGACTAGAGCTTGGTGAAGTTTTTTGATGATGATGTTTTGTACTAAGGTGGTGAATTATGTCTTAGGAGTGGAAAGGATGGAAACCTTAGCCTTTCTAGAAGGTTCTAAAATAGATGACTCGAGAGAAAGTGAAATAGAGACTTTGGAATTGTTTTGATTAGTGGTGTTAGGTTCATGGGTATGTGCTCTAGTGGTGATACATACTGTGTCAATTTGATGAGGAGTTATCTTAGAATATTCTTTTCTTTCAATTATCGAGAGAGTAGATGATGGTTTAGATGTAGTGGCCATAGATATCTTGTGAGGTTTTTTTTATGTTGATAGGTTTGGAGGGAGAAGCCCTTTTTAGCAAGGATTTTGATAGTAGCATGAAGGGATTTTTAATCTTCTATAGAATGTCTGGTGTGTGATGATAATCACAAAAGGCTTTGAAGTTATACCAGGAAGGCTTCCACCCTTGAGAGCTAGATGGATTAAGAGGGGGTAATGTTATGATGGATTATTAAAGAATCCTTTCAAGGATTAGTGCATAATGTCCTTTTGAGATGGAAGTTTAAGGGAGTGGTGTTTATTTCATTGATACATTTGTCCTTGACATCACTTTTGGTCTGGTTTGTTTAGACATGTGATGAGAATGTTTTGATTGTGTGATAGTGATGGGTAATTTGGATGAGAGGTGTGGTCCTAAAATGGAAGGAAATGAGTTTGGTTTTTTTGTTAAATGGGTGAGACAGTGATTTGTTATGATTTTTATCTTCTTAGATGAAGGGGTGTGTGGTCGTGTGACAAGTTTTTGAAGGGTACGTAGATAATTCTAGGCAACATGATCATCATACAAGATTTTCACAATTTGTAGGATAGGTTTCTTCATGTGAGGTTTGTGAAGATATTGTAGGTGAGCTAGATTAATATATTGTGGTTGTGGATGGAAGTGTCTTATTTTCTATGGAAGGACTAGTGAATGTGCCTGTTTACGTGTGTGTTCAATTTTTTTTTTCAATGATGAGCTTTTGGTAAATGATTCAGATGTGGATTCTATGATGGGAGTTTTGGAGGTTATGGGTGACTGATCTTTGAATGTGTTGATGGTGTGATGGACATGGATAACATTAGATTGCGGTTGGTGGTAGATGGGAATGGATTTGGAAAAGGTTTTTTAAAAACATTGATATTTTGATTTTGAGGTGCATTTGGGTTATCCAATTGTAATGCACCTTTTCGATAAGATCTTGAAGGGTGTTTCGAATGAACGACACCTCTCGATGTCATGGCCTTTGAACCTCTAGTATTTACAAGTAATCATTATCTCTATACCAAGAGGGTTTTGAGATGGATGTATCAATGGAGAGAATGGGATGAAGAGTGATCATGTTGGAAGTCGGGGAAATTTTCCAAAGATTGTACTATAAGTTTCACCAATGGGAGAGTAGTTGCATTGAGGATGAGAGCATCGAGAGGTCGAACATTCTTTGGGAGTGCTCTTAATGATTATTGTGTTGGATCATGATTTGGATTTTTCGTGACTAGAGGATGATTTAGATGAAAAATCAGTTTTGGTTTCTTTGACCTAAGTTTAACTCTACTCATCTTCAAGAGCACAAAGCTTGAGTTTATGAGCCATAGTAAAGGATTCATCAAACATTTGGAAAGAATGGATTTTTAGTGTAGATGAAATGTGTTTGGCACATGAGTGGGGAAAGTGACAGTTGATTATAATTCCCCGGTGGATGATGAATTCAGAAATAGCTTAATCTTCAAATTGTTTGATGGTGTATAGGTTGGTGATAGTGATTTTACGTGTGATATTGATTAATAAATGTTTTAGAAACAACTAAGAAAGTTGAGTGAATGAGAAAAGTGAGTACGTATGCAATTATACTAATACCAAGCATCGCCAACTAAGGACATGGGAATGTCCTCAACATGAGGTCTTGTTAGCATGCTATGAGGTAACAAAGCATGTTGGAAGGCCCGAATGTGTTGTTGAGGGTATTATTTGCTGTAGAATTTGAGGAACTTAGGAAGTTCCTAGTGTGGAGGATATGATTTGTATGGTACGGATGAATGAATGGTCTCGTTGCATATTTATTTTTAGGATAGAGTGTTCTTAGGAACCATAGAAACAACTTCAAGGCTAGATATTTTGTTCATAAAATCCTTCAAAGTGTCAGTTTATGGTTGTTAAATATTGGATGATGAAGGACAAGGTTGATTATATAGGGATTGATTTGGTTTTTGATATGATTGATATGGTAGAGGGATGTTATGTTGGAGAGGGGTACTCATGGGAATGTTATAGATGGGTTGTGAAAATAAGGGTTGTGAAGGTTGGATGTACTGATATTGGACAAGAAAGAATGTGTTCATAAGAGGTTTTGATTGTTGTGGTATGTGTTGAAAAGGAGAATTGATGTGTGAATAAACGATTGAGATTGTTGTGGTATGTATTGGAAAGGAGTAGAGGAGAGAAGTGGTTGATATTGTTGAGGTATGTTATGAATGAGAGGCTGGGATGGTTGAGGTATGTGTTGGAAAGGAATGGAGGTATGAATGAGAGGTTGAGATTATTGAGGTATGTATTGAGAGGAAGTAGGGATGGTGGATGATTGTTGTGAGGAGGGATGAACAGTAGAAATAGAACTTGTGTTAATGGGTGGTATCAATGTTGGGATAGACATAAATACATTTTGGACAATGGTTGATGTGGGTTGTTGGGAGGGGGTAGGTTGAGGTATGCTTAATGAGATGGTTGTTGAACTCACATGAGGAATTTGAATCGTAGAAGAGACTAAAGGTCTTGACATGGATGAGAATGTGTTGGTATTTTTTTGGTATGATGTGGATCCCGGATGAGAGATCTGATGAAGACATTGGTTCTTTGGTTATTTATATCCTATGAGGAGACCACATTAAGGTCAAAGGTGATGATAGGATCTGAAGACATGACATTGGATGTATCTAATTGACTTCAAAGTGGGATAAGAACGTATTTTTGGATGATCGGATCATGATTAGGATCAAAAAGCCACAAAAATTCATATGAAGTGTTGGATATATGGGGTTGTGGTCTAGGTGTGAGTTTTGAAGATGAACAACCCGAGCAACAAGATATGCGTTGAGGGCAATGGGGTTTGAATATGAGATTTCAAAAATACTGGATCCCCACTATCAAAGATATGGGGACTCGAAGAATTGGGTATTTTGGATGAGGAAAATTGACTGTTGGGATAATGTGAGGTTCTTGATCGTGTGGTCGAGGTGATATAGATGCTCGGTGTTGATCAATTAAACACAAAGCATTATCAATGCGGGTCTAGATGTTTTCTATAGATTGGTGGAGGTTTTCAATCATATTATCAGGATTTTGTAAACAATATTATTGTCTAGTAAGAACCATGAAATACAAAAATCACCTAAAATGAAAAATGAATCGAGATTTTTTGTTACAAGTTCAAAAAGAAGAAAAATCACGTAGGAATTTTTTTTAATTATCTTGATTAATTAAAAGAAAAAATGAAATGTGAAAAATGGCTAACAAGTTCCTAGGAAATGGAAATCTATGGATGGTTTTAGGTGATATTAAAGACCAGAGTCATTGATATACCTGAAGATAAGTGAGGCCCAAATCTTTGTTGGTGTCAGTACATATCTTGGTATTAGGTCCTACCCCCTCACTTCATGGTCCCACAACGATAAGGGATTCAAGTGGTTAGCCAATATAGCGCCCAAAAATTATTTATACCGGTCGAACACCGAGTCGACTTATCCCCTTAGTGATGAAATCCAATTGGATCCACTTGGGTAGGAATTTTTTGATGTGAGTTTTATTTAAAGTGGTTTGGTTGTGTGGGGGGGGGAAGTTAAGTGAATGCAATTCTTTAATTTCCTAATTAGACTAGATGATCAAACAAAAATGAGAGGTTCATTTTAAATCCAAAAATAAATGTTGATTTTGATGAGGACAACAAACAAAAATGCAATGCTTTGAAAGAAAAATAAAATAAGAAGATGTACATTGCAAACACTTCCTTTTTTTAATTTTTAGATTATTTTTAGCACAACTATAGTGAAACAAATAGAGTATCCCAAGCAAGAAACCTACAAGGGTTAGATGAAAATAGAGAAAAAAAGAGAAATAAATGTTAAAGGCTGACTGACTAAGTAATCATAAATAATCTATAGATATCATCGGTGATTTGAAGTAATCATAGGTGATCTACCAAAATCATTGGTGATTTAACTAGATCGCTAATGATTACAAAGCGAAAAAACTAGAAGTGAATTTTAATTAATTTAAAATGAAAAAAGGGGGATGAGGGTCCCACTGGTGTGTCAGAATGTACTAGAGATTTTTTGGTTTCCAACTTTAACTTAATAAAATGAAATAACAAAAAAAACTGACCTCGAAAGATGATAGAGTTTACCGATACCCATGATGATGAATGTTGATGTTGTTGAATAAATCTCTTTCCTCTTTTTCTGACAAAGAAACATGTAGATCAAATAAAACTAGATGAAAAATATTAGATAATATGGATAGACAAGCTACTCGGAAAACAATGATTCCAAGAATCCAAAGGGACTTCCTTGGAGGATGTCAGCTCGTTTTCAAACAATTAAGTGAATTCGATAAAATGATAAAAGTAATATATATTAACAAGGATAAATAAATAATGGATAAGAATCTCAAAAACTCAAGATCAAAGGGAATATCTTGTGTAGCTTTGTAGGTGGCCCAAGAAAGGGTGGAGTCAATCGAACAAATTCAAAGTAATCATATGAATAATCATTTATTTCATGTTGGATGTCATAGAGGAACTCAATCGATCAACGATGTATCTCTATGTCGATTTTGAACCAAATGTCAAACAATGTAAGTTTTTGAAGGATGTTGTAATGTTCCCAAAAGAAGGTTTTTTAAACAATTGGGAGGTCATAGATGCTTGCGATAGGGTGAGACTGGCCTGGGACTATCATCTAAAAAGAGCCATGCTTGCATAAGACAAGTTAAATCTAGAAATATTGATAAAAATTGATACAATACTATGATTAATTGAAAATAAACTTGAAAAACAAGGATTGTAGGCAATTTAAAGGAATTGTGAGTGATTGAATAATCGGGAAATTCACGAGAATCACGAGTGATTCAAGCAATTCTTGATGATCATTATGAAACGATTTGATATTTCTAAAACCAATATTTTGATGAAGAAATATATCAAAATGATTGATTTGGTAGAGTTTTAATGTTGTAGAGACAATGATAAAGTAAATGTAAATACCTTGAATTGATGAGAAGGCACAAAAGTCTTGAAAATTTTGATTGTTGATCTCCTTGAAGACTACCGAGGACCAAACTTCAAAGTTGATACACTAAGACTTTTGGAGGGATTTTTGATGCTGCAGATGTTATTTGTCTTGAAGATCTTTGTAGTAACAGGCTTTGTTGTTTGAGGACAATAAGAGTGCAAGGGCGTGTAAAAGATTGAATATCCTTGAAAGAAGAGTGAAAGATGTTATTTATAATCACCTGGCGATTTTTATAATCGTCGGTGATCCAAAATTTCAGGAAAACATTTAGAAGTGGTTGAAACCACTTCCTAAATGGGATTTCAGAGTAAAGTAGTGAGGGTAAAATTTTGGGAAGAGGTTATATGAGTTGGGGAGGTTATGAGGTTGGGGTAAAATGAGTTAGAAATGATTTAGAGATGGTTAGGTGGTTTTAAAGGGGTTAAAGTAATTTGGGATGGATAAATAGTAATTTTTAAGGCAAAAAAAGTTGGTTTTATGGGAGGGAAAATGTGACTTTAGAAAAATGTTTATAATGATAAGTTTTAGATTAAATAATGTGTGTATAGGAGGAAGTAGGAGGGTAATGAAATCTTGATGTCTACATTCAAATTAAGATACATAAAGCTATATTTCAGCCCCAAGTGGTATGTTTTCAGTTTGAAAGACTTTCCTAGTAGGTAATGCCTCCGAATTTGCAAATCATGAACAATGAAAATAATTTCTAAGTCTTGGGAGCATAGTTTTGCTCATGCACCTTCAACTTTCTTCTCTCATAAGAAATTACATGATCATTTGCATAAGTATTCCACCCAAACCTTCACCAAAGGCATCAATTACCATGAAGAAACTTCTTTTGAGATCCAAAACCTTCAAAATAGGTGTTGTAATTTTTCCTTCAACATATTAAATGTTATTTCACACTTATCAGTCCATAGGAATTTCTTGTCCTTTTTCTGCAAAGAAGTTATTGGAGTAGCCACTCTAGAGAAATCTTTCACAATTTTTTTGTAATAACCAGCCAACCCCATGAAGCTTCTAACTTCATGTACATTCTTAGGTGTTAACCATTTAGTTATGGATTTGATTTTCAATGGGTCAACTAAAATCCCATATTTATTGATTATATGCCCAAGATCATCGTAATTGATTATGATAAAAATAACACTTTGAAATTTTATCGTACAATTTTATTTTCCTAAGCACATCCAACACTATTCTCAAGTGTTCATTGTGTTCTTCCATGTTCTTAGAATAAATCAAAATGTCATCCAAGAAAACTAGCACAAATTTATCTAGATATTCCTGAAAAATATTGTTCATTAAGTTCATGAATGCAGCTGGTGCATTAGTGAGTCCAAAAGGTAACATTGTAAACTCATAATGCTCATATCTTGTTCTGAACATTATCTTATGAATGTATTAATCATCTATCCTCGATGATGATAAATAGATCGAAAATTGATTTTTAATTGAGAAGCTCATCAATCCTTGGTAAAGGATATCTATTCTTAATTTTGTTCTTGTTATGCATGTGATAATCGATGCATAATCTTAACTCACCATCCTTCTTCTTAACGAAGATAATTAATTCTCCCCATAGAAACACACTCGGTCGAATTAATCCCTTGGACAATAGTTCATGAAGTCATACTTTTAGTTTGACTAATTATGTTGTTATTCTATATGGTGCTTTAAATATTGATTCAGTTCTAGGTTTGATATCAGTAGTAAAATTAAAATCACGTCTAGGAGGACATCAAGGTAATTCCTTCGGAAAAACATCCTTGTACTCTTATAACAATGAAAAATCCTCTAAAAAAGTCTTTCCTTCCTCACTAAAATCATAAATTTTTATCATATACAACATACAACCCTTGTTCTTAGCTTTCTTAAGTTGCATAATAGAAGTTTTTCTTACTTCAAAATTCATTTTTATGTCTTATATGCTTGATATTTTCTACATATCATCTAGGAATTCAATTCATTTTTCAAAACAATCTACAGTTGCTTTATGTTGGGACATCCAATTTACACCAATAATATGTCATCAACCATAGAGGAGCTACATATATGTCCAATTCTATGGCGAAATTAGGTGTTTCCAATGTTGCATCAAAAAAACATTGGTCTATAGTTTGAACATCATTATTCCTATATTATATAGACCATGTTTTTTTATTCATATAACTAACTTTATTATTCAGTTTTCAACTAATTTACTAGAAATGAAGCATTCGGTTGCACTAGTGTCAAATAAAATAGTAACATGAAGTCCATACAACTTACCTAACACTTCAATAGGAGTAGTTTGTTTCTCAGATTGGTGGTTAGCCACTACAGTGTGAATATTTTGTTGCTGATTATTACCTTGATTCTTATGGGAATAGTTATTAGTGTAGTGGTCACCATCACATTTGAAACACCTAGAAAAAGGTAATTTCTTTTCAAATTTATTATCATTTGCTGCAACATTATTTTTCCCATTTTTCTTTGCATTTAATAGGTTTAGCTGTTGTATTATTTTTGCCATTCTTTGTTTTGTTTCCTACCTTCTTCCACCATGTTTTTCTAGGTGCCAATGGTGAAGGTGAGCTAAAGTTCTTCTTTCACTTTTCATCTCTATGAGCAAAAATTACTTGCAGTTTTTTCTCTTGCCTAATGGATTTTCAAATACAACTTCCATAGTAGAAGGACCATGCACATCTACTTCACCTCTAATGATGGGGTTCAACCCCATAATGAATTTACATATTTTGAATTTTTCATCCTTTTGATACTGTGGTACATACTTCAGCAATTTGGTGAATTTTTCCCAATATTTAGTCACACTTAGTTTACCCTGAGTTAGGTTTTGAAACTCAAACATTTTCTGGTCAAAGTATAGTTGTGGTAACCAACATTGGTGAAAGTAAAATTTAAATTTTTCCCAAGTGATACTAGTTGTATCAACTCCTAACTCCATCTTGTGGTTGTCCCACCACAAAGATGCTTCATTGGAGAGATGAAATGCACCCCAAATTGCCTTGGTTTCTTCATAAAAGTCTCTTATCTCAAAATATTTTTCCATTTCTCTCAATTAGTTCTCAGTTCCATCTCCCAAGGTTGTTCCATCAAACTTGGGTGGATTGATTCACTTGATATCTCTTGATAGTTTAAGCGCAAGCGGGATCTTTTGTTTCTGGATGATTTTCAGCATTAGGTTGTTCTTCCTCATTTACTACAAGTTGTTCAACCTCAGGTTCTTCTTCTTTATTCTCACCCATAACTTGCTACTCTAAGGCAACTACATGGTTTTGAGTGTCCTGAAGGTCTTAGGATTTCATCTAGCTTTTGGGTTGTTGTATTTTCAGCCTCATTGTTTTCCCTTCTCCTAACCATCATATTCTGTTAGACAAGAATAATATGTTTTTTTTATGTGTAAACCCATTAAGTCCAAGAGCTAATAACCTTCATCTCTGATACCAAAATATAACACCCATGTTATTAATCGTCCAAATTAAGGGATTTTTTTAAAAAAAACCCCTTAATCACAATTAATTCCTTCAATGATTTTCAGCTTGAAGTAGCAATTAAAATATAACATAATTAAATGTTTACAATCCATCTGATAAAAATGATAACCATGTGCAACTATAAGGTTCAACTGAATTTACCAAATCCCCCTTAGTTCACTCTAACCGAGTGAGTATAACTTATATAATTTTGGTTAAAACTTTATATCATGTTTTGAGAACTATGTGCAACTCCTAAGTGTTAACCTAGAAATTAGAAAAGTTGCAATCCATCTAGTATCTAACACAACAAGTTAGGGGTATGGTGAACAAATAATGTAATCAACTAACTACACTACTTGGCCAAGTTTTCAAGCGTTGCATTGCATGCAAGCTTAGTTTCATAACTACACACAATTCATCGTAACTTGTCTTTGTCACCGCACAACCATCTCTTCACAGTTATCTATATCTCATTTCATTATTTAAGAATTAAGTTTAGTTTTGAAGATGTAGGGATCATGAATAATTATTCTAATCAAGAGGATCATATCAGTCCCATCTTAAAAGCCCTATGGGAAAGGTAGCGATCACATAGTGACTAACGTCATTATGTTTTCACTATCATTCTTGTAATCATCCTAAGATGGCATTGTTAAGATTCTGTCAATAAGAATGATGATTCAATATATCTACACTTCATTAACAATTTATTTATCTATTTAGGATAAGTAGATAATATTATCTTTACGTTATGTTGATTAAAATCGCTTCACCTTATCCATTTCACAATAGAGGATTATAGTAACTCGTTGAGTTAATATCCTTTACGGGAACCTCTTATAAATTTAAAACAACTTAGTTTTGTTATTCAAAATGGATTAATTTAACCATATCTTGCATTTAAATGATTTAATAAATCCTAATTAGTATTGGTCTTAATATCATAGGTTTATAATTCATTATGAAAGGTTCGCTTTGTCTCATTTGATACAAATTATTCAACTTATTTAGTAAGGTACAATATTAACATAACATAGTTTATGTTGCATCATTTTCCCATAACATACTTTGTTCATCAATGACACATTTGGTCATCCATAGTGGAACCATAAAATCAGTTATAATTACTTATAAAAATCATTAACTTATGTTTATACCTGTTGTTAAAATCAACACTTAAACAATTCTTCCCATATCATACTATGTTTTTTTTTTTAATTGTCAAATTCATCCATTCAAGATGAATTATTAAACCAAATATAGTTTCATAACATAATATTAATAAATTTAATTCATACTCTTGTTAAAACAACATTAAAATGGCTTTATAACTCACAAAATGTGATACTAAAAAAGCAAGAAATTTTATTTAAAATTCATAAGGATAAATCCTTATTTTCCAAAATGATGACATACAATTTTTTAGAATAGTACAATAGGAAAATGCCTTCAATCAACTTGTAAAAATAATACTTTCACATTACAATTAAATACAATAATCCTGAGTAGATTTTTAAACAATATAAATGAGAAATCATGCGTATACAATCCAGTTATTCACTTCACAATATCACTCTATCCTGCACATTGTAGGAGAGATAAATGTATACATGGTCAGTTGTATGAACTGACATGAGTTATCCAACTTGTATTCTTGTTGTATTTAATTGAAATAAAATAATACGTTAATGTTTACTCAACTAATAATTATAAACTAGTAATTCATTAATCACATTTATATATCATTAAACTAATGGAATGATACTATAAAAATTAAGTTATGATCTCAAAAAATCCTAGAATTTAGTTGTTTTTCGTAACTTTAGACTGTTTAAATAACTAGAAAATGCAATAAAAACTTTCCATAGTTCAACTGAAATTTCATAGCATCATCGACAATTCTTAAGAGTAATTCCCCAAGGATACTACTTAATCAATCAAACTTTATCAATAAACAACAAATCACACTTAATGAATACATTTAAATAATTAATCACCCTTTTCCAAAAATATTGCAAAGGAAATAAGACAAAAGCATGCTTAACAAGAAATCATTCATTTCCAAAATCTCATGTATTCAGTTTATATTTCAACCTTTAATTAGTGAAGGTAACTTAATGTTGTAAATATTTTAATACGATATCCCGGACTAAGATTTACATCGTCAACTATCTTATCCTTTCTTTTTCCAAAGATAACTATGTCACCAAGTAAATTTTAGTTGAATATAACTACATGGCTTTAAAGAATGAACGTGGCTATTCTTCACCTAACTCAACGGTAAAAAATCAACCAAAGAAATACATTACATGTTTTACAATAATCATTAAATATTCGTAGTAATTTAAAATCACTTGACCTTCTTTAGAAACTCATTGAATAATCATCACTTTACTAATCTCCATTTCTTCATTCAGATAAGTCAACAAGCTTTTATAAATAAGGCTATGTTTTTGCAATTCAACCAAGTAAATGAATATTTTCATATCAAATCAACCAACCCAAGCGAGCTCAAAATGAGTAGTTCCAACTTAATAATGGCTCATCCCAAAATGGGTTGAAGTCGTTTATTCGTAATCAACATTTTAGGACTAAAAGGAATGGAGCTCATGAAAAAGATATTTATTTAGAATTATTAATGATAATATTCATATCCGAACAAGAGTATTTGACCAAATCGACTAATATCATCATTAACAATTAAATCCACAAAAACCCCAATTTATATGATTCCATAAATTTCCATAAAAAATCATACGCATAATATGAAATGACAAAAACTACAAATTTTTTATTTCCCAACAAACCCTCAATGTTTTCATTCTTTTACCTCTGCTTTTCACAAAGATCTCTATATTGAAATTGAAGAGAATTTTCAAAAAATTTAACAATAACAAACTCAAGCGAAAATCCCAAAGACAACTCTACTATGAGAAAGCTCTAATCGAGCTAATACAAAAATCTAAATGCATATTTTAAGGTAAAAATGCAAATCCAAAAACCCGTTTAAAATTTATTTCAAATCGAAACTTATGAATCAAAACACATTTTTAGAAAAGGGACAAATCTTAATAAAACATAAGTAAAATATCCAATTTCAAATCGAATTCAATAGGCTCAAATCCAACTAATAAATGAATTTGATTTCCTTTAAAATTCTATTAAAAAACAACAAACCCAAAAATACTTAATAATCACAAATTCATAGCCATTTCTACTTGTTATTTTATCAAGTTTTCGTAATAAGATAAGAGAACACTCCATATTTTAAAACAATAACCTGGTATTAATTTCCATTTCAAAACATTTTGTATCAAGCTCCATAGAGTTGTTTTTGCCTTAACATTTCTACACCCATTTTCCATTCAAACCCAACAAAAGAAAAGAATATTTCATCCTATTTCCTCATTATTTGCCAAATCTAAAAATTAGATAATAACCCTTAACATATACCAGTATTTCATTCAAAAAAAACAAGATAATGAGTAAGAGAACCCATGCCTAGTAATGTTTGCTTCTTTTCCATATTTTTCTTGCAAAACTTGAAACTTCCAATGTGTATGCCTAGCAAAATAACTCCCAAAGTTTCCAACAAGAAGAATAAACACAAATCACCATTCAAATATAGCTCCATCATGCATGCATTCACCCATACCATTCTCCATTGTTTTCTCATGCCAAAACCTCACGCAATCTCCCATCAAACAAAACCAAACAATAAACCCAAAAATGTGACTTGGGGAAAGAGAAGACATGTATTAACTTTCTTTACAAGCTTCCAATTCCCAAGAATAGTATTATTTTATTTCATGCATTTAATAATTGAGAATGCCACTTGTCATTCCCTCCAAAATATCCAACACTACATGTAATGTGTATGGTTTGTGACCATGGTTCCACTCAATATTAAACAATCAATAGATCCCCTTTATACTCACCTAATGGTCATGAACATAGTTTATACAATTTTTAATATTTATCTCTTTACCTTGTGATATGGTTGTTGGCCATATAAATAAAAATCAATAACATTAAACTCTTTAAATTTTTCCATTGCATGTAATGTGGTCTATGACTCATTTAACAAAAAAAAATATCATTAGCCCCCCCGCCTATGACCATTTTCACATAATTAAAACATACCAATTTTTTATGTTGCACTTCAATATACATTGTAAACATTAATCAATACCCTTATATTTTACACAAGGTCTATGACCTATACACAATCACAACGAACTAATAATAAATAAACATTAAAATTAGTACCTCGTCAATGGTCTATGACAACGTTCATGATGTCAAGGAGGTTCAACCTCACAATTACAACATTTACATTTATACATTTTCCAAATATCGATAACACTTGCAACCATAATGAAGTCAATACAAATCATTATCATGTAACGATATTAACCAAAAAATGGTAGTCTAACAAATCAACATGAAAAATAGTGCAATCCGAAGATGGCTATTAAAATGAAACAATCATTCAATGAAATAATTACAAACATATACATATATGCATATATATGCATCTATATACATGTATGTATATGTTTTCGCACGCACACACACAAACAATAATATAAGTATAATTATTAAAATAAGTTTTACAATTAATTTAGTCATCAATCATCAGACATAGTAACATAAAAATCCATTTAATTTTAGGGTGTGAAAATGATCAACAACGGATCAAGTGTTAACGTAGGCTTACAATTGTTTATGAATTACCTTAAATACCAAATACTTTGTTGGAACTACCATGATTATATGGGATAGGGTGGAATTATTCAAAAAACCATGGTGGTATATTCTTACCTATCACACTATGTCACAAGACCATCCAAGCTTGGTTGCATTGGCTATACAACGTGTTGCTTAGATTTACCTAGATTTATGAAGTGAAAGAAATACCTACTTTACACCATTGTCTCAAATTTGTGCATGAATGAAAAGATTATTATGGATCGAGATACTCCTATTTTCTAATGACATGTTCAAGCTAAGGCCACACTTAAGGAAATACCAAAGAAAATATTATATACTATTCCTCAACCATATGAGAAAGAAATTAAAAAATACGTATCAATTCTCCAAAGGTATGCTCACAACAACCTCTCATTTCATAGTCACATACAAATCTTACAAATGATTGTGTGTTTCAATCCAATACTAAGATAAAAGATCATATTATTTTTCTTTGAGTTACAATAGAACACCATGATAATACATATAACTATGATGATGATTCCAATTACTCACCTTTTCTAGAATCAATACAACCCATCCATCCTAATCTTACACAACAAAGATATATATTTTTGATTATATGGATTATGATGACAATTCTTTAGAATATGATTATATAATAGGTGGACTACTTAACTAGTTGCGTGCATGCACTACCAAACTTTATCTATTGATTGTATATAGTTCCATAGTATTGTACATAGATCTTGTATGTTATTTATTGTATACGATTTCGTTTATTTCTTTTCCGTACATAGTCTCCTATATTTCCTTGCATCATCTCCAATTTTTTCCCGTATTTTCATGCTTCTTCTTGTGTGTCCATCCAAAGATCAATTTATTAATATTTCAACTAAAATGTACATTCATAAGATAATTCTTCTATTTTGATATGACCAAGCCAAACCTTTTTGTATTCATTTCTTACATGGGATTTAGGGTTATCATTGCTTGCTTTTTACTATTTATTTCGCTATTTCCCTTTACCTTCTCAAAATTTTCAAGAATTGTCCATGGTTTACCTTGTACTCAAACCCTATGCTATCTCCAAGAGATGAAATCACAATTAAAAGGGCACCATGCTCTTAAGTGCACATAAATTTGATGTAAGTTGTAGAAAAGTTGGGAGTTATCCTTATACATTTTCCTTCTCTAGTATTTATCTTTTATTCTTATTCTCAACTATTCAATTTTCACTTATTGGGCTTTGTCTCCTAAATTTAATTTTCCTTCTCCAATATTTATGGAAATTTCACACACACACACACACACACACACACACACACACATCTACACCTACCTTGTGTGTGTGTGTGTGTGTGTGTGTGTGTGTGTGTGTGTGTGTGCGCGCGCGTGTGTGTGTGTGTGTGTGTGTGTGTGTGTGTGTGCGCGTGTGTGTGCGTGCGTGTGCGCGTGCGCGTGTGTGCGCGGCGTGCAGTGCGTGCGTGTGTGCGGCGTGCGCGTGTGTGCAGCGTGCGCGTGCGCGTGTGCTTGCGTGCGCGTGCGTGTGCACGCTGTGTGCATGTGCGTGTGCGTGCGCGCGCGTGTGCGCGCGTGTGCGCGCTGCGCGCGTGTGCGTGTGTGTGCGCTGCGCGTGTGCGTGTGCGTGTGTGTGTGCGTGTGTGCGTGCGTGCGTGCGTGCGTGCGCGCGTGCGTGGCGCGTGCGTGGGTGTGTGCGTGGGTGGGTGTGCGCGTGGAGTGCGTGTGTGGGTGTGCGTGTGTGTGGGTGTGCGTGTGTGTGGGTGTGCGCGTGTGGGTGTGCGCATGTGTGTGCGTGTGTGTGCGTGTGTGCGCGTGTGCGTGTGTGCGTGTGCGTGTGCGTGTGCATGTGCGTGTGCGTGTGCGCGTGTGCGTGTGTGCGTGTGTGCGTGTGCGTGTGCGTGTGCGTGTGCGTGTGCGTGTGCGTGTGCGTGTGCGTGTGCGTGTGCGTGTGCGTGTGCGTGTGCGTGTGCGTGTGTGTGTGTGTGTGTGTGTGTGTGTGTGTGTGTGTGTGTGCGTGTGTGTGTGTGTGTGTGTGTGTGTGTGTGTGTGTGTGTGTGTGAGACAAGGTACGTACTCATAACATGAAGTGAAAGAAATACCTACTTTACACCATTGTCTCAAATTTGTGCATGAATGAAAAGATTATTATGGATCGAGATACTCCTATTTTCTAATGACATGTTCAAGCTAAGGCCACACTTAAGGAAATACCAAAGAAAATATTATATACTATTCCTCAACCATATGAGAAAGAAATTAAAAAATACGTATCAATTCTCCAAAGGTATGCTCACAACAACCTCTCATTACATAGTCACATACAAATCTTACAAATGATTGTGTGTTTCAATCCAATACTAAGATAAAAGATCATATTATTTTTCTTTGAGTTACAATAGAACACCATGATAATACATATAACTATGATGATGATTCCAATTACTCACCTTTTCTAGAATCAATACAACCCATCCATCCTAATCTTACACAACAAAGATATATATTTTTGATTATATGGATTATGATGACGTGTGTGTGTGTGTGTGTGTGTGTGTGTGTGTGTGTGTGTGTGTGTGTGTGTGTGTGTGTGTGTGTGTGTGTGTGTAAGTGTGTGTTTTATTTTATAAACAAAACCAAATTTAAACTAGGGTTTGGCCTAAGAAATCATTGCTAAAGAGAAGTGATAGGTGGATGACTAGGTTGTGACCCTCGACCACCATGCTTTAAGTTTACAATAGACCAATGGGGGCGGGTTGTGTCACCCCATCCCTTATACAAGGGGCATATGCGGCACAATTTTCCCTCAAAATTTATATATATATATATATATATATATATATAGTTTGATTCATAATATTTTTTGAATAATTGTAAAAGAAACATGTACTTAATCAAATAAATAAATACTATTATTTGTAATAGAACTTGGTATAAAATTTGCAATGATAACTTGAATGAATATACACACACACACATATGTTTACACCCTAGTTTGATATTAGAATCTTATTATACAACAACTAAAAATGATGTAAGGAAAGGTATACTATTATGATCTAATTAACTTCCAACATCAATTATACACAATTAAAATAATGAAATTATAATTAAAATAATGCAATCAAAATTAAAATAATTTAAATTATTCTTAAATGATAAGTACTTGCTCATATATAAAAGAGGAGAGATAGACTTAGATGTACAAAATAATTCAGGAATGATCAAGATGTGAAGGGTAGTGAAATAAGATGATCTATTTCAGTGAACGTTATGGAGCTAGAAACCTAATTGGGGTGGGACTGTGTAACTTCGTATGATCTATACCTTATATGTATGGTCTTGGGCCCTATGACAAGTGTGGACCTGCAACTTTATGCGTACATTTCTTGTTTGGTAATGATCTTCACTATATGTCGTTCATGTTTCTACATCTTTGTGATGACTTGTAATTTTTTTCAACAAGGTAGAAACCATAAAAACATATAGAACCCTTATTTAGAGCACTACCAAAAGAAGGAGAAAGAATGTGTGTGGTGAGGATGGACTACCCTTGGCGTTCATACTCCTAACCGATGAACCAATCTAAATGTTGCATTACATGCTATCGTTGCATGATCAAACATCATGCGCAGTTCTCCTAGGTGTTTGTGCAAGTTTGAATATCTAGCCAACTCCTTAGGTTTTCCTTGTGTCTCTTAACAACAAGATATCAGTCTAATTGAATAGTATAAAATGCACCCAACATGTAATTATTGAAACCCTCGACTATGTAAACTAACTCTTTATTAATTGAAACCATTTTTTTATGCTTGGAGTGAATTTTCTCTTCTGCTAAAACATCGATATATAACATATTCATTATTGGAAATAGAAAACAATAGAATCTTTGACGTGGTTGAGTGCTTTAGACATGTAGTAAGGACTACTCTAGATGATGTGCAACTAATTTGGGCAGATTTATGAACCCTTTAAGTGATTTTGGAATTATTTTTGTAATAGTAGCTTGTAAGAGTGTCGAGTCGGTTATAAAGTGATAATGAATTACTTTTATAGCCTTTAAGTGCTTTAGGAATGTTTTTGTAATAGTAACTTGTAAGAGTGTTGAGTGAGTTATATAGTGATAGTGAATTACTTTCATAGCCTTCACTATATGTCGTTCATGTTTGCATAGCTTTGTGATGACTTGTAATTGTTTGCAATAAGATAGAAACCATAACAACCTACAGAACCCTTATTTAAAGCATTACTAAAAAAAGGAGAAAAAATGTGTGTGGTGAGGATGTACTACCCTTGGAGGTCATAATCCCAGTTGATGAACCAATCTAAATTTTGCATTACATGCTCTCATTGCATGATCAAACATCATGTAGTTCTCCTAGGTACATATGCAAGTTTGAATAGCTAGCCAACCCCTTAGGTTTTCCCTTGTGTCTCTTGAGACCAAGATAGCGTTCTAGCTTAATAGTATAAAATGTACCCAACATGTAATTCTTGAAACCCTTTGTGGATTGAAACCCTCAACTATATGACCTATCTATTTGTTGATTGAAACCCTTTTGTAATTCTTGGAGTGAATTTTATCTTGCTAAAACATGGCTCTATAACCTTTGGATGCTTGGAAATAGAGGAAAATAGACTCTTTGACATGGTTGAGTGCTTCAGACTTGTAGTAAGGACTACTCTAGATGATGTGCAACTAATTTGGGTAGATTTAGGAACCCTTTAAGTGCTTTTGGAATGATATTTGTAATAGTAGCTTGTAAGAGTGTTGAGTGAGTTATAAAGTGATAATGAATTACTTTTATATCCTTCCATAGGTGAAATATTTTAATAAGGTTGATCATAAGAATATGAAACACTAAAATAATAAATTTAACTTGAAATTAGAATTAGTGAATGTGAAATGGCAGGACCGTATAGGTCGAGATAAGATTAGACCTTACATTCGAACCCTTCTATTTGTTTTCAAACCATAAAGATGAAAAAATAAACTGAAAGTTGTGTTGTGAAGAACAAAATTTTAATTATGCTTTGATTAAATCATTTTATCAGATTTGATGACAAAGTAGAGTGTAAATATAAGTAATTTGTAGAAGAGCTAGATAGATGAGGAGATTGGATTCCGAATGTGAGATTTTGTCTTAGTAAGGGAGCATGGATAAACTTGGAATTTCATAAGAACAAGTTATCAAATTTTAGTGTTTACATTTTCCCCACCTTTAAGTGTACAATTAAAAACTACATGCTTAAAGGAAAAACATACATGAGTGTGCACACACACTTTGTCTTTTCTCAAAAGTGTTTCTTGATGTGTTGGTATTTCCATTCTCCATGATGAAACTTGTAACACGTGAGTGTATTCAATGTCTCATAAATATAGACAATTTTTATAACTTTGAACATTGCAAAAATTTCACAAATAAGGTGCAAAACATGGAAGGAATACACTTGATAATTTTGAGGAGGAGGACCTTACATTTTTTTCGTGCCTTAGAAACTTGGAATTTTCTATGGAGATGTTTAAGGATTGGGGGTAATTAGTCCCCAATGTTGTGTTATATTAGATAATAGAGGAGAGGCACCATGTTTTCCCCAATTTTTAATATTTGTAGAGTGGAAGTATTTAGACTATGAAGAACCCATGTTCTTTGAAACCTTCCTTATTTGAGAATTTGATGAGAGAGGAAGAAAGAGAATTATATGAAGCCTTTAGTTTAGTTTAAACACTTCCCATATTTGGGAATTTGGTGAGAGAAGAGGAAAGAGTAGTCTACAAAGACTTCAATTTTTCTAGGGTGTTTTCCACAAAACCTACAAATCACACCACTACAAAACAGATCAAGGCCCAATTTGTTCCAACATGAAAAATCAGGCCTTGAAAGAAATGGGAATTGCCATGACCCCCAAAGGTGCTCCTATGACTAAATTGTTCATGTTTTGAAACATAGAAGGGTAGAAGGAAGCCCATTCCCCAAAAACCTATTTTGAAACTGAATTTAAATAGTGTCATAGAAGAAATGAATTTTACATGCCCTTGATAACTTGCTATGAACAATATCATTTTTATATATAACTATGTGAAAATTATGTATATAGCTGATATAATCTATATAAATTTAAAAACCCAGAGAATATTCCCTTATCTCGGGAACCTCAACCACACCTTACTAACAATGAGGCTATGTTGCATGACCTGGTTCTTGATAGTAACAATATTAAATCCTCTTCAAATGGGTGTCGAAATTATCATGTGGTGCCTCCTCCATATTTATACAACAAAATAATGGATGTCCCCTTACCACCGTAGCCAATTATTAATTTTTTTGACACTAACATAAATCTTTGGTTTTGTTTTTGATACACTCTACATTTGTGTGTTTGTTAACCAACGTACTATTCATAGTGTTGTGATCAAAGAAGATGTTACACACAATTTATGCACTCTTAGGTTGATTTTTTTCTTGGATATAATAAAAGGAAATTAAAATTTGATGATACTACAAACTTAGGACATATTATCCTACCTCTCATGATTGTTTCCACCACTAGCACTACTCCCTTTTTGGTTTCCAATTCCATTCCTTCATGTGACATGTGCTTAGGTTTTCCTTGGCTACATTATTTCTTACGTATCCCCTCTATTTTACATCAATGTGTCAAGTTCATTCATAATCAACAAGTGGTTACCATCAAGGGTATCCCATATGAGTGATCTCTACTTCCATGACATCACCAAACTCACTGCGATCACTAATGCACATCCTCATGCATTTACGGATCACATTCCTCACTCACAAAATTATTTACATGAAACACTTATTCTATGTATAACTACCCTTAGTGTTGTAGTTCATTCTAGTGGGTCGTTATCTCTTGAAGGTCCCGATTAATGTATTAGCTCGCGTGATATTCATACATGATCAACCTATCTTACACCATTTTCTACTTCATACTTACTTTTTAGGGGTCATTTTATAATTGAATATTTTCTCACACATTCTTGTCATATTTCTATTATTATCACATGTGAATGATATACTTCTAGATATATCATTCACATGTGATTTTTTACCATGAATACGCCTACTATGGCTCCATCCCTATCATCAAGGGAAACCGATACTACAATGATATATTTTTCACCTCATAACTATGATCGGTTGAGCCATGTTGCATATCTTCCTTACAATATATTGAAATTTCCATCTATATTTGGTCCATTGACTCTTACCATTAATTTTTTCAGTTCACATGAGATTCATCTCATTGTGAAATATATGGATTAATTTTGGTTATAATTTTCTATGTTTCCCATTATTATTGTAGTTCTTCGACGTCTTTTGGATACTCTATTAAAATTTACACCTATGGTTTTCATACACCTTTCCTGGAAACACAAATATTCATTTTTTATATAATTATGCCAAATTTTTGTGACGGTTATCACCTCACCCTGTTGACCTTCTACCACACCTCTAGATTCACATACTACTTATCACGGGACATAGTCTCCTAGATATTCAACTCGATTATCTCTATGTATATTACCTCTCATGGGTTTTCCTACCCTATCTCCCCTATGATAAATAACAAAACTTCTACACATATCATACATTATCCTACTTCATCTATTTTGACACTTGTGGGGCTCATGACCCCTCCACATGCTACTTGTGATATGCCTTTTCCATGAGGCCCTTATCGATATATTTTGTGATATCCTCTTTCTTATACACAGATTTGCTTAAAACACTAAAAAAATTAAATAATCATATAATACAAAAACATTCACATATGTGCAAAAATACAAAACCAAGACATGTTCATGTTCTTGATTGGTTGACTTGTTACTTTATACATGTTGTTTTTCACGTTAGTTTGATATATAACATATCCACTCTTTACACACATGTGTTCAAGAGATATATTAAACTTGATGCATTAAACATAAAAGTTGATAAAAAATGATTAGAGTTGGCTTGGATCTTTACATTACTCTTCTATGGGCATCCCACAGTGTTATACAAGTTCTTTTGTTTCATTATATGTTACTTTACACCTTCCTAATCATGTTTGATTCTATACATAGTTCTTATTGCTATTGTGTGAACTAACACAAATAATAAATGTATCTTATGCAGTCCTAATTTATCTTTCTATATTTGTTTTAGCTATTATTAATGTCTATAATTACTTCATATGTTGTTGTCACTACTTATTTATACATATTTCTTCCTTGATTGTTTACTCTGTGATTTCAATCGATTGTCTCTTTTGATTACAATGGTATGATTGTTTTCTTTATACATTCTAAGTGTCTTTCCTATCTTGTGACACTATGTGTCCCATGTTTGTGGCTCCGTGCCTATCTTGTGTATATACCCTTGTTTTCTATGATGAGGACAAAAAACAACAACAAAAATATGTAATAGGAAAAGTAAATTCGAAACAGAACTCTCATAATTCTCCTTATTTTCCTCCTTTTGAAGTAAATTATAAGTCCTCTTATTTGAATTGAAAAGTAATTTTAATTAAACTTGAATTATAATCCAAACTTGACTAGACTTACTATTTTTAGCAATAACTATTTTTAGTAAGTTTCAAATTTTAGCTTTCTAGATCCTACAAACTTGCATACATTATCCACACACCTAAATTAATTTATTACTTGAGTTTTTTTTTTTTTTGTTTGAGGTATTTTTATTGTCATCTTGGGGCATTTTCGACCTCACATGTGGTGAGTAATCTCACTTAGGTGAGGTCATAGGTCTTTAGGAGTTATATGACATATGACATATTTTGTCATAGAATCTGTCATTGTCATATGCATCATTGACGTCATACAAGAGTTACATTCCATCTTGGGAATTGTAAATCCTTTTCTCATCATGGGGGAATGATTGTCTAGGCATGGGAGTTATACAACACTCCCATATGTACCATCTTTTTGATCTATGAGTATGAGTAGACCTATTTTTTATGCATGAATCTTGATAGTTGATTACTTAGAGCATTGTTTGATTCTCTTAAAGTGAAATGTTATTGATGTGCATGAGTTTTGGATGTTCCTCGTAATTCAATATCACATGGTATCATAGATGTGTTATTGGTAACCATTGTGTTATTAGTTTGGGAATTCTTAAAGTGTGAGTCTTTGGTTTGACCGACCAATTTTCACTAACCATCTTGACCATCTCAGAGGATTTTCATCCCAGAACTGTTGTGCCAATTCTTGTGTGATGTTAGCATTTTCTTCATGGAGTGGCACTCTCAACAAATCTTCCATATGATCTGGAGAATTGAGCAGAAAAGGTTCATTTCTGTCATTAAAAATTCCTCGACGCTTAGGATCATAGTGTTTAACACAAGCGGGACAAATTCAGGGCCTTGTATGGGAAGCGGAAATGTTGCGCTTGAGGTAAACCGCAACAATAAATATTTTTGAGAAAATAGTTCCCCCTTCCCATCTCACCCTATCACAGAACTGAACCATATCTACGTGACCCATATTGGTATCCAAAATGTTGTCATATGCCGAATTTAAAGGCGATGTTGGAACTAATCCTTGGTATGCATATTTCAGTGCCGACTTATTAGAACATTCACCCATTATGATTTTTTTATTAAAAAAATGAAAAGAAAACCAAGACACTGAGAAGGTGTCGGGTCTAAGTCTCCAGACCACCATTGTTGCAAGAATAATATTACTCTTTTTATTATTTATTTATTTATTTTAAATAAAAAGAGATTCAGTGGATTCCGAATTCAAAATGACCATACAACAATATTGAGGTGAAGCTCGAATCATCATAAAAAAACAATTCAATTTTGGATCATGTTTACACTCCTAGCGATGCATCGAATCTTCGAAGCTCCTTATTATTATTATTATTATTTTTAAAAATATTCACTGTGTGCGTGAGTATCTCCATCGACCCTCGACATGGGAAATTCGTTGTCTTCTCAACATGTGTGGCATCATGAATGTATTTTTAAAAATAATAATAAGAAATCAGCGTTGAATTTCAATCAATTGCACATGCGTGGATTCCTATTTTTATTATATTCTAATCTTATTCCTTACTTCAAAAGTATGCATGGAATTTGTCTTAAACTACTGTTTTGTTTCCCTTTGCAGGTTGTGCATGGATAAAAACAAAACTCACTCTTCCTTCCAAACCCTGCGTGGACTTTGGTATTATATTTTCTTAGAGGCATAAAACAATGCGTTGGAAATATTCATTTGTTGTTGTTCCTTTCTTGCTCAGGCGTGGAGATTGCTGCACCAAAAAAACAAAAATAATAATAATTCCTTTCCTGCTCCCACGTGAAGATCTCCAAGCTAAACTGCGTGGTGATTTGACTCATAAAAAACAAACAAAATGTCCCTTTTTGGATTGTTCTCCTTGGGTTGCGTGGGCTTTGGACTTTTTCAAATTCTTCTGAATGCATGCGTGGGATCTCCAAATTGTTCCTTCTTTCCTCCTTAGGCATTGAAAAATGGAAAACTCCTTGCTTTTATTCTTCCTGTGTTGAACAATGGAAAGCTCCTTTTTGGCAAATGCATGTGTGTGGAAACTCTTTTCTCCAATCTCAGCATGTGGACTGTTATTCTTCTTCCCTACATGGATAGTCTTCTCCCTGGGATGCGTGGACAGTCTTCTCCTTCTAGGTGGCATTGCTGCAAAACAACAAACAAAAACAAATATGCATGGGTGTGTTTATTTATTTCCTTGATTCCTTCTAACAACTGGATTTTCCTCTACTGGAATGTGGAACTCTGACAAATTGCTCACACGTGAATGCATGAAGGATGGGAACAACTACCTGGAACTCTCAAGCTTGCCTAGCTCTAGCTAATGCTTGTGCCAAGTTTCGTGTAAAAGCCGGATAGTGTCTGTAGAATAAGATTTTCCTTCTCCAGGCTCTGGATATCTACAATATCTCCTTGTTCCTCCTTCTTCCCAATCTCCTCTACTCCTAAAACCTCTTGTAACTATCTCTTCATCAATTCTGGATGATATAAGAAAAATCAAAATTGTCTACGGTAATTGGAAGCGGAAGAAAGATTGCCCCTGACACTTGCTCACGGTAGTTATGAAAATTAAAAAGAAGAATAAAAATTCTCCCAAGTTTTTCGAACAACTTCTATTCAATATTAAAATTAATATTTATTAATTAAAAACCCTAAAATTTAATAAATTTTAATTTTATTAAATAATAGGGTAAATATTAATTAAATAATTAAAATATGGTTTGTGGTGTAGCGGGAGGAGGGCTTATTCAAAAATAATGAAATTAAAAACCAGAATGACTGTGAGAGTAAGACGATTGTGATGGAGGAGGAAAATCGTGCAAGATAACACTTTTGAATTTGATTTTTTAAAATTTTCATGTTTACTATTTTTACGAAGTCAAAAATAGCTAATAATAGTTGGCTCTTATTGGGGACAAGGAATTCACGGATGCAGCAATAGACCCAGACCCAAATATTCAATGAACAAGATCCCAAAAATGATGGAGCATAAGAATGAGATGACAAAGAGAGGAAACCAAAAAATAGAGAAAACAATCAAACCAAAACCCTAAATACCTATGTACATATGGGGGACAACCTGTTTTCAACTTTGATAGTGCTTGAGATATTTCCCATTGTAGGGTAGAGGTAAATGAGTTCCATCAGGATATGCCAAGTAATAAGTGTTATCTCCATAGAAATGCCTAATTTTGAAAGGACCTAGCCACAACGAATCAAAATTCCCATGCTTTCCTTTTGGTTCACGTCTCTTGTCCTAGAGAAGAACCAAGTCATTGATTTGGAATTGCCTCTCTTTGGTTTTCTGTCAAACAACCTCTTTACCTTGGATTGATGTTCCTCGATCCTGTTTGCCACTTGACTTCTTTGTTCCTTGAGCTTGCTTAGGAACATGATCCTTTTATCTAATGCATTGGTGAAGCATTCATCATCAACTGCTTGGGCTAATTTTAATGCTGGTAACTCCAGTGTGATGGGAATTTGAGCATCGGTTCCATACAAAAGTTGAAATGGAGACATCTCGATTGCTCTTTTGGGAGTTATGTGGTCATCCCATAATGCATCATATAAATTTTTATGCCAAGTTCTTTGATTTTCTTCTACTAACTTGCGCACAATAGTAATGATGTTCTTGTTACTGGATTCTACCTGACCATTTCCCTGAGGGTAGTAATCTGATGAATGAGATAAAGATATCCCATACCCATAACAAAAACCTATCATTTCTACTAGAAGAGAAATTGGTGGCATTGTCTGTCACGATCTTTTGTGGAATTTCATAACAAATCAATATATTTTCTTTGATGAAGTCACAGATTACTGCAATAGATGTTTGTTTCACTGGTATAGCTTCTACCCACTTTGTAAAGTAGTCAGTTGCAATGAGCATGTGAGTATGACCAGAACTAGAATTAAGATTCAAAACCCCAATGAAATCTAAACCCCATTGTTTAAAGGATTCTTCAATGACAACTAGCTTCAAAGGAAAAGATGCCAATTTTGGTCTTCCAACAAATTATTGACAAGCTTCACATTTTGTCACCCATTTCTGAGCATCGGAAAACATAGTGGGCTAGTAATAATGTGCTCATAAAATTTTATGGGTTATTCTTGGGCTAAATAAATGACCTCCGTAAACATGATTATGGAAGCCTTCCAAAACCTAGGTTGTTGCTCTTTATCAACACATCTGAGGAACATGCCATCAACTCCTTTCTTGAACAAAGTGTTGTCCCAAATGATGTACCTGACAGCTCTTAATTTGATTTCTCATTTTTCCTTAGCTGTCAGATTCTCAGGACACTCACCATATGTGAGAAAGTAGGCTATATCATAATACCATTCATTTTGGTAAGCGACAAAACTACTAGTGGTAAATTTTCTTGGTGGTTCTTCTTCAGAGTCATCTCATGGTTCATTTCTCTGATGAGTTGGCAAAGTCCTCTTCCTCGAACCAACTTGGTAGGCTTGATATCCAAATCATATTCTTGGATCTTGGAGACCCAATTACCTCTTTTAGATCTTGGTTCCTATTGTGTCAGCATTGATTTAACTACGGTGTCTGGAACTAAGACTTTGGTGTGAGAATTCAACACATAGTACCTGAAGTGTTTCAGGGCTCTCACCACCACGTACACATGTCTCTCAAGAGGAGTGTAATTAAGTTCATGTTTCTTGAATCAGAACTCATGAATGCAATAGGAGATTCGATTCCCTCTTGATTGTGTTGAGTCAAAATGGCGGAGATTGTGTGCAGCGAAGCATAACAATAAATTATGAAATCCTTTTTAAAATCGGGACACACCAATGTAGGAGATTTTGCAATAGCACCCTTGATTTTCTCAAATGCCTCTCTACCTTCCTTTGACCATTTGAAGCATTATTTTTCTTTCATCATATCGGTGATTTCTTTAGTCAACTCGGCAAAATATGGCACAAATCTTCTAGAAAATTTCACCTCCCTAAAGGAGTGGACTCTGGATTACTTGTAAGCAAGGAAATATTATTGATAGCTTGAACACGCTCATGATCAATCTTATTTCCTTCCTTAGAAACAATATGACCTAGGAGTTTCCCTTCCATAACTCCGAACACAGACTTTTTAGATTTAGAGAAATATTATGAAGTCTTCATCTTTGCAATATTTTCTCTAAATCTCTTAGGTGATCTTCTCGCTTATTTAAGAACACTGTCAAGTCATCTAGGTATATCAAAATGATCTTGTCTTTCTAATATGCGAATGCCATATCCATATCCCTTTGAAAACTAGCATCGGCATTGATCAAACCAAAAGGCATTCTTCTATATGTGAACGTACCCCAGGGGGTGGTGAACGCGGTTTTATGTTGATCTTCTCTAGCCACTTTAATATGATTATAACCAAAGAAACCATCTAGCATAGATAGCATTTCCGATCCATTTATTGCCTACAAAATATGATCCATGACTGGAATTGGGTAGTTATCCTTTAAGGAAGCTTGATTAAGATTTTGGAAATCAACGCAAATCCTAATTTCTCCATTTTCTTGTGAACCGACACAATATTAGCTATCCAGGTTGAATGTCGAATAGGAAAAACTATCCATGCATCTAACATCTTTTTAACTTCATGAAATATTGTCCCTGCAATCTTGGGATTATATTTTCTTTTCTTTTTCCTGAATGGAACTACACTAGGCTTCAAGGGTATGGCATGCTCCATGTCCCTGGGTTGGAAAGACTTCAAGTATTCATATGAGTAAGCCAAAACATCAGAATATTTGGTAAGGAGGCTTACAAATTTCCTAGACTCCTCAGGTGAGAAACACTTACTGATATTGACTAGGTGAGATTTATCCTTGGTACCGATGTTAAATTTCTCATAGTCAATGAATTCGTAGATCCTACCCGATATTTCTCTTTAATAAACCTGTCATGTTTGTTGAAATTTTCTTCAAGTGAAACCAAATCTTTGGGAATTTTATTTCCTTTGAGTTGGATGATGCCATCACTAGGATCTTCGTTCTCAAATCCTTCCTGAATGGATGAGGTAGTTGATTCGTGAAATGCAAAATCACTTCCTTCAAAGTATAATTGTTCAAAATTATCTCTCTATTCCAAGAAAGAAAGAATTTGTTGATCATCATTGAATACTTGCCAATTTTCTGCATTGTCTGGAACACTTGGCCTAAAAACCATTTCAATGGTGTATTTGACTTGATCAAATTCTGAATGAGGAATCATTAATGAAGTTGAGACTGATAGAGAATCTGCTTTGTCATTCTTTTGACGAGGAACATATTTTATGGAAAAAGTGTCAAAGACATCTATCATGTCCCACACGTTATTTCTGCAGTGTCTCAAACGATCATTATTTACTTGGAACTGATTTCTTACTTGTTTCACGATCAATTCTACATCTCCAAAGACTTTCAAATTTTTTATCCCTTTCTCTTCTGCAACTTGGAGGCCAAGGATTAATGCCTCGTATTCTGCAGTGTTATTAGTATTTGAAAATTCAAGTTTGTAAGAAAAAGGAAATATTTTACCATTTGGAGATATGAGCACCACTCTTGCACCAGAACCCATCGAGCAATAACTTCCATCAAACTCAAGATTCTAGATCTCATTGGAGTCTTGGTAAGTGATCTCAGGGGTATGAATTTCTGCAGTCATCATATAATTACCCATACTTGAGCCTTGGAAAAGGATCTATGCGCAAAGATCTTTGGTTTTAGTTACCGTGAACTTTACCCGAGCTTTCGGCATTAGCTTTTTCATTTCTCCTTTGATAGGGATCATGGTGTGAGACCAATCCATTTGAATCTCTCCACCTATATCTCTAAAAATTTCTGCTCAACAACATTCCATACAAGGTGGGAATGTCAAGCAACTAAAATAGTTACCTTAACTCGCTTTTGAGGAATTGGGATAAAACCATTTGGGTGTCTTTAATCTACCGATCGATCAAAGGAACTTACTTGGTTTCCATGGAGTAACACGATCCGAATGTTCTTGTACAAGTCAAACCAAGAGCATGTGTTGCTTTTACCAAAGCATCACATTATCCGAGGCTCTAGAGTCTATAATGCAATTAATTAATTTTCATCCGTTGATTAGAAAGGAGACAAAGAAAGGTTCAATCTTTTCATTTGAAGTTGTAGTGGCCACCACAATATTTTGAGTTTTCCCGTCTTTGGGAGTTTTCAAAATTCCTTTGGAGGAATGAACAGTAGAGTCACCTTTGATCAACTGGACCAATTTCTCGAGTTGATCCTTATTGGACTTTAAGTACTCTTCCTGTGACATGGAATTTTTTTGTTTATTCATATGATCAATGATATCAAATTTGGGCAAAGTAATCGTACTTGATGTCTCAGATACTAGTTCTTTCAAACTTGATGATGGCACACTTTTGACCTTTGCTTTGGGCTTGGTTGATATTGATGTAGAAGAATAAAATTTCTTTGTAGCTGATTTATCTATGGATTGACTCGACAAAGGTTATCCTTTCTTTAATATAGTTTTAACCTTAAGAGTCTTAGCTATCTTTGATTCTTTGGAAGCTTCTTTAATTTTGGATTATGTGGAAAATTCCTTGGAAACCTCTTTATCTTTCACCTTAGTGGTATTTTTCTCCTTTTTTGAGAGCGTGTAAAGACAATGAAAGATCAAGTTATTCATATCTTCTATAATTTCTTCGTATTCATCTTCTTCTTCTAAACGGTACTCGAAGAAATGATTATTACTTTCTCCCTTAGGATCTTCAACTTCAGGTTTAGATGTTCCAGAATCTGGCTCTTCCTCATCAACCTCGATGACTTCAACTTCATCATCGCTTTCTTCAATGACATCACATTTTGAGTTAGTTCGGGAGATGCCTTAATAGAAAGCCTTTTCGAAGGACCCACAATCCTAGATTTTTGGGAATGTATCCTTTTCTTGGGATATCTTTGTAAGGAGTAGGTTACTACTACTCGAGCAAATTTCTTTTTCAAAGCCAAAGCACATCATTAGCCAACTTAGTAAGTATAGCTTCTGAAGCATTGGGAGTTTCTTGAGCCTTTCCCTTGAGGGAAGTTTTCTTGAATTTTCCTACCATGATTAAATCATCCTCAATTTCTATGGCCAAGGATTGAACAAGTTCCAAAGTATCCACTCTAGCCCTTCTCAGGTGATAGCAAAATTCTGGTTGTTGTGTGTTAATAAAGAGACATTTTTGTCCATTAAGGTTTAGACGAATCTCAACAGGAACTTTATTCACCATTTTGTTGAATTTAGCCATGAAGTTCCTCATGGGTTCTGTTGGCTCTTTCTTCACCTAAGATAGTTGGGAAAGAAGGGCATGCTCATCTTCTACCATTTTGAATCAATCTTCAAACTTAGTTTTCATATCATTCTAATTTGTAATGCATCCATTGGGTAGATGATGAAACCAATCAAAACAACATCATGCAATGTTTTTGTGAGCAGGTGAATAATAACATCTTCATATTATACCGACAAAACAACACATGCAACGAAAAAGGTAGAAATATGGTCATCTAGTGATTTCTTCCCATCTCCATCGAACTTGGGAAGAATATTTCTTGATCCTTATGGGAGTTCATGTCGATATGGTAAGGCCAATGGGCCTATGGAATTTCCCCATGGTATGTTGACTACCATTTGGGGAGAGGTGGTATGCGAAGGTAAAACAACATGAACAAGGACAAGTGCTTGACTGGTAGTGATTCCTTCCTTGCTTGCTCTTTCAGGACTTGATACAAGGCTTGCAGATCTATGAGGCATGTTATTCTTTAGAGGAGATAACTTGAAATCAAACTTTCCTTGAAATTCAAAAATGGGATTAGATCGACCTTTAGATTTTTCTCCTCGCATAAACCTCTTTCCTTCCAGTTTGAAATATTTATTATGAAGGGTCTTTGGCATGTTCTGATCAGCTCTAGCCTTTTCTCTTTTCTCTCTTTCTTGAGCTATTTGGGCCTAAATATCTCTAGAAAATCTAGCGGCTTTCTCTTCTTCGTTATCTAGTACTGATGCGATGAGATGAAAATGATAGTTGTTTGTGCGCTTTTTTTGAAATAGCTTACCTCAAATCTGATGATATGTCTTCTTGAGTATCTGCAAAAACAAGATTTGGTTGCAAGATAGGTGGGTTACCTATAATAGTCATACAAATTATTACCTTGGTGGAAGAGGACTATGTCGGTGAATAATGATCAACACGTGTCCAGGAGGTCTTCTAGCCACAAGTGTGGGTGCTCTTCTTCTAAGGTTTTCTTTGTTAATGGCTCTATCAATAGCCAAAAATTCCTGAAAACTTTCATGGTTTTCCTAAGCTACTGTTCGAAGGTTGGCAGTAATTTCTCCTTGAAAATCTTCTTCGGGCACAAGGTTTGATTGAATAAATGGAGCTTGTGCAGAGGGGATAGTCATAAATATTTAACCAAGCACTAGTTAATGATTTATGATTCCCCAAAGAGAGTCGCCAAAAACTGTTAGCATATGGATTTTCACGCATGCAAATGACATGCAACAGTGTGGGAACGAAGTCCCTCCTCAATGAAGGTGAGGCTTCCTTTATTGAAAACCAAAATTGTATTTACATCTGTACATTCAAAATTGTATGTGGGGGTGTTTTGGAACATCAATGGAAAGAAAATTGAATGAGGGAGATGGAATGGAATGAATTGAAAGAACATGCAAGAGTTAGGTAAAAACAGAGCCTAATATTGCACAAAGAGGAAATATGAATAACTAACACAAATAAAATGGAGTTTGAGTTAGTTAAACAAGAATATGTAAAAGGGAACACACATGAGCAAGTAAATAACAGAGCTTGATCACTGTGAACAAGAACAACTTAATAACATTGACAATAAGATCAAAGACAATATTTGCATGCAAGATTCAAACATCTAACATCTAATGAACATAAGAACATCAAATGTTACAAGAGACAATGAATGAGACACAAAGTTCGTATTTCATTAACTCCAAAATGTTTTCACAAAAGAACACAAAGTTTCTTCTTGAAACAAAGCTTGCACACAAAAGTATTTTCTTCTCCTCTCTCAAAGTCCCCTTTACAAATGAGCCCCTGACTTCCTTTTATAACCCAAAAGTTGGTTACAAAGTAGTTAGGGTTTTAAATGCACATTAAATAGGGCACTTAAGTGACTTTGAATTTTTCAACCAACTTTATTAAAAGAAACTAAAAATAGAAACCACTTAAGTTTCTTCAAACGTGAATTCAACAATAACATTATTTAAAATACCACTTTCAAAACATTCACCAAAAACCAGTGCCTTATCCATTGGGTGTGGGGTCCGCCTATCTCAATTGTATGAGAAATGGACTCTCCCACCCTTGAGGAAATATAAAAAATCATCCTACCATGTTGTTGGCAAAACAAGGATCCTGATTCTTTGCCATTTCATAAGACTTGAGCTTTTGCAGTGTCTGATGCATCTTCTCTTCTTCTGGAAAACAACTCGGGAGAAGACCAGCCTCATAGAGTACCTACATTTCAAGAATCTTACCTGGTATGGTATGCAGGTCTGCAACTTTAGATTGGATTTCTTCACAAAGATGTTTAATTCTGAAACATTGATCCATAGAAGAAGTGGAAAAAACATCAACAGGAGTATACATTTCATGTATCAATTTTGTAAACTGCTCCACCAGGTGTTGTACTAAATTCCTTTGGTTGTGTTCGTTGATGAAGGTGCATGGAATCTCTTTGATGAAGACCTGAATGGAAGAGAGCGCAGTATAGGCTTCGTTGTACAAACCATCAAACTGAATTACCAAATCTTCCAGGATCATTTTCCTGGACTTAGCATGATTTAACCATAAAATCTATGTCATGCGATGATCGAACTCAAGTATTCCCTCCGAAGCCAAGAAAGTAGATTCCATGTGGGCGAGATCCTGAAGAGTTGGAAAAATATGATCCAGTGTGATTAATTCTGTAATGAGGCACTCCTTGAATGGGAACACTAGATCGAGGTAAGCATAAATATTCTCAGATATTTTTATCACTTCAGAAATTGTTTTCAAACCACCACTTTCTATCTCAGAAACCCATGACCTTAGAGTGTGTCCTAGAGTGATCACATATTTTGATTGATTGAGAATTTCTTGATCCGGGATAGCCATCATTTCTGGAACAGGAAAAGAAGACTCAATTGGGTTGATCAAATGTTGAACATATGAAATCAACTGATTCTTTTCTTCCTTGAGTTGGGAAATTTGAGATTTGTATCTCTCCAACCTTTTAAGCACACTATTCATTGAATCTTTTTCCATAGCAACATCACTTTCAAAAGTGGTCTTACCAAGGGCTATCTTGGATACTTCATAATCGGTGATTTTCATGTCTCCACGATCCTTCTCAGTAGTAGGAACTGCAATTTTTGCAAACTTATCTCCACTATCATCAATCACTACTCTGGAGAAAACCTTAGGATTTTTGGGAACCACTTTATTGGAGAGGGAAGAAAGTGATTCCAAATCAATGTTGGCCACTTTGACCAATCTCTTTCTCTTTTTATTTTAGATTCAACCCAGGTCGGTGTTTCATTCATTAATTTGACACAAAAATGTCGAGAACTAGAAGAAAAATCCTCTTTGCCTTTTTCATGACTAAAACCAGTAGGCAGTGGTTCTGTGGTCTCAATCCTTGGTGAAGTAGCATCTACAACACATTCTTGATTATCCTCATGTTCTTGTGTAATATCCTTAACACCTGGATGTTCAAAAGAATTAGATATTTGTACTACTGGGATTTTCTTGGATTTTGGTGTATGACATTGATGATTTGGATCTTTGGTAGGTCTATTGGAACTCTCAGTGATGTGAATAGATGAGTTTGGGGTAGAAATACCAAAAACACGTTCTTTTCCTTCCCAAAGATGCACACTCTTTACCGATCCTTGAGACATTGCTTCTTTATTAGGGATAGATTTGGGTAACCACCGGATTTGCCTCTGAGATGCATGTGATGATGTTGGTGGTGACTGGTGTGAAGAAGTTTGCACCCCCTTTTTCTATGTCACTCCTCCTTTGCTGGAAATCTCTGTATTTTTGACATATGTTCCTGAAATCTGATTCTCATACCACTTCATAGTCCTTTTTAACACAGGTTGATTTATAACATCTAGAGAAGTTTCATCTCCTCTACTCCAATCAATACTAGGGAGCAGAGTGAAAACTATCTGATCATAGGTAGGATCCATAAGATCAATTCCACTATCGACAAGGGTTAAGGGAGGATCCCTCAATCCATAATTCTCTATTTGAGCCAATGTGAGATGAGAAAATTGTCGTCATCTTACCTCCCTATCATCCGCACATTCCACCCAATAGTCTTCTATGTTTGCCTTGTGCTTATATCTTGCCCCTAGAGCTTTTTCCATAGATCCTTTAATATTGAATTGAGCCCTGCTTGTGAAAGGATGTATAGTTATGCGAGAAAATTCTTTTTCCATAAGTTTTGCACTATGAGAATTTGGACATTTGTATTCCCCAATCTGAATTGGGAAATGAATGCCTTCTTTGCGTTTGTCCACCAATAGGCAATGGATTTTGAAAAGCTAACGTGAGAGTTCCATCAATGTTATTTTGTCACTGACATATTTAGGAAGCCTGTAAGGAGCTCCCACAAATCCATCAACTCGTATATAGGAGTAAGAGGGAAACTGGATAAACCAAGTTCCCCATTGTTTTATCACCGCCTTGGCATCTTCTAAAAATCTTTCCTCCAGGTTTCTTCTTAATGACTGGATTATATAGAACAAGAAAGCATCGTTTACCCTCTGGAAATGATGAGAACCATTCTTGAACTCTAGCTGTGGGTAAAAATGAAACACACTATTCTTGTCAGGACCCATTGCACCTCTAGTTGTTAGCCCTGAAAATATCCTCCTTCTTGCTACAACATAAATCAAATATGAAGTCATGTAAAAATGACATGTCATCCTTACCTCAATCAATTTCTTATGTAGAGTATTGCTAATGATACTTTTCCCAATCAGTGAACATCTTTGCATCAAGGATGATACAAATGAACTTATACATCCAAGGGTGAAAATTTTTGGCAGAAGGAAGACCAAAAACCCTGTTGAGGAGAGTAATCATATCTCCTATTTCTTCATGAAATTCTACCCGAAACAACTCTTTGGTAATTCTTGAAGTGTGAGTCTTTGGTTTTACCAACCAATTTTTACCATCCATCTTTGACCATATCAGAGGATTTTCATCCCAGAACTGTTGTGTTGATTCTTGTGTGATGTCAGCATTTTCTTCATGGAGTGGCACTCTCAAAAAAATCTTCCATATGATCTGAATAATTGAGTAGAAAAGGTTCATTTCTGTCATTAAAAATTCCCGACACTCAGGATCATAGTGTTCAGCACAAGCCAGGACAAATTCAAGGCATTGTATGGAAACGGGAAATGTTGCCGCTTGAGGTAAACCACAACGATAAAGCCTTTTTGAGAAAATATTTCCCCCTTCCCATCTCACCCCTCACCTATCACAGAACTGAACCATATCTATGTGACCCATATCGGTATCCAAAATGTTGTCATATGCCGAATTTAAAGGCGATGCTAGAACTAATCCTTGGTATGCATATTTCAGTGCCGAATTATTAGAACGTTCACCCATTATGAATTTTTTTATTAAAATAACACAGAGAACGAAAAGAAAACCAAGACACTGAGAAGGTGTCGGGTCTAAGTCTCAGACCACCATTGTTGCAAGAATAATATGACTCTTTCTATTATTTATTTTTTTAATTTTTAAATAAAAAGAGATTTAGCGGATGCCGAATTCAAAATGACCATACAACAATATTGAGGCGAAGCTTGAATCATCATCAAAAAACAATACAATTTTGGATCATTTTTACACTCCTAGCGATGTGTCGAATCTTCAAAGCTCCTTATTATTATTTTTATTTTATTTTAAAATATTCACTGTGTGCATGAGTATCTCCATCGACCCTCGACATGGGAAAGCCGTTGTCTTCTCGTAATGAGTGGCATCATGAATGTCTTTTTTAAAAAAAAATAATAATAAATAATAATAAGAAATCAGCATTGAATTTCAATCAATTGCACATGCGTGGATTCCTATTTTTGATTATATTCTAATCTTATTCCTTACTTCAAAAGTATGCGTGGAATTTGGCTTAAACTATTGTTTTGTTTCCCTTTGCAGGTTGTGCATGGATAAAGACAAAACTCACTCTTCCTTCCAAACCTGCGTGGACTTTGGTATTAGATTTTTGCATTGGCATAAAACAATGTGTTGGAAATCTTCATTTGTTGTTGTTCCTTTCCCAGTCAAAGCGTGGAGATTTCGCACCAAAACAAAACAAAACAAAAAAAAAAAAACAATTCCTTTCCTGCTCCCACGTGAAGATCTCCAAGCTTCTCCTGCATGGTGATTTGACTTATCAAAGAAAAAAAAAATGTCCCTTTTTTGGACTATTCTCCTTGGTCCTGTTTGGGCTTTGAACTTTTTTTCGCTTTTGCTGAATGTATGTGTGGGATCTCCTAATTGTTCCTTCTTTCCTCCTTAGGTGTTGAAAAATGGAAAACTCCTTGCTTAAACAATGGAAAGCTCCTTTTTGGCAAATGCATGTGTGTGGAAACTATTTCTCCAATCTCAGCACGTGGACTATTATTCTTCTTCCCTGGGATGCGTGGACATTCTTCTCCTTTGGGTGGCACTGCTACAAAACAACAAACAAAAACAAATATGCATGGACTGTGTTTATTTATTTCCTTGATTCCTTCTAACAGTTGGATTTTCCTCTGCTGGAATGTGGAACTCTGACAAACTGTTGACACGTGAATGCATGAAGGATGGAAACAACTACCTGGAACTCTCAAGGTTTCTTGGCTCTAGCTAATGCCCGTGTCAAGTTTCCGTGTGAAAGTTGGATAGTGTCTGTAGAATAAGCTTTTCCTTCTCCAAGCTCTGGATATCTGCAATATCTCCTTGTTCCTCCTTCTTCCCAATCTCCTCTGCTCCTGCAACCTCTTGTAACTATCTCTTCATCAATTCCCGAATGATAGAAGCAAAATCAAAATTGTCTACGGCAATTGGAAGCGGAAGAAAGATTGCTCACGCTCAGCGATTACGACAATTAATAAAAAGAAGAAAAATTCTCCCAAGTTTGTTGAACAACTTCTATTCAATATTAAAATTAATATTTATTAATTAAAAACCCTAAAATTTAATAAATATTAATTTTATTAAATAACAGGTAAATATTAATTAAATAATTAAAATATGGTTTGTGGTGTAGCGGGAGGAGGGCTTATTCAAAAAGAATGAAACGAAAACCAGAATGACCATGAGAATAAGATGATTGCGGTGGAGGAGAAAAATCTTGCAAGATAACACTTTTTTTTTTTCCAAAAAAATCACGTTTACTATTTTTGTGAAGTCATAAATAACTCGATAACATGCTCAAACTCGAGTTGTCGTGTGAAAGTGGTCGACCCTATATTCGGTCATTGGTTTCTGTGACCACGTACCATCTCATCTACGCTTCCAAAAAAATTTCTCCTATGTCCCTACTTTTTGTGTCGCTCGAAGAATAACCATTTTACCTTGCCTTGTGTGTAGTTAAATCCTAAAACCTCTTTCTTGTAACACTACACTTCCTCGGCTCCTCCTTAGTCCACATGATATATACACATAGATTTTGACCTATTTAACTTTGTCTTAAATATTTTCAACCTCTTAAAATTTAGAGCCCACTTTGTTTAAATTGGGTGTGTATTAAAAGAAAAATTAGGTTTATTTTATAGCATATCTCTTTATTAAAAAGTTAGGGTTTTATTTTTTTAAAGGAAAGAAATGTTAAAGTAGGTCATTTTAAAATTCAATTAGAGGTATCTTTTTTTCAAATCAAAACCCCGTTTTTTTTTTTTTTTTTTATATTTTTCAATCATTAAAAAAATTAGGTAAAGTATTTACAAAACCATTATTATACATAATTTGTAACCATGTGATTTGTGAAGGGGTGTGTTTTGTCTTTTCGAGGCTTTTTTGTGTTTCGGGAGGTTTTGGTTTGTTTTGAGTTTTTTTCACTTGTAATCGAACTGTTTGTTATTACTTGCGGGCTTTTGATCGTGCCCACCACAACCTTACGACAAGGTAGTTCCTCATGACGTGAGACATTATTTCTCACACAACAATTTTTTTTTCTCCATTCTTCTTGTTTTCACCTTGTTTCATGCTTGTTACAGTGTTGAATTGTTGTAATCACTCAAAACTTATTGTTGTCTCCACATTTGCACATTTTACGCCAATTGGAAGGTGAGTGGCCAATTTTTTCACGACACACAACTGCATATGATTTTAATCAATGCACTAAACTATAAAGCACCGCAAACAGGGGGTGAAAATATTATTCCGTGTGTGTGTCTTTCCTTTCTCGTATGCATTATTTCTTTCTATATCCTTATGGTGGATGACCTTTCTATTCCTTTTCTCACACCATTTAACTTCTTTGAGCGAAGATCAAAGATGATTATTAAACTAAGGGGTAAAGGGTTATTCCTCATCGCTATGGGAGTAGAGAGTGAACTCGATGATGAACCAAAGAATTATAGGTGGTTTAACTAATGTGATAAAGCCTTAGGTATTATATATATCTCCATTTCTCCCGAATTTTTCTTCCACATCAAGTCTTCCACAACACTCAATGGATCCTAGAAAAATCTTGACGATATGTTTGGAAAAAAAGATGACATGAGCACATGAGTTGGAGAACGAACTGCTAGGATTAACTCCTAGTAAATTTGATAACCTACATGTATTCTCAAAAAAATTCCACACTAGATTATTGTTGAAATAATGTGGAGCTAAGAAAAATGATGCCCAGTTGATCTTGCCGATTATTTCTAAGCTTGGCCCTAAATACTTTATCTTTGTTTCTACCTTCCACACCATGAAAGAAGCTCTAGGGATTGCTTGGAAGATGCCCTCATTTGACAACTTTTTATCCAAACTCATTCAAGAACAAGATAAATTAATTCAAACGGAGCACTCAAATCCAATTCACATGCCCTTGTAGCAAGTATTGGTAAGAGAAAGGATAGTAAAAAGAAAAGAAGAGAGAGAAAAAGGACCAACCTAAGAAGGAAACCAATACCAACCAAACCCAACACAAACACTTCTACTTTTGAGCTTAAAGCGAAGAAGGAAAAGTGTAAGTGTTCTTATTACAAGAAGACTAGACATGAAGAGAATCAGTGCATGATAAAACAAATAGAACACATAACTCATTTACTTGAGAATAATAATATAGGTGTTCTTGAGTATATCAAACAAAATGCTTTGAAGTCCGAGTCTTCCAAAACAAAGGAATCCAAATCTGAGAAGAAGAAAGGAAAGACCCTTGTAGCTAGAGTTTTTCCTTCATCAACGTGGATAATTGATTTTGGTGCCTCTCACCACACGTGTTCTTCTTATGTTGAGTTTGCTAACATTGAACCATGTGGCATGTCCCAAATCTCTTTGGGTGATGATACCTTGGTGTCGTTTTTGGTAGTGGATTGGTAGAAGTAGATGGTGGAACATTTAACAATTTTTTGAGTGTTCTTGATCTCTCTACAAATCTCCTAATGGTTTACCAAATCAATCATATTGGTAGGGGAATGACAGAGGAATTAAATCCTAACTCGGTGACATAATGAGTCTATGGTAGTTGAGGGAAAGGTGGAGCATCGATCATGATTGTACACCTTCTCTCACTTCACTTTTGATTCTTCACACACTTCCTTTCTCACTCATGCAAATGAGGTTAGTAAGCTATGAAATGGGAATTTTGGCCATCTAAACTATTTTTACTTTGAATAGTTGAGCCAAAATAACGTAGGCAATGGTTTACCCCACACTAAATTTTCTAAGGTTCTTTGTGAGGCATATGCCCTTGGAAAGCACCTTGAAAAAATATTCAGAAAAGGAAATTCCTAGAGAGATTCTCTTCTAGTTCAGTTTTCTTTCAGTGGGTGGCCTAGGAAGTCTATTATCTTCCTCGTGATCGAGGTGGTATGGGAATTATTGATGTGTAAAGGAAAATCGTGGCTTTCTATTTTAAATGGGTCATGAGATATCTTTCAGAAATTAATCTAGGAAAATCCCGCTTCGATATTGTATTACTTCTACGCCCACTATGGAAATTTTTTTGGGAACAATATTAGGCTACACAACTTGATTATCACTAGGGTCCCAGTCAATATTTTGGCATATTTGTTGTCAAAATCATTTGGAAAGCATTTGAATCGGTGAAACCCCTGGTGCATTGGATTGGCTATGGATTTTACACCAGTCTCTCTTTTAATTATCTCGAATATCTAGTGGTCTCCCATCATCACTGATGATAGTCTTCCACTTGTGGAAACTTTGGGAATCAAATCTCTCTGGCTCTCTTGCAAAGGAATTCACACCATTATGGATTTGGTCTCCTATAGAGACTGGGTGCCATTGCCCAATCTCAAAATTAAATTTAATCTTTCTAATTCAAACCTCTTATTTATCGAAGAATTCAAGAGTTGATGTTAGGCATCATGCTCCACAAACTTGGGCTTAAACCCTTGGATGCGTGGTGGTGAGACTAGAAATGGAATCATGAAATATCCTTCCTCCACTATAATGTCAGCACCATTTACCAGCTTTTAAGCCCCATATTTCCTATCATTTTCAAATGTAATGCCCTATAGGGCTTGCATTATGCACATTCCACTTGGCTTTGCAGGCTCTCATGTGGTTGGAATTCTCTTATTGAGTCCAAATTTAACCATTTTTTATGGTGCCTTATTTATCAAGACCTTCCTTTCGATGAAAGATTAAGTCACTTTGGCATACCTAATCCCAAATTCCAAACCTAATATTTTAAGCATTTGTTTTGGTCTTTCCCCGTGCCCATGCCATTTGGTCTTGATCCATTTGTTCTTTCAACCCTTCCATCCTATTGGTGAGGAAATTTGTTGAGTGGACAAACTTGTGGATTCCTTACTAATGCTCTAGGAATCTAAGTCCCTCTACTTAACCGGTGCGGTACATTGCCGATATGCATGCATGTGAAAAGGTGGATTTCTATGGTGGCCTTTCGGTAGGGGATCCAAGGGGGAAATTTTCTATGAAGGTGGGAAAGGGGAGTGAGAAAAGAGGTAGGAGAACTAATGTTGTAGGTAGAAAATCATATTCCTGCACACATTAGTTAGAAACTTTAACACATGCATTTATGAGAAGAAACAACCCTGCAAATGGCAACAAGACGAGATAAGATTGCGAACTCAAAGTTTCTAAAATCTCCTCATCAAAGAAAGCAAGAAACTCCTTCTTGTATTGATGCTTAAACAAAAATTGTACATAGTGGAGAAATGGAGGAAATTGAGAAGGGGGAATGGAAGAAAATGGCTATCTCCTTTGTTCTCTCAAAAGTACAATGCACTCTCCACTTTACAAGATCATCACCAACCCTATACAATGGCGTGAAGAAGTCATTAAATATCTTGCAAAAATGGTTACAACTTCTTCTTTTTAGCAAGAAAAGTTTTGCAATATTTTAGGTCATTCGCATCCATTGATTCTTGATTCGCAAAGAAACGCCAATGGTGGAAAAACAAACTTTTCATAACGCAACCGTTACACTTGTTTTGTAACTTTGAATTTGAATGGTTCATCTTGCCTTTGAAACTTTAAAAAAAATTCATCCACGTGGGAGAAATTTACTGGAGTAGGCATGGAGGATGCCTTTTGCATTTTGTGACTTTATAGAGATTTGGTATTTTTTACATTTTTGGCCCGCCTCCCCACTTTTGATATAATCTTGAAACGTGGCTTCACTTGAGTGGAGATAGAGTCGCGGGTCACTTTTATAATTTTACCTTTTTCAATGTGGGCTCAAAAACACAAATTACTCGTCGGCCCGCCTCCCCACTTTGACCTTTGATGCGGGCTTAATATTTGAATTTTTCCATAGCATGATCGGGTGCATGGGTCACTTTATGACTTTTATCCCTTTTTACAAAAAGGCTCAAAACCTCAAAGTTCTCCACTGACCCACTTCCCGCTTTGACTTTCCAACAATGGGCTCAAGATTTGACTTTTTCCTTTGTGTTTGGTGGGGTTGCGGGTCACTTTTTAACTTTAAGCCCCTTTAATGAAAAAGGCTCAAATTCTCAAATCTCCCGACAATCCACCTCCCTACTTTGACTCTTTTGATGCGGGCTCAACATTTGAATTTTTCCCTCATAGCATGATCGGGGCTACGGGTCACTTTATGACTTTTAGCCCTTTTTACATAAAGGCTCAAAAACACAAATTTCTTTGTCGGCCTACCTCCAATTAGATATGTCCACGTACCCATGGATAATGGGGCCAAAATTTGATGGGGAAGAAAACACCCATCATTCACGACTGTGGAAAAATGCAGAGAAGAAGAAAACTCCACCATTTCGCGCCTGATTTTCAAATTTCTTTCGCGAACCAAGGGATTGAAAACAATACAAGGTTCGACGATCCATGGCCATAGAAAGATTGAAAATTTCATTTAAATGAGGACAACAATATAATTTTCACATGTCAGACGGGGAAACAAAAATTTATCAAACCACACATTGGAGAGTTTATACAACTTCAAAGCATGAATTTCTCTATCTTTTCAGGACTTTCAACTTTACTTGAACATACGGAGGCGTGAGCTCAAAATTTTTGAGTTTGAATTTAAAAATAAGGGGGATTTTGAGGGCGATAACACACCCAAAATCCTTTCATTTGCTTCTGGCTTTGTTAGGATATTTAAGCCCGTGACATCATTAAACTGATACTTTATGACAATTGTTTAGAGCTTGCATTCTATTTTATATTTGAAAAGCTTGAAATTCTATGTTATTCGGAATGATCAATCTGTTTATTTTTTTCCACTAATGACAAAGTGGTTATATTGTCTACTATGCACATATAGATTCAAGCTTGAGTAGAGAAATTTTCCCTAGAGTTTTTCATTTACAAGAGTTGCTTGCACAATGGGGGAGTGTTCCATGTATGATGACTCGACTCCCTCTAAACACTTTTCCACCACTACCTCGACCATCTCCGCCTCGACAACCACCTCCACCAGCACCACATTGTAGAAGCCGCTCTTGCAGCCATCGCTCTACCTCTCCTTGAGGTCACCCTTCAACTTCATCTTCTTCTGGTCTAGGTTGGAGCCCTATGTTGAGGGGGAAGGGTGTGGTTAGTTATCCAAGGTGGGGCTCTCCTCTGCATGGCATTCAAACTCTTGTTGGATCTCTGCCCTTTGGTTGGGGATTTTTACAGATGCGAGATGCCCAACCATGATGGTTAGTAGGTGTACCCTCCTTCATCTCGAGCCATCTATTGGAGTGTACATCCCTCCCTAGGATGATCCTCCTTCTCCTCTTGGAGCAGATATGTGCATAATACTTTTATTGTAACTCTTGTGCTTTTTGTTTTCCATTTGGGTGTGTTATTTGGCCTACGTGTCATTTTTGTGGGACCGTGAGTTCTTCTATCGCCCCTGCTAATGTAACTCTCTTATAATTATATTAATATAATGGGAAGTTCCAATAGATAAATTTTAAGTACTTTTAACTTAATTCATGTTTAATATATTTTATTATTTTAAGTCTATTAGTGGAGCTCTTAGTATTATCTATGTGTGGTTCAAAGTCTTGTTATTAAAAATGACAAAAAAATGTCCTTATGTGTCTCAATTTGAATCTAAGTGTAAACATTTTGGATGTTGTGTTGTTGTTGCCAAAATAAATATGTGTCATGTTTAGTGAAAATTTGTTTATATTGTCAAAGTTGTTTATTAATGTTGTCTATGTCAAGTCTCAAAATTTTATTTTAGGTTTATAATTGACATTTTTATTATCTATTTTGACTATAGTTTAATTATTTAAGTGTCGTGTCAAAAAAAACAATTACCTTACAAATGCATTTTTGGTGTTACCCAACACCTTGAAAATAAATGATTTCACATTGTGGGGAGGAATTGTAAACAATGTGGAAATCATTGATCATCATGACCACATTCCGTTGAGTTAAGCACCACGTACACTAGAGGATGGAGATAATAGAGGAAGAAGGTCATTCAATGGCCTCTCGCATTTGGCGCTAATGATGAGGCACATCTCGCCGGTAGTGGCACATTTTTATTTTAAGTGTGTGTGTGTGTGTGTGTGTGTGTGTGTGTGTGTGTGTGGGTGTGTGGGTGTGTGGGTTGTTATTTTGTGTGTGTGTGTGAGTGTGAGTGCGCGTGCGTGCGTGCGTGCGTGTGTGTGTGTGTGTGTGTGTGTGTGTGTGTGTGTGTGTGTGTGTGTGTGTGTGTGTGTGTGTGTGTGTGTGTGTGTGTGTGTGTGTGTGTGTGTGTGTGTGTGTGTGTGTGTGTGTGTGTGTGTGTGTCTGTGTGTGTGTGTGTGTGTGTGTGTGTGTGTGTGTGTGTGTGTGTGTGTGTGTGTGTGTGTGTGTGTGTGTGTGTGTGTGTGTGTGTGTGTTTGAATAATAAAAAAAGTTTAGTGATGTTTGTAATTATAGTATTTTCTCTTGAATATGTTGTGATATGGCGTGGAATGTGCAAATCTATAAAAACAGTTATATAAGAGGACAATTGTTGCATTGATCCTCTAACCGTAGAAATCCTCTCTCCGATGGCCGTGACTTCATAGGAAGATGGTTAGCCAATAAATATGTTCAACCGGAAGTGAAAGTGAGATGAGTTCTCGTATGTAGGTGTTCATGTGCAACAAGATCCAAACAACAATAAACAGACCTAAAATTATGTGGTGGCATACAATTATGTTTTCACTGCCCCTTTCCCCATGTTCACCCTAAGGGGGAATGTTAGGAAAAATAATGTTCACATGTGATTTACCATATGGTAAATAATGTTTACTATTTTGTATTTTGTTGTTAGTTATCGTATGGTTAATACAATAAGATTATTGTTATTTAGTTGGATATATTGTTATTATAATAATATATCATGTATTGTTAATAGCTTATAGGTAGTTGGTG